>SJYS01009340.1:572463-584464 GCA_006410695.1 Philantomba maxwellii | reverse complement strand
ATTCCCGCATCAGAGCTCCCCCGACCCCACAGAGAACCCTGTTTCCCAGGGCTGAGTTGACGCAGGGGACTCTGGTCTATGCTGCTCACTGGATCATCAATAAACCTTCCCTGAGCCCCCACAAGTCTCTCCTCCAGAAATATTTATCACCACGAGCAGGCCCACGCAGGGGTCTCCCTTTGGAGGGGTGCCTTCCTCTGATCAGTCACTTCAGCCAGGGTTCGTTCAGCAGTCAGACAGCTCATCAAGCCGCAGGCCCACCCCAGGGAGGCAAGAGAACACAAGACCATCAGCGTCCTCTGCCTTCTCCTGTGTGGGGGTGTGTGTGGAGAGGCTGCTCCTTGCTTGCAGAGCTGGCCACAGCACCATGAAACTTGCTCTGAATGACGCGTGCATGCAATGAGGAATGAGCTGCCAATTTCACCCCGAGAGCCTGGCCAGGGGTGGTGATGCTTCTGTGGGGCTTTGGAGGATGTGCAGGAGTTCATTAGAGGAAGCACATCCTGGGAACAAGAATGGCAGCAAAGCACACTGCATCTTGCTTTCATTCTCTCCTGTAACAAACAAGCTGCGGTAACAAGCCTCCACAGACTTGGCGGCTTACCTTTCTCCTGAGAGCCCTGGAGGTGAGAAGTCTTCCAGGCCTGAANTTTTGAATGTTGAGTTTTAAGCCAGCTTTTTTGCTCTCCTCTTTCACCTTCATCAAGAGGCTCTTTAGTTTCTCTTCACTTTTTGCCATTAGGATGGTATCATCTGCATGTCTGAGGTTGTTGATGTTTCTCCCAGCAATTGTGATATTTCTCCCACAATGAATAATTGTACTCAGTCGTGTCCTACTCTTTGTGACGTGACACAGNCTTTCACCTTCATCAAGAGGCTCTTTAGTTTCTCTTCACTTTTTGCCATTAGGATGGTATCATCTGCATGTCTGAGGTTGTTGATGTTTCTCCCAGCAATTGTGATATTTCTCCCACAATGAATAATTGTACTCAGTCGTGTCCTACTCTTTGTGACGTGACACAGCATGGATACTTGTAATCAGTGATCATAATAGTGATGCCCACAGAAAGCTTTCCCCGTGCTGGTGATGCTCAAACCGCTTTACATGTTTGAGCTTAATTCGTCACCTCTCACTGATGAGTAGTAGAATCATCCCTGTTTTATAGGCCCAGAGAGGTTAAGTAACTTACCCACAGTCATACAGCCAGGGTTTGGGATGAGTCTGTGCTGTTTGCCCCTCTTTTACATTCTCTGCAGACAGAATTCATGGGTCACAGAGAAAGAGCTTCCCCGATTTGGGGAGGATCGNAGAATCATCCCTGTTTTATAGGCTGAGAGAGGTTAAGCAACTTACCCACAGTCACACAGGCAGGGTTTGGGATGAGTCTGTGCTATTTGCCCCTCTTTTACATTCTCTGCCGACAGAATTCATGGGTCACAGAGAAAGAGCTTCCCCGATTTGGGGCGGATCAAGGGAATACAGCACCCACTTGAGACAGAGCCCCGACGTAGTGGAGACTGAAAGCAGGGGGCCTCCTGCCCTGGCCGCTGGGGCCGAAGCCAGTGTCAGCTCCACGGGGACCTAGGATTTCAGTGAGAAAAAGGAGACCCGAGAAAGTCATCGCAGGGCTGGCTCGGCAGCTCCCGGCCGTGAGAGCTGGTCCCGCCTCTCCCGCACCGGGCTGGCGCCCCAGCGGAGGCTCCAGAAGCAGCAGAAGGGGTCGCCGGTGGCGAGTCTTGACTTTGTGTGCGAACGCAGAGCCAGGAGCTCACTGTGGAGGCAGGAGGAGGGTGACCCCTGGTGGGAAGAGGACGTGGGGTGGACAGCAGCAGAGAGCGGAAAAGGCGAAACGGCCCACAGCGAGGGAAAGAGCAGCACAGGGGACGCGGACGGCGTGAGGCCCCAGCGCGGCGCCGGGCTGAGCTCCCTGCTAAGGAGCGGAGGCCACCAATCCGGGCTGTCGGAAGGCTGTGTGTATTTTACTTTGTTTATTCTTTAATTTTTTAAAAATTGAAGTATAGTTGATTTAAAATGTTGTGTTAGTTTCAGGCATACAGAAGAGTGATTCAGTGTCATGCATATGTGTACATATATATATACTTTTTTAAAAAATATTCTGTTAAACAGGCATCTTTCAAGTGAGTGGTAAAGAATATTTGAGAATAAAGAGATGTTGAAAGGATTCCAAGAAGTGCAGGTAAAAGGAGAGCAAGGGCATCATTTTCAGTCTAGAGCAGGTGGAACTGAAAATCAAAACCATTAAATGGGAAGGAGACACTTTGAAGGATTAAAAGAACAATTTACGAGAAATATAAAATAATCACATCTGTATTCTACAGTCATCAACTTAGCGGCTAACTGAATAAAACCAAGGCATTTAAAAATACGGAACATAATGAATTCCAACAGGAATTGCAATGTACCATTTCAGAATCAGACCAAGCTAGCAGATAATAAATAAAGGAACCAAGCTTTAGAGAAATGGAATCACGTATCAGCAAATGCAATGTAATAGATCCATACAAAACATTTCATGCTTCACGTAGAGATTATATTTTGTTTTCAAGAGCCGCTGACCATTTATGAAAATTGATAATGCACTTAGTCACAGAGTAAACCTTTAGAAGAGTTGAGATTTTCTCTAGCCATATTCTAGAAAAATTATAAATAATATATAAAATTTTGACAACCCCCCCCACCCCTGCAAACCCCAACCCTTTACTCCTTGGAAAGTAAGAAGCACTCCCTAATTATGCTTTATCTTAGAGAATAGACTTAGCTGCACAGCAGAGAACCCACAGAAGAGTCATTTGAAAGTCTGGGCGGGGTGGTGGTCAGACAGCAGGACAGTCCGCAACACCTCGGGCCCCACGGTCTTGACGCTCCATCATCCAAGGGCTGCCCTCGACCACCTGGTCCCCAACGTCCCGCATCACTTCTGCTCACATCCCATTGGCCAGAAGCCAGTCACGTGGTTGCCTTGCCTAGGGAATGCTGGGAGCTGTAGTTTTTATCCTGGGTGGGGATGTATCTAGTAAAAGTGGAGAGCTCTGTTACCATAGAAAGGAGAAGGATTTTGGAAGACTATTAGACTCTGTACTACATCCTTAGAGGAAAATGGAAACGAAAACTGAAATTAATAACTCATCTAAGAGACGGGACAAGGAAAGCGTATCAATGGGACACAGAGCTGAGAAAAATGTTAGCTTTCGGTACATTTATCCTTGAAGAGGAAAGACTGAAAATACAGGGATTAATTTATCACGTGAAGAATGTATAATAAAAAACACAGAATATAAGAAGAGGAAAATGATAGAGGAAAAAGATAAAGAAAAGAAATCAGAAGAGTAAAAGTATACACAAATCTCAGAACACATTCTTTTTTTTTTTCAGAGCAGATTCTTTAAAAAGACCAACAAAAACAAATAAATTTCTCACAAACTTGATTAAGAAATACAGAGAGTAAGAGAGACATGATTGAAAGTGAGAAAAAGACAAAAACTAAAAAATTGGAAGAGATTTAAAAAAATATATATATATATATATATTTACCAGAAGTTTCATGTAACTTGATGGTCGTAAAACTGACCTGGAGAAAAAGAGGTGATGTCCTGGAAAACATATAAATTGAACATATAAAATAAGTATAAATGATAAAACTTAAGAAGAAGTCGATAACTTGAACAGATCACATACCAGACAGCAGATGGAAACACGGGTACCAGGAGCTGGGGGGTGGAGGTGGGGGGTCTGCTAAGGAGCACGGTTTTCAGGACTGAGGCGAATGTCCTGGAATCAGACAGTGATGACGCTTGTGCGACTCTGGGAACGTAGCAAAACCCACCATACACTCTAAAATGGTGAATTTGATGGCATCTGAATTTTGCCTGTTTTTCACAAAGGGCAGAGGGAAGGCTTGTGGGAAGGAGCCCTGAGGGATGGAGGGACAGCCGGTGGTCGGTGCTCACCAGTGGATGTGGAGCGCCGAGGGGATTCACGGTCTGTGGGAGGGGCTGGGGCACACCCACCCTTGGTTGTATGATGCCCGTCACATGCCTCTGGTGCCTGCCGACCGTGAGCTCTGCGTGCACCCGTGAAGCTCATGGAACAAGGGATGAGTGAATGGGAAACGGACGAAAGCCGGACATGCCTGAGGGGTGGCGGGGGTTGAGGCAGGGCTGGGGGTGCCCTGGGTGCTGGTCAGGCTTTCCTGGGCCGCCGAGGTGGATGCTGGTGCTCGCCAGAGGATGGAGCGGGGTCATCCGAGGGCCCTCGTCTCCCCGGAGGAGGAGGAGAAGGAGGAGATGTGGCCTGATTCCTCACTGAGCATCTCCCGAACCCTCTTGGCCTGTCGGTTGCTGCCTTAGGGACTGGGAGGAGGAGGGGCCGAGGCGTGGGAGCAGCGGGTGCTGAGGGCTCCTGGTCCCGCCCAGGCTCGGAGGGTGTGTGTGTGTTGGGCGTCAGCCTCAAGCCCAGGGAATGGCAGAGCCTCTATTTTCCTTGTGAAGCAGGAGAAGCAGTGGGGTCGGTGGGAGAGGGGCGGAGGGAAGGAGAGGGTGTGGGGGCCTCGCCCTGGGCACAGGGGCAGGGGCTGAGCAAGGCTCAGGGCTGGGGGAGGCCTTCGCTGATGCCAGGGGTGTGCACCTGCTCACGGCCCCTTGCAGCCCACCCACAGCTTGGGCTGGTGGCCCTCTCTAAATCCTGCTGCTGCTGCTAAGTCACTTCAGTCATGTCTGACTCTGTGCGACCCCATAGACGGCAGCTCACCAGGTTCCTCTGTTCGTGGGATTCTCCAGGCAAGAAGACTGGAGTGGGCTGCCATTTCCTTCTCCAATGCATGCTAAGTCGCTTCAGTCATGTCCAGCTCTGTGTGGCCCTATGGACAGCAGCCCACCAGGTTCCTCTGTCCACAGGACTCTCCAGGCAAGAAGACTGGAGTGGGCTGCCATTTCTTCTCCACTCTAAGTCCCAGACCCCTTTTTAAAACTTCTAGTTTTGTCCTGGGGTATAGCCTATTAACAGTGTGGTGGTAGCTTCGGGTGAGCAGTGGAGGGACTCAGCTATACGCACATGTGTCCCCATTCTCCCCAGACCACCCCTCCCGTCCAGGCTGCCGCATGAACAGAGTCCTAGACTCTCAGCTGGAAACGACCTTGGGGGTCTTCTAGAGACAACTCTGCTCAAGCGGAACCTCCCCTCCAGCATCTCCGATGGCCAGTCTTCCAGCGTTTGCTTTAACACCTTGAGGGGGTGGACAGTCACCCCCTTACAGGAAGGCCATCGCTGTCTCGACGTTTTCACGATGAAAAAGCACTTCCTCTAAGGGGACCCATTTCTTGGGTCACATCTTCCCATGAGGACACTTCCACCTCCCAGCCGCTCCTGTGGGCTCACCACCCTCCCCTCTGCTAAACGTTTAGCTCGCTCCTTCCCAGGTGGGCAGTCCGCGGGGAGAGGGGAGAGCAATCTGGGGCCAGTCTCCACTCTCCACTCTGCATTAAACCATAAACCACTCTCAAATGGTTTTATGAGAGTCATTTTTTCCCCTTCCATTTTCGTATACAAATCTAATCTTTCGAGAACTTACTTTCTTCTAACTCACAAATTACAGGCTTTCATCAATAATAATATACGATCAATTACTCAAATGTAATTGATTAGTCTGGAGAACCCTATTTTCCCCTCTTAGTTTGTGTCTGATTGGATATAAAGCCCAGCAATTGCCGGGTGATTCCAGCCTTGCCCTTTGGCTGTGGACTATCTTTACCTTTTAGCCAAGATTAAATTTGTCCACAATTTTCTAATGTGAGCTTAAGAAAAGTCCAAAAGGGCGCTTTATATCCCAGCCCTGCAGATGACGCCGTCCCCAGGGCGGTCACAGCCCCGGAGCTGGATGAGTGGCCGAAATTGCCTTTGCGGCAAACTCTGCGCTCCGTCCCTCTTTACCCGGACACACAGATAATATTTTTTGTCATCAGAAAGTTGAGTTTTATAAATCCCACAGCGCCCAATTCAATAAAGAGAATCAAAGTCTGTCTCAGCCAGTCTGCGCCTCTGCCAGCTGAGCCAGAACCATGACGTCTCACCAAGATGGCAGCTGTGTCGGGAAGGCCAGGCTCCGTCCAGCCCAGGGGACGGTGCGGGCCAGCAGCACCACCGAGACCTGTGATCCCGCTCCGCCACCGGGCTGGCGGTGATGAACCGAACCGCAGGCGTGAAGGCTGGGAGGCTGGGAGTCTGGAGCTCAGCCTCCACAGCTGGTGGTTACAACATGCTCTGGTTTCCCTGGGGGGAGGATTCGGGGAGGAGGACGATGTAGACGTGGGCCAGGGGATGTCTGAGGCTGGCTACACTGCACCCGATCAGGACTCCTGGAGAATAGTCAGTAGAAATGGGGCTGCGGAGCTGGGGCGGCCTGTGAGCTCCGACCCGGTGCAGAGCCGCCTCCTCCCGGGGCGTCCCCACCACCCCGGCCAGAGCGGCTTCTCCGTCCCCGCTGGCCCTGCGGTGTTACTCCTCCGGTTACCCATCCGGTAACGTGCATTCCGAGAGGCGCTGGGGGCAGAGGTGTCCTCCTGGCTGATTCTGTGTCAGCTGCCTCCACCCCAGCAGGAGGCTCCGTNCAGAGCAGGAGGCGAGCGCTGGGCCGTGGAGCCAAGCTCCATCTGCAGTCACAGCCCCTGCCCGTCACTAGCGTTGCCGCCAGAGCTCTGCTTCCTGTCAGACCAGCAGCAGCAGACTCTCACAGGAGCGCGAACCCACTGGGAGCTGCACATGCGAGGGATCTAGGTTGCACACTCCCTTGAGAAGCTGATGTCTGACGGTCTGATCTGCGTGGCGGCGAGCTGTATGAGTCACCATATATCACAAGCTAATAATAACAGCACGCAGTAAAGGCAACGCACTTGAATCACCCCCAAACCTTCTCCCCTCCTAGCCAGGTCTTGGAAAAACTGTCTCCCACAAAACTGGTTCCTGGTGCAAGAAAGGCTGGGGACCACTGCACCAGGATCATCTCCAAATCTAAAGGTCCTCGACGCCACCTGGGAAGCCCCCTTCTCCACATGGGGTAACTCAGGTTTCAGGCACTGGGACCCGGCGTCTTTGATGGTCCTTATTCACCCCCCACGCCAGTTCAGGGGAAAGGGTGGGAGGGGCTGGGGTGGGAGAGAAGCCTGGCTGGGATGGGGCTTGGTCAGGCGAAGCCTGCCCGAGGCTGGTACTTCTAATGGCAGGGTCACAGCCGCCTCCCCTCCGAGCTGGGGGGTGGGGTGGTCAAAGCCCCCCACGGTGACGAGCATCCTGGGACTCTTACCTCTTGTCGCATCGAGAGTCTAGGGCTGGGGGCCCTTGCTCTGCCTGGGCCGGTGGCCCCAGACCCAGCAAGAAGCCAAGTCAACTTCCAGATAGAGAGGAGTCTCACCTACTGCTCCCAGGGGTTCCAGCCTGCACGAGTGAGTGGAGGAGGCTGGTCCTGCAAAAAGGGGACCACCCTACAGGGACCTCTGCTACCCTGTCTCTCAGGAGCTGGTGCCAGGGTCTGCCACCCTGCCGCCCAGGAGCTGGTGCCAGGGGCGAGTCCTTCTCTCCGTGCCACACAGCCGGCAGGTCCGCCCAGGCAACTCTGCCGCTGGGATGTGTGTGTTACTCCCAATCAGGACGATGATCCCAAGCGGGAGGAACGGTCCCCTGGTCCTCACTCTGCACCACTTCCGGCTTGTGTGTNGAGAGTCTAGGGCTGGGGGCCCTTGCTCTGCCTGGGCCGGTGGCCCCAGACCCAGCAAGAAGCCAAGTCACCTTCCAGATACAGAGGAGTCTCACCTACTGCTCCCAGGGGTTCCAGCCTGCATGAGTGAGCGGAGGAGGCTGGTCCTGCAAAAGGGGGACCACCCTACAGGCACCTCTGCTACCCTGCCGCCCAGGAGCTGGTGCCAGGGTCTGCCACCCTGCCGCCCAGGAGCTGGTGCCAGGGTCTGCCACCCTGCCGCCCAGGAGCTGGTGCCAGGGTCTACTACCCTGCTGCCCAGGAGCTGGTGCCAGGGACGAGTCCCCCTCTCCGTGCCACACAGCCGGCAGGTCCGCCCAGGTAACTCTGCCGCTGGAATGCGTGTGTTACTCCCAATCAGGACGATGATCCCAAGCGGGAAGAACGGTCCCCTGGTCCTCACTCTGCACCACTTCCGGCTTGTGTGCGTCACCTCGTTAGTACTCTCAGCACAGGTAAGGTCGGAAGCACAGAGAGGCCGAGCCCTCTCCTGCGGTNCCTGCCGCCCAGGAGCTGGTGCCAGGGGCGAGTCCTTCTCTCCGTGCCACACAGCCGGCAGGTCCGCCCAGGCAACTCTGCCGCTGGGATGTGTGTGTTACTCCCAATCAGGACGATGATCCCAAGCGGGAGGAACGGTCCCCTGGTCCTCACTCTGCACCACTTCCGGCTTGTGTGTGTCACCTCGTTAGTACTCTCAGCACAGGTAAGGTCGGAAGCACAGAGAGGCCGAGCCCTCTCCTGCGGTCACACAGGGCTAGCTCTTCTCTTTGCCGCAGTGAGGATAGTGAGCGCCCAGGTAGGGGCTGCAGCGGCCCCTCCGGGGCTCATCTTTCCACTCCAGATTTTTGGGAGCCACTTGTTAAATTGCCACAATGGCTGTGTTGAAAGTGTTTATTCCGTGAAAATCTGCAAGCATTGCCAATCAGAGTTGGTTTGTTTCTGTTTTCCTTTCTAGAGAGGCAGGGAGGTTGTTAGGCATCCCCATCACACCAGTATATACACGCAGACCGGCCAACCAGGCTCCCAGGGCCAGGCGCCCTCTTGGGGGCTGGCTTTGCATGTTGAGAATCATTTATCCTCAGATCAGCACTTCCCAGCATATACCCACATCACCCAGCCCACTGCACAGAGTGGCTAAGTGACTCTGCGGGCAGCGGACACAGCGGAACCCAGAGCTGTGCCTGGAGGTCAGACTGTGGAGGGCGTGCTCTCAACCACCACCCACCAGCTCTTCAAGGCAGCCTGGAGACCCCTGAGACAGCAGAGACCACGACTGCTCGCTCCAGGAGGGTCTATCCCACGTCCCGGCCAGCACGGCCTCAGCTCACCTCACTTGAGGTCCAAAGGCAGAGAGGACAGAAGTGAAAGGGCAGGAGGTCTGGCCTGCCTGCAGGTATTCCTCGGCAGAGAACTAGCAAGTTGGGTGGTTCTGGAAGGCTGGCTCAGGGCCCCAGCTCCCCAGCCCTGAGTCAGTCCTGCGTCCCCAGCTCCAAGACTCCAGGGCTGCAGAGAGCATCAGTTCAGATCAGTTGCCCAACTGTGTCTGATTCTCTGAGACCCCATGGACTGCAGTGTGCCAGGCCTCCCTGTCCATCACCAACTCCCAGAGCTTGCTCAGACTCATGTCCATAGAGTCGGTGATGCCATCCAACCATCTCATCCTCTGTCGTCCCCTTCTTCTCCCTGCCTCAATCTTTTCCAGCATCAGCATCTTTCCCAGAGAGTGTGGTGGGACGCAAAGCCCAGGGTCCCATCTCTTCCCCAACGCATGACCGGTGGAAAGTGAACTCAGCTCCCTGGCCTTGCCCTCCCTGTCTGCGGGAGCCGTATTATCCACCTGAAGGTCAAGCGGAGCCCTGATGCTGCGTGCCTGGCTCCCAGGAAACACTGCTCGGCGCTGGATGGGGCTGAGGCCTCCGGGCTGAGCCGAAGCGTTGGGGTCTACTGCCCTGTGAGCCACGGGAACCTCAGTTCTCCTTGCAGACCAGCCTTCTCCCTGCCCGATGCCCCGGAAAGAATTAGGCGCCTCCATCTTCTCCGGGAGGCTGGGCTTTATTTGTCTCCTCTCGCCGAGAGCTGCCCTTTCGGGTTTTCATCCTGCAGGTCCAGACGTGCGGAGGAAGTCTGCTTTCTATTTTGGCAGCGCAGGAGCGAGCTGGAGGCTGAGGAACATTCTGGTCAGTGGTCAGGAGGTGTTCATGCTCGGTCGCTCACGGCCTGGTGGGCAGATGGCTTTGATGTGTGCTGGGCCGGGCGGGGCAAGACGGAGCATCAAGGTGGAGGAAGCTGCAAGTCAGGCTTCCTGGCCTTGACCATCTACCTCCCTGGGCCTGGCCCCTCTCCTTCCGGCCCGGAGACCAATAGCACTTGGCCAAGGTCTCAGCCTTTTCATACTGTTCATGGGGTTCTTGAGGCAAAAATGCTGAAGTGCTTTGCCATTCCTTTCTCCTGATGCTGGGAAAGACTGAAGGCGGGAGGGGAAGGGGATGACAGAGGATGAGATGGGTGGATGGCATCACCGACTCAGTGGACATGAGTTTGAGCAAGCTCCGGGAGTTGGTGATGGACAGGGAGGCCTGGCGTGCTGCAGTCCATGGGGTCGCAAAGAGTCGGACACGACTGAGTGACTGAACTGAACGGAAGGTCTCAGCACATCCCAGGCACTGAGGTCCGGACTCCAGGCTCTGTCCACCCCCTTTAACTCTCTCCATTCGTTGAAAGTCGGTCAAGGAGTGAGGGCTGGATGGCTCAGCTGCTGGGCACCCCTGCCAGTATCCAAACCCAGGCCTCTCCCTGTGAGGGAGTGGGTTAGAGGAGCCTCGACTATGGATGAGTCACGTGATGACCGAGTCCCTGAGGTCGAGCACCCGCGTGTCTGGGCTCCCCGTGGCTGGGGTTGGTGATGCAGCCAGACTTGATTTCCTGTGGTTTCCCGGGGGTCGTGTGCAGATGGGGGTCATGTGGTCAAATGAGTCGGGGCCCTGCTAGGCTAGAGTGAGCTGGTTTCCTTATGCAGGACTTCTCAGAGCCTTACACGTGATAACGTGCACCAGGAATCTGCAGGTTAAGCACAGATTTACTGGACTGAGGGTCGCCCTCCCCAGGCCTGGGCTCCGGCTGACACAGCGGCGCCTGCACTCCACACCCCGGCAACTCCTCCACTTGCCCCCCTAGGAGCTCTGATTGTGCCTCTAGGGTCCAGTCTGGGCCTCTTCCTCTGGGAAGCCCTCCCGGAATAGCCCACCCATCTCAGACACACAGACTTGCTCCGTCTTTCGTCTTTCGAGGGGGTGCACAGTGGACACAGAGGGGACAGAGCGGGGCAGAGGGGCCAGAAAGCGCACAGCATGGAAGGTCCACCGAGGGAACCAGGAAGGGCCACGGTCAGGGTCGAGCTCACGGGCGTTTTCTTGGCAGGAGACCTGGATGCGCGTTTCTTTGGGAGGGTGCTGGAATGAGTATATGATTTAAAAGCCTTTCTGGGGCTTCCCTGGTGACCCAGTGGTTAGGACTCCGTGCTTCCACCGTGGGGAGTGTGCATTTGATCCCCAGGGAAGGAAACTAAGATCCCACATGCCGCACAGTGTGGCCAATAAATAAATAAAACTTAAAAAAGAAAAGCCTTCCTTTGTCTTGCCCATTTCCATTCCAAGTCAGCCCGTGTCTCGGTCCAGCAGGCAGACCTGGGTGCTGACTTCTGTCTGTGGGGTATTTCAAGGTGGTTTTGAGCAAGACTGAGGATGGTTATAAACCGCTGTTATTACACCAGTTATCCCCAAGGGTAAGACACGAAGGTGAGGAACCAGGCTAATTTAAATGTTTATATACATTGCAGGCTAAAAGGAGAGAATTCTGATGGGGGCCACGGTCGCCTGGCGAGGCGGCTACCATCCCACCCCACCCGTGTTCAAGGGCGAGCAGGCAGCGACCCCCTCCCAGGGTGAATGGCTGGCCCAAGACCTCAGCTGTGACACCCCGAGTCCCACCCACGAGGCTCTGACCCCACACGGGAAGCAGCCTCCTCAAAGCGGGAGCAGGAAGAAGGCAGGGTTGTCACAGGGTACCGCCATTCCCCAAAACGCTCTGTGAGGTAGCGAGCTCCCCGTCACCAGGCTGGGGTTGGGGGCATCCTTCGGGACCTGGCCCCCCAGGACTCCACCTCCTGGCCCCTCTCCCTCCTCCTGACCCACCTCCCGGCTCCTCCCCCTCCCCGGCCCCACCTCTGTGCCCCTCCC
>SJYS01009340.1:501222-518036 GCA_006410695.1 Philantomba maxwellii | reverse complement strand
GCTTTATTTGAATTGCATCTTATAACTTACAAAGCACTTAAATACATCCTGCTGTGGGGAGGTGCTGGAGAAGCCAGCCGCCAAGGACACCCAGTGAGTTGGAAGCCTCACTGGCTCCACCAGGCTCTCAGCTCTCACTAGCGCCTGAAGCGGCCAGGAGCGCTGACTGTCGCGTCTGCGTGAGGAAGGGAGAACGCCTCTCCCTGGCCAGCGCTGCAGGCCGTGCAGGGACCATGGATGAGGCAAACCGCCGCCCTCAATCACACCGCCCACCCCTGCTTCTGCAGGGGAGGCCTGGGGCCGGGAGGAAAGAAACAGCGGTGAACAGGATTGAGGAGGGACTCCAGCCCATGCTCTCACTCACTTGCTCACTTGCCCGGTAGAACCGCGTCCTCTGAGGACCTACTTCCGTCTGAGCACCCCTCTCTCCTGGCACCGCGAACCGTGACAGATGGGCACTCAGCTCCTGGACACCGTGCCTTGGGTCCAGCTGGAAACGATGACACAGTGGGTGGCTTCACCGGGGATGGCCCCCTGGACCACTGGGCCAAGGACGAGGCCGCCACTCAAACGAGCCCCACCCTCGCTGGGCTTCGGGGCTGAGCCACTGCCATAACTCTCCTGACCAGCTCGCGGCCATCACCGAAACAGGGGCCTTGAGAGGTGGGGACGGGGCCCACTTGCTCTTATAACCTCATCAGAAAAGACTGGGACCCAGAACTTTTTTACGTCCTTCCCCAGTCAAGACTGGAGAAGGAAATGGCAACCCACCCCAGGATTCTTGCCTGGAGAATCCCATGGACAGAGGAGCTTGGGGGGCTATAGTCCGTGAGTCAGAGTCAGACATGACTGAAACGACCGCCAGTCACGATGCTGATCCTTTGTAGGAAACAGACCCCCAAAGGAGGCAGACAGGATACAGGTGTGGCCAGGGAGTCCAGCCCCCACGCGTCATGAGGAATAGAACGGGCCACACGGGAGTTGATGACAAGACTTCCCGGGGGACCCCACCGCTGCCCTCGCTGGAGCCTCCCGCCGTGACGTGAGGCGTGGGAACCCCAGACTAGACTCCTCGGAATTAGCTCCTGCCCCTGGGCGATGTTAATAACTAGGCTGGAGACAGCAGGCAGCTCCCTGGGCTGGAGCAGGGGTGTCACCTCACCCGTAACGGCAGCTCTCACTTCACAGGAGGCCTGCTGGGTACTGGGTACCGCACAGGCTGCCTGCCGACCCACCACCTTGAAAGCGTCACGACAGCCTCCGAAAGGAGGCAGGGAAACTGAGGCTCAGAGAGGGCAAGTCACTGCCCCAGGGCCGCCCTGCCGCCGTGAGACCAGCCCGCGGCATTGCCCCCGTTCCGCAGCTGCCGCCCCCCACGACCTCTGCCCCAAGCCGAGCGGCCATTTGGGCCCCGAGCAGGGTTCCGGCGGCAGCACCCGAGTCCCGTCTGCTGGCCCCAGGCAGGCCTGCCGGGCCCTCAGTCTGCGTCCAGAGAGCTGCTGTGGGTGGACGCTGGGCGCGGGGGTCTCCTCCGCAGCAGCCCGTGGGGTATGCAGCCAGGACCTAGGGGCACTGCGGGCAGAGCAGGAGGTCCACAGAGGGGCTCGGCCACCTCGGAACTCGGGCACTTGCCCAGGATGTCGCAGTGGGCACCAGCGATGGCAAAGTTTAAGAACTGACGTTGACAAAGAGCACGCGCCCTGCTGCCCTGCTGGGCCGCTGAATGGGCGGGGTGGCAGTGGTGAGCACCTTCAGACACGCACACCTAGAGGTCTGGAAGCTTCTAGAACTAACAGACGAATACAAACGGCAGGCCGGACAGTTGCTGGGTGAGCGGCTCTGGGCCCCGGCTCGGGTGTCCGGGGAGTGGCCTCGAGGCACTGAGTCTGCGAGCAACACAGCTTAGTGTCTGGAAAGAGTGGCCCCTCCAGCCGCTGAGACTCAGCACCTGTGTTTAGTCGCTCAATCCTGTCCGACTCTTTGTGACCCCATGGGCTGTAGCCCGCCAGTCTCCTCTTGTCCGTGGGGATGCTCCAGGCAAGAATACTGGAGTGGGCTGCTGTCCCCTCCTCTGAGGGATCTTCCCAACCCAGGGGCCGAGCCCAGGTTTCCCACATCGCAGGCGGATTCTTTCCTGCCCGAGCCACCGGGGAAGCCGGAGGACACTGGGGTGGCTTGCCACGCCTTCCCCAGGGGATTTCCCTGACCTAGGAGTCTAATAGGGTCTCCTACTTTGCAGGCAGATTCTTTACCAGCTGAGCTACCAGGGAAGCCCCCCCCCCACACGCACACACACATGCACGTGTGTGCGCGCACAAAGATGATCCCGGGTCAGATAGACCGCGAACCCCAGAGAAGCCTTCCCTCACCCACAGAGGCTCCCATGCAGTCTCCTCAGAGGTTCCCTGTGAGGAAGCTCAGCGCCCGGGGTCCAGGAGAAACCCACGCCACATCCCTGAGCCGACAGCCCCAGGACTCAGCCCTGAGCACGGACTCTCCCCGAGAGCTTGACAGGGAGGAGAGAGCCCCCTGCCTGCCACGGCAGCTCCACGGCCCCCCGGCTTGTGGAGACCATCTACCGCCTCCAACAATGCCTTGCAAACAGAACGGCCCGAGGAGACGGTCAGCCTGGACAGACAGACTGACCTTGTGGGAGATCCCAGGAGAACTGCGTGTGAACAAAGCCCGGAGCTGGGACCCACATCCTCACCTGCTGGCTCCCCTGGGGCAGCAGCCTGGGCCATGGGGGACCCAGCCCCGTGAGGCTGAGGACCATCGTCTTCTCCCAGGGGGTCGTGAGGACCACCCAGTGGGTCTGCCCACGCCAGGGGCCTGGCCTTAGAGTAAGAAGCCCAAGAACACAGACCCACACGGCCCTCACCACGAGACTGTGACTGTGGCCCCCAGCTGGCCCCAAACACGTCTCTTCCCCAGTCTCCTACAAGCTTCAGGCCAGGGTCTCCAGGGAACAGTCTGGGAGGAGGAGCACAGAGACCACTCACCCAACTGGAAGAGTCTTGAGGTCCCAGCCCAGCCATCTACCCCTGTTCCCTGAAACCTATGACCAAAGCATGCTGAGTCTCAGGCTGGGGTGGCTCCCAATTTGCCTAACTGACTTTGAAAACTTCTTAGGATGAGAAAGAGCCAGGTGCCTGCTCAGACAGATCCCGTACCTGCCTGTACCTGAGTCAGTCTCCCTGGATGGAGACTGGTGACATCCCAGCCCCAGCCTGCGTCAAGAGCTGAGAGGAAGCTGGTGCCTCAGGTGTGGAGAAGGGGGCTGTGGATTTTGGCTTTCCTTCAGGGCCCATCTGGAAGACCTCAGAGGCTGGTGAGCCAGAGGGCACCCTCCCCCTCCCCCTAGAAACTCCCAGGCCAGGGGCTTGATCGCCAGGGCCCAACCTGTCCTAGACCCACAACATATGGGGCAAAGCGGGTGATGCTCATCTTCCTAGCACCTAGGAAGCACCTTCCCCTGGAGGCCCCACTTCTGCCCATGGAGGCAGCTCACACACACACACACACACACACACACGCACACACACACACACACACGCACACACACACACCCTGCAGGGCAAAAGAGGGCACGGTCGGAGACAGGACTAGAGAGAAAAGCCTGACAGAGAGCTGGGTTTCTTTCATAACGGTGGAGTAATGGAGCCCTGGGGTGGGGGTCGGGGGGCAGAAAGGAGGGGCAGATCATTGTTTCTCTCTTCCCCCTCTAAGCCCCTCCCCGCCTCCCTCCCACCCTACTCTTCCTTCTGCCCAGAGGGAACCAAGGTCAAGATCCCTGAGGGAGGAGCAGAATGACCCCTCGGTGAGGAGGAGCCTCCGGGACTGTCGGGGGCGTGGGGAGGGGCGGCCTGCGCCAGGGGCTGTGGCGGCTCTGTGCACAGGAAGGTGGAGACGGCCCCGAGCAGTGACCCCAGCTGGAGAGTCAGTGGGTGCGGGCATGCTAAGCAGTGAGCAGACAGACAGAACCCGGCAAGACCACCGCCCTCCCCAAGACTCGAGTACCCAGTCAGGAAAGGCACCGGCTCAGCAGAGCAGAAATAGGGCCTGTTCAGATCCAAACCCAGGAGGGGCGTCCTGACGGCCCCACATCCAGACAGAAGGAAGGCACCCCCTCTCCACCACCCTCTCCACTGGCTCCCTGCAGACCTCACAGCTTGGCACAAAAGCTCCTCTCCACCTCAGACATGTATTTCACAGGCTCAGTGCTGAGAAGACCAGGTGTGTGGNCGGGAGGGGTCTCTGCGCCTGTCTGCTCTGGACCAGGTGAGTCACACCTTCACGGGAGGCTCCGAGGTGACTCACGCACAGCTGAAATGCTAGCCAGCCGGTCAGCCCCTCCTCCAATGCCCGTCACCAGGCGCCTCACCCTCCTCTGAGCTGGCACCAAACTGGAGGTGTTTGTGGGGTGCTCTGAGCTAGGGAAAATGAGGGGACAGGGATCTGTGCAGGCCGGTGTTGCATGGAGGGAGTTACAGAAAGCACGCACTGACCGGGTCGTGTTTCCCCTTCCCCAACTACCACCCAGCTCAGGGTCAGAGACTGCATCTTTGCTTGTTGAATCGAGAAGCGTGGCAAGAAGTGGAAACAGGATTGGAGGAGCAGTGAGGGAAGGAAGGAGATGAGGAAGGGAAGGTAAAGAGGAAGACCTTAGGAGACAGGGAGGGGAGGGAGAGAAAGGCGGGAGGGGGGGTGACAACTTGGAGGGGCGGTGCCCACGTCCTGCGATCTGGAAACATTTCTGGAGCTGTTCTGTGGCTCTTGGAGCCCCTGGGAGGGGGATCCTTCTCTCCCCCCATCCCCTCTGGCCCCCGTCAGCTTCTGAACCTAGTCACCCTGTGGGAGTCTTCCAGTCCCTTCCATGGCGAGTTAGCAGGGCGNGAGGGGCGGTGCCCACGTCCTGCGATCTGGAAACACTTCTGGAGCTGTTCTGTGGCTCTTGGAGCCCCTGGGAGGGGGATCCTTCTCTCCCCCCATCCCCTCTGGCCCCCGTCAGCTTCTGAACCTAGTCACCCTGTGGGAGTCTTCCAGTCCCTTCCATGGCGAGTTAGCAGGGCGAGGACGAGGGATGGCTTGCAGAGGCCCCTGGCTCCAGGATCCTTCCGGCAGCCTCTCTGCAGTGGCGGTTCCAGTCGAGGAGCCAGAAGCCAGCCCTCACCTCAGCTTTCCCCACCCGCTCTTACCCATCCTCACCCAGAGGCTCTGCCAGCCTAGCCTTTTCTGAAGAACAAAGCATGGCTAGTGGGGAGGGGGCTCACCCTCCTGGGGGGTCTTCCTGGTGCCAGTGCTGTAAAGCCTGGAGAGAAAGCAGGGGCCGAAGGAAGCAGCAGGGCAGACTGGCCCCGTCACCCCACCTCCTAACCTGGCCAGGTCACTTGACCTCCTGGGCTTCCTTTTCTCAGGTGTGTAATGGGTGTTGACAGCTAGTAATTGCATCTGCTTTGTTGCTTTTGAACTGTGGTGTTGGAGAACATTCTTGAGAGTCCCTTGGACTGCAAGGAGATCCAACCAGTCCANCCTGTGGGAGTCTTCCAGTCCCTTCCATGGCGAGTTAGCAGGGCGAGGACGAGGGATGGCTTGCAGAGGCCCCTGGCTCCAGGATCCTTCCGGCAGCCTCTCTGCAGTGGCGGTTCCAGCCGAGGAGCCAGAAGCCAGCCCTCACCTCAGCTTTCCCCACCCGCTCTTACCCATCCTCACCCAGAGGCTCTGCCAGCCTAGCCTTTTCTGAAGAACAAAGCATGGCTAGTGGGGAGGGGGCTCACCCTCCTGGGGGGTCTTCCTGGTGCCAGTGCTGTAAAGCCTGGAGAGAAAGCAGGGGCCGAAGGAAGCAGCAGGGCAGACTGGCCCCGTCACCCCACCTCCTAACCTGGCCAGGTCACTTGACCTCCTGGGCTTCCTTTTCTCAGGTGTGTAATGGGTGTTGACAGCTAGTAATTGCATCTGCTTTGTTGCTTTTGAACTGTGGTGTTGGAGAACATTCTTGAGAGTCCCTTGGACTGCAAGGAGATCCAACCAGTCCATTCTGAAGGAAATCATTCCTGAATTTTTGTTGGAAGGACTGATGCTGAAGCTGAAACTACAATACTTTGGCCACCTGATGCAAAGAACTGACTCATTTGAAAAGACCCTGATGCTGGGAAAGATTGAAGGCAGGAGGAGAAGGGGACAACAGAGGATGAGATGGTTGGATGGCATCACTGACTCAATGGACATGAATTTGAGCAAACTCCAGGAGTTGGTGGTGGACAAGGAAGCCTGGTGTGCTGCAGTCCATGGGGTCGCAGAGTCAGACACAACTTAGCGATTGAGCTGAACAGAACTGTGTGGCTGCTATGATGAGCAAAGTAACAAATTGGCCTAAAGGGCTTAGAATAGTGCCTGGCACACCACAGTGAGCACTCAGAAAAGTGTCAGCCTCTATTAGGATCCCCACCTTACCACTGGGAAAGGAAGATTCAGGTAAGCTCCATGTCTGTTTCAAGGACTCATATCTGGAAGCCAGGGGTGCTAAGAGTCAGCATCTGACTCCAATCCCAACATCCTTGTCATCACTCTGCCCAGAGAGGCCATCAAACCAGCTCCAAGCCCAGCCTCCACCCCTTAAAACGAGCAGCCTCCTCTCATCCCTTCCCTCCTGCCAACCTGCCTTCAAACCCAAAAGGAGTTTTCACCAGATGAGAACTTGCACAACCCAGAATGGGATTGTAAAAGCCTTGATGATTTCTGGGAAGAGCAGGCAGCTCTGCCACCCCTGGCATCAGTCAAGGGCACAGGGAGGGAGCTGGAACAGGCTCCTGCAGACTCGAGTGGCCAGGCTCCAGATCAACGGAGCCTCAAGTGAATCAAGTGCTGCAGTCCATGGGGTCGCAGAGTCAGCTGAACTGACTGTGGACTTTAACCACATCTGCAAATACGTTCACAGCAAAATCTAGATTTGCATTTGACTGAAGAGCTAGAATCCGTATCCTTGCCAAGACAACGCGTAACACTGACCATCACGACAGACACCACGTTTAGCCCATGATGAGGTGTTACACGCACCTCCTCCGAGTCAGAATGATCAAGGCACTGTCTTTGTTGGCCCAACGGCCTCCCCGACCAGCCCCAGAGGCTGAGGTTTGCACCTGGGTCTTCCCTCCATCCTAGGAGGCGAGGGGCTCCAGGAGACGCTGCTGCCCTCAAATGTGCGTGTGGCGCCTGCCAGGCCCAGAGCTCTGGGCGGGGCCCCAGTACCCACAGCAAATCCGGAGAAGCTCGGGTCTCTTAATCTGTCTTAATTGCTCTGTTCCCTGCTAAGGGTGGGCCATATGCTCAGGTGCCCTGTGGCACCACTCCATCCATCTCTGAGCTCCAGTGATATCTTTTTCCTCCCATCCCCCCATTGAAATGTGCCTGGCTCAGTGGTGGCTAACACAGAGCCCCCGTGAACCCCACCCCCCGCCCACTTTCTAACGGGGGGTCCCACTGCAGTGTCTGCCTTCCCGGGGAGCTTCAGGGTCCCGACCCGCGGGGCAGCCCAAGGTGTGGAGGGGGTGCCGGGCTCAGAGCTGAAGCTGAGCAGGACCCCAGGATGCCTTTCCAAGAACAGAGCCTCCGCCTCCTCTCCTGTTTGCAGAAAACCTTTAGCCACTGAGGCCTTCCTCGAGTTCCAAACAGCAAATTCAATCAAGTGGTGGGAAAACACCGCAACAAAGGGGCAGAGTCAAGCAAGACAAAAAAAAAGTGTAGCTGTGAAAGCAAAGGGCCTTTCGTTCCTCCGTAAGGGCCGCAGATAACATCCTGAGCTGCGTCCTTGAGCTGTTCTGCAGATGCTGAAACCCCTCCAGGGGAAAGAAGTGAACTGCAGGCTGCCCGCCAACCTGCAGACCCCAGAACGTTTGGAACCCGAAGGTGATGGCTGAGATTCCCGAGTAACCCACCTGGCTACCTCTTCATCAACCAGTCAGAGAATTGTGCACAAGCTGATCGCATGCCCCAGGACACTCTTCCTCAGGTTACCTTTGAAAGCCCTTTGCTGAAACCCATCAGAGTCCAGCCAGGTCTTTTGAACATGAGCTGCCTGTTCGCCTCTCGGTCAAAAAAAAAAGAAACAAGCGAAACTCTGTGCTGAACTAGTAATCCCAGGAAAGAGTGGGGTGAGCTGACCCCAGCTCCCGTTCACCCACACTCGCACTGAATAACCACCCACTGAGCCCGCTGTGGGCCAGGCACCCTCAGGGCCCCAGCGTCTACACAGCAGTGTTGACCTCGGGATCTACACCAACACATCACAGAACCGTGGCTGCAGACTTCCCTCCAGGAGGGGCAGAGACAGATTCCAACCTTGGAGTGAGGCGTGGGCTGGAGAGGAGCGGACGGGGGCGTCAGGGCGAGCTCTTAGAGGGAGGGGCATCTGGGTCAGGGCTTAGCCAGGTGAAGACGTAGGAGTGTTCTCGGCGAAGAGCAGAGCGTGCCCACAAGAAACTGTCCAAGAGGCGCCATAAAGTCAAAGAGAAGTCACTCAGTCGTGTCCAACTCTTTGCAACCCCATGGACTGTAGCCCACCAGGCTCCTCAGTCGGTCCATGGGATTCTCCAGGCAAGAATACTGGAGTGGACTGCCATTTCTTTCTCCAGGGGATCTCCCCGACCGAGGGATCATTCCATGTCTCCCTCATTGCAGGCAATTTACCCTCTGAGCCACCAGAGAAGCCCATAGCTTGTCAGAAATCGGGCTTGATATTCAAAGTTGCGAGGCGGGGGGGTCTTGCTTTAAAGGGCTCATTCAGCTGGGGTGCCGAAGGTGGGTTGGAGGGGCACAGGGGAGCCCCCAAGCTGGTGAGAAGTGACCCTACCTGGCTGGTNCTTGTCAGAAATCGGGCTTGATATTCAAAGTTGCGAGGCGGGGGGGTCTTGCTTTAAAGGGCTCATTCAGCTGGGGTGCCGAAGGTGGGTTGGAGGGGCACAGGGGAGCCCCCAAGCTGGTGAGAAGTGACCCTACCTGGCTGGTGGGAAGAAAGGGCCTGAGAGCTGGCGAGGAAAGAAAGTCATGAGTCCCGTTTCACAGATGAGAGAGCTGAAGCCAGCAGGACCCCCTCCCCCACACACCCTCCTGGCTTCCTTTCCATCCTATGGGCCCTGGGACACATCATTTCTCTTTATATACATCAAGAAGGCCTGGCTCTCTGAAAACCTTCTGGAGACTTGAAGTTCTTTTCTGGAACCTGCTTTCTGCCTCTTCACAGAATGCAGTGGCCACCCCCGCCCCGCGGTGAGGAGAAGGGATCCCAGGACCCCACCCAGCAGCAAAGTGCCCCCATCGCTCCTGCCCTCTGACCCTGACACCCAGCCTAGCGGGGAGGCACGCTCAGACAGTTTCAAAGGGGTGAAAAATCTGGCAGTAAACAAAGTGGAATGAGAGAGAGGAGATACAAACACGAACGCCAGTATCGTAACTCTAGGAGACATTGTCCCGACTTCCTACTGAACAAAGTTACACAGGAAAAAGCAAAGGCTGCTTCCGCATCACTGGTGGGGAAAATCCTTCCCAGACGGGTGGGGAAACCATCCCACCAGAGGTTACAAAGAGGCTGTGTCCTTGGCACAGAAATCCAGGCTCTTAGCGCCAGGAGACGGTGGTGTGGCTTCGGAGGCGGCCACGCAGAGGTCCAGGGCCGCTCACCACACGGACCTGGGGCTGCTCCTTCCCACGGAAGCGGAGGCCAGAAGCCAGAAAACCACGGCGCGGGCTGACCCTTGGGGCTCTGGGAGTCTGTCCAGGCTCCTCACTGTGTTCGCAGGAAGAGAAGACGCGGGGTCACGTGTCACACACTACGGTAGGATCTCACTGTGAGCCGAGGTCCGTGTGCGTGGCTGCAGGCGGAGGTGTGCGGGGCGGGTGATTTGTCTGAACCCAGGAAACACTGACGTGAGGTTCACCGAAAGTTTCCACGTTGATTTCTCCAGGAACCGGATGTGGTCTGACTTTTAAAAATCCTTTCTCATCTCCTATACACTTCCTTTTACATCTTATTTTTTAAAAATTCTATTTAAAAACAAAACCAAAAATGCTCTTTTCAATACAACTCTTTACAAAATCACCCACAGAGGAGAATACGTATCCGTTCTTTCATCACCTGCACTGGAGCACAGCTGGAGGCTGCTTCCTGGGCAGCCCAGGTGATGGGGGCCAGACCCCCTGCCAAAGGCTGCTTCTCCCAGCAGCCCCTCCGGTGCAGGCCTGCCCCGGGGGTGGGAGGTGGCTCCAAGCATTGGGCAGTTGTGAAAATTCAGTCCACAGGGCCCGGCCTGGCTGGGGGTTGGGGTGGCCTGGAAATGAGCCGGGCCCTGGGGCGGCTCCTGGGGCGGCTCCTGCGAGGGCGGGTGAGGGGACTTCGCGTAAACAGGGGCTTCCAGGCCCCGTGGAGCCACGCTTGCTGCCTGCACTGCCTAAGAGATTGTTGGTGCTTCTCCAGCAACACAGCTTGAAACCATCAGTTCTTTGACGCTCAGCTTTCCTTGTGGTCCAGCTCTCACATCCATGCGTGACTACGGGGAAAACCCCAGCTCATCTCATGATCTCCGTCTCAGTGATGAGAAGTCCGCGCAGGGCTTGGCTGGGTCCTGGGCTCAGTCTCTCATGCAGCCAGAATGCGGTCCCCCTGGAACGCTGGGTCCTCTTCTGAGCTCACAGGGTTGTGGACCAGAGGGCTCACTCTCCATCCTGGTCCTCCACCTCCAGAGCCAGTTACACAGAACATCCCTCCCGTAGAAGCCCGCTCTTCAGGAAGAGGAGCCTTGATGAAGTCAAGCCCAGCTAGGTGCACCCCGTTTCTTGAAGTCAGGAGTGAAATCCCATCAGATTCATGGGCCCAGACCACATTCCAGGGGAGCTGATGACCTCGGCGTGCACACCAGGGGCGGGATCTCGGGGCCACCGCAGGACTCTGCCTTCCTCGCTCACTGCTCCCGCATGCAGCCTCATTGTCACCCCGAGCGCTATNGGCCCAGACCACATTCCAGGGGAGCTGATGACCTCGGCGTGCACACCAGGGGCGGGATCTCGGGGCCACCGCAGGACTCTGCCTTCCTCGCTCACTGCTCCCGCATGCAGCCTCATTGTCACCCCGAGCGCTATGCAGGGTCACAGCCCCCGGAGGAGCCTGCCCAGGTTCTCAGCCACTGAGGCACGGCCAGCAGGGCGTGGGCAGCGCTCGTCTTTAGCCTGGCCCTGCAGCCCTGGCTGCTGCCCTGCCTCCACGCAGCTGCCTCCGTGCCGACCTGGCCTGGCCAGGCAGGGAGTCAGGGCCAGGAGGTCAGGCAGTGTAACTGCAGGAAGCTGGGCCTGGGCCCCGGCTGAGGAGGACACAGTCCGAGATCCTCACTGCGGGCCACCTGCAGCCCTGAGACCACATTGACTGCCTGGAAGGCTCCCAGAGCCCCTTCTCTCCCATTTTTCAAGAGCCGGAGGCCCTCCTGGAAGGGGCGGCTAATGCAGGAAACAGCTGGTCTGGAGGCTTGGCCCCGCTGGCCAGCTGAGGTGGCAGCCTGGCCTGGCTCCCTGGGGCTCGCTCCAGCCCAGCTGCCCCGGAATCTGGGCCAGGCCCCAGTTCTGCGGTTTTGGATGTTACGGCGTGCCCTTGGCTTTGGCCCATAAAACCATCCTGTCCTCGTTTTATGGGCAGGACACGGGGCCTGAGGGTCTTCTCCTTCCATACACTTCTCTTTCAATCCTCGCCACCACCCTGGAAGAAGGGACTCGTCCCCTTTCAAGCCCCAGAAAGCAGATCCCTTGGGGGCGATGGGGAGAGTGGAGGCCTCGGGCGTTATTGGTGGGGCGTTATTGGTGAGTATCGGGGTCTCACTTGTGGTCAGACACTGCCCCCAGGCTGGCCACGGCTGGGCCCGGGGCAGAGAGCAGACCCACTGTGGCTCCCACCTTCAGGCACTAACAGCAGAAATGCTGGTGCAGCTGGAGGGGCTGCGAGCCAGGGACCCCTCCACCAGCAACAGGTTTGCTGGCGAGCAGCCCCAGACTTCACTGGCCCCTTGGGGACCTCTCTATACATCACTTGGAGGTAAATGCACCCCAGCTTGACAGATCCAGTTCCCTGCAGGCCAGAAAGGGCTCGTCCTCTGCGTTTCCTGGAGACCACCCCACCTCCAGGAGTGGAGACCCCCAGAGGTCTGCCTCTCCTCACTTCCCGCTGGCTTGGCTCTGCCGAAAGTGGACCTGATGGGTGGCACTTCTCAGCTGAGCCCTGACCCTCAGCCTCCCACCTCCTCTGCACGGCTCCTTCCCAGTGGCCCCAACTGAGGTCCCACCTGAGGCTCCCCTGAGTCCCTTCATCCAGGGCAGCCCCGTCCTCCCACCACCCCCGAATCCTCGGAGCACCTGTGACCCCTCTCACTCTCTTCTCCTTGGACATCAGCTTTCACTCGAATGCCTCTAATCGGGGGAACTCACTCGCGTATACAGGAGCTCATCCCCTAATTTGTGTGTTTTGGAAATTTTTCCTCTTATCTTCAAGTCTTTGCACATGCCAGGCCCTCTGCCAGTCCATTCCAGGTTCCACTGTTCAGGCTGGCTCTGACCTTCTTCAGGTCTCACCTCCAGGAAATCACAGACCCTTCCTCAACCTAGAGGACGTTGGCCAAAAATCCCAGGCACCCCATCCCCGTCCTGTCACTGCTAGGCAATCACCTGCTCACGTGAGGCTCCCCACCAAACTCTGGGCACAGGCTTCATATCTTAACAGCACCATGCCCCATACAAGGCTCCAAGCTGCCCCCCAAAACCCCAATCATTTATTCACATTCTCCCTGTGAGAGCCACATAGAAAGTCTCAAGTTTTGATTCCCAAGCAGAAAATAGCCAGCTTTCCTGTGTGCACACTCCTCCCCTTCCCAGAGGAACTGGCATTCATAAGCCAGGAGCCAAGCTTGGCTGGCCACCAGCAAGGCAGTCTTCCCAATAAAAGAACTAAGTGGACATACGCTGCCCCCATTTTATAGACAAGGCAACTGTGTCTCAGTTTTTTACTTGATAATGAAAGTCAAGACACCAATTAAGATTTTGCTTAGCTGCATAAGAGAGAAACCATGTCAATAGCTCAACAAGAGAGAGGTTTCATCTCTCCCATATGAAAGTCCAGAGGGAAGAAAAATCAGGCACAGTAGGCATCTCCACGGTCATCAGGGACCCAAGCACCATTCTTTGTTTCTGTATCCTTAGAGAATGACTTACATCGTCAAGATCTCCTCCTGGCCCAAAATGACTGCTGGAGCTCCAGCCATCGCATTCTGATTCCAGGCAGAAAGCAAAAAGAAGAGGAAAGGAAAGAAAGAAGATATAGACAAATAGCCTGCACCCTTTTAAAATTTATTTACTTTTGTCTGTGCTGGGTCCTTGTTGTTGTGCAGGCTTTTCTCTAGTTGCAGAGAGCAGGGGCGACTCTCTAGCTGGGGTGCACAGGCTTCTCATCCTGGTGGCTTCTCTTGGTGCAGAGCACGGGTTCTAGGGTGTGAGGATTTCAGTAGTCATGGCACGTGGGTCAGTAGTCGCCAAAACTGGGCTCTAGAGCAGAGGCTCAATAGCTGTGGCATGCGGCTTTGTTGCTCCACAACTTGTGGAAGCTAGGAAACGGAGTATTTTGATAGTATGTTTCCACCGTGCTGGGCACTTGCTGCTTTGCTCCCAGTCTCACTCCTGCTCTGTGTGACGGGGACATTTCTCAGGTCCCCAAGCCAGGAGGCCTCCAGGCAGGCTCCAGCAGTGGGGGATGTGGAGAGGGGAGGGGCAGGTGGAGAAGCAACTCTGTGCTGTTCTGGTTTCACTGTGTCTCTGGGCACCTGGGGTGACAGCAGGGATAGCCTCAGCTGTGGTTTGCACACGTCGAGGCAGCACGTCTTTGGTGGACCAGAGCTGGCTGTGACGGCAACGTCACTGCAGGCACGGACTCGCGGCTCAGTCCAGCCTCTGATCCCAGGCATCACCTCCTTCTCCCCAGCTCCTATAACCCTTCCAACACTGTGACCAGCAGCTTGCATTCAATTCCTTCCGTTTGAATACCTGATGGGCTTCTGTTTCCCAGACCAGGGAATTGCAAATCAGCTTCTCATGACAGCTGAGGTTGTTTTAGGTGCAGACAGCTACAAACAAGGGCTCACAACCAAATTAGAAAGCTCCAAGTGTTTCTGCATGCCTGGGACCTGAGGGAACCAGGAAAGCCCGGAGACATCACGAAGAGGAAGGAACTTAGATCCTGACACCATAACACTGTTTCTGAACCCCTGGCTCAATCCCTGGACTGCACGTATGTGGAGCTGATCTACAGCAAGCAGTAGGTGGCTGAGACGGATAGTGAAAAAGCTGGCTCAGAACTCAACACTCAGAAAGCAAAGATCATGGCATCCGGTCCCATCACTTCATGGCAAATGGGTAGGAAACAATGGAGACAGCGACAGACTTTATTCCCTTGGGCTCCAGAATCCCTGTGGACGGCGACCACAGCCATGAAACTAAAAGACGCCTGCCCCTTGGGAGGGAGGCTACGACGAACCTGGAAAGCACAGTCAAAAGCAGGCCCGTCACTTTGACGACAAAGATCTTTATAGTCAAAGTGATGGTTTTTCCAGTATGTATGGATGTGAGAGTTGGACCATAAAGAAAGCTGAGCACCGAAGAATTGATGCTTGTGACCTGTGGTGCTGGAGAAGACTCTTAAGAGTCTCTTGGACTGCAAGGAGATCCAACCAGTCCATCCTAAAGGAAATCAGTCCTGAATATTCATTGGAAGGACAGATGCTGAAGCTGAGGCTCCAATACTTTGGCCACCTGATGCAAAGAACTGATCCACTGGAAAAGACCCTGACACTGGGAATGATTGCAGGCAGGAGGAGAAGGGGACAACAGAAGATGAGCTGGCTGGATGGCACCACCGGCTCAATGGACATGAATCTGAGCAAACTGCAGGAGTAGGTGATGGACAGGGAAGCCTGGGTGCTGCAGTCCATGGGGTTGCGAAGAGTCGGACACAACTGAGCAAATGAACTATCTGACTGCCTCTCAGTTCCCGGATTGGCCACTGGGTGGTGCACACTCAGGGTGAGTCACTGCAAAGATGGAAAACAGAACTGACGTTAAAACCGTGACCTACAGAAAGCTGGTGGGTTCCTGGGAGCTGCACCCAGCTGCGCCCACTGCCTGCTGCCACAAAATTGCCAACATTCTGTGCAGGATTTAAGCAAGGCCCAGTGTCTCACAACGTAGGATTCTAAACGTCCAGCACACAATCCAGAATTACTTGGCATACGAAGAACCAGGAAAATTTCAGCTTGCCTAGGAAGAGACCACCAACAGATTATGAAGATTCCAAGATGTCATAACTGTCTGATTAAAACTTCAAAGCAAGTATTGCAAAAAATAACTCAAGAAGAAACGAGGAACACTGCTGAAGTGAAAGGAAAGAATACAAATCTAGACAAATAAATAGAAGATATAAAAAAGAACTACATGAAAACATTAGAACTGAAAGAAAAACCTGCAAAATAAAAAACTCATTGCATTGCAAAATAAAAAACTCAGTAGCAGAATAGACGTGATGGGAGAAAATGTGAGTGAACCTGATGATAGAGCAACGAAAATTATCCAATTGGACAAAAGAGATAAAGGAGATTTTAAAGTGACCCTAAAATCCAATTCTCTTCCATGATGAAATCACTTAACGAGCTGGGACAGAACCTGATGAAGGATGTGTCTGAGACAAGCACGGCCATCAGCATGCTCAGTGGTGAAGACTGAATGCTTTCCCCTCAGATCAGCAACAAAGCAAGAGCATCAGCTTCACTGGACATCATCCTAGAGGTTCTAGCCAGGGCAGTCAGGCCAAAAAAAGATAAAAGGCATCCAGACTGCAAAACAAGAAGTAAAACTACCTCCATTCATGTATGACATGAGCTTATATACAGAGAATCCCAAGAATCCACAAAAACGTCTATCAGTAAATAGAAAGCTGAGCGAGGTTGTAGGATATGCCATCAACATACAAAAAGTAGTTGTATTCCTATACACTAGCCATGAACAATCCAAAAAAATAACTCCTTCAATAGCATCAAAAATAATAAAATACTTAAGCATAAATTTAACCAAACCACCAAAAAGTGTTTAAAGATATTAAAGACCTGTATAAATGTGAAGACATCTTGTGTTTATAGACTGGAAGGCTTACTATCTTAGGTAATACTCCCCCAAAAGATCTACAGATTCAGTGCAATCGCCACCAAAATTCCAAATGTCTGTTTTGCAGAAATGGATGCACTAATCCTGAAACTCACTGAAGGAAGGCCAAATAGCCAAACAACCTTTAAAAAAAATTAAAAATTGAGGGATGCACACTTCCCAGCTTCAAAACTTACGACCAAGCTAGTGCCATCGAGACAGTGTGGTGCTGGCATGAAGGTAAAGACCCAGATCACTGGAGTGAAATTGATAGATCAGAAATAATCTGTACAGTTACAGCCAACTGATTTTCTACAAGGACGTTGAGACCATTCAGTGGGAGGAAAGATCAGTCTTTTTTAACAGATAGTGGAGGAATAGTTGTCTAGCCACATTTGAATGCAGAGTTCCAAAGAATAGCAAGGAGAGGTAAGAAAGCCTTCCTCAGCGATCAACGCAAAGAAATAGAGGAAAACAATAGAATGGGAAAGACTAGAGATCTCTTGAAGAAAATTAGAGACTCCAAGAGAACATTTTATGCAAAGATGGGCTCAATATAGGACAGAAATGGTAGGGACCTAACAGAAGCAGAAGATATTAAG
>SJYS01009340.1:470060-481965 GCA_006410695.1 Philantomba maxwellii | reverse complement strand
ACTTTCTTCAATTTCAGTCTGAATTTGGCAATAAGGATTTCATGATCTGAGCCACAGTCAGCCTCCGGTCTTGTATTTGCTGACTGTATAGAGCTTTTCCATCTTTGGCCACAAAGAATATAATCAATCTGATTTCGGTGTTGACCATCTGGTGATGTCCATGTGTCGAGTCTTCTCTTGCGTTTTTGGAAGAGGGGGTTTGCTATGACCAGTGTGTTCTCTGGCAAAACTCTATTAGCCTTTGCTCTTCTTCATTCTGTACTCCAAGGCCAAATTTGCCTGTTACTCCAGGTTTCTTGACTTCCTACTTTTGGATTCCAGTCCCGTATAATGAAAGGACATCTTTTTTTGGTGTTAGTTCTAGAAGGTCTTGTAGATCTTCATAGAATTGTTCAACTTCAGCTTCTTCAGTGTTACTGGTCGGGGCATAGGCTTGGATTACCGTGATTCTGAATGTTTTGTCTTGGAAAGGAACATTTATTTTTACTGGGAAAGTATGAAGTATCTAGAGAAAAAAATTTAAAAGGAATTTTCTCTTATCTTGGATGAATCTCCTGAGGATGATTCTGCTCTTTTACACTCAAAACTTTTCGATTACCAGGGAAGTTGATCAGTGACACAGTTAGACATGGTGAGAGTTTTTGAATATGGTCTTTGCAAATATTAGAATTACTGTATCAAAGCGGGATGTCAAAGCAGGTAAAGTATGATTTGAAGCCTCTACCCCCACCCCTTCTTCTCCTTCTGGTATCCTCTGTTCTCATGATGACCTCTGCTTTCTCTCGCCTAAATTGTCAGTTGTCCTCATTAGAGGTCTGGCTGAACCATTTTCCTAACTTCTGTCTCTACAAACTCAGTGACTGTTTCACTCAATCCAAGATGGAACAGGGCTCTCCTGGCCCCATTTCACATAAATGACCTGCACCTCAGCATCTTGGAAACGATCTTTGACCCAAAGGAGACACTTCAGTGCTGTGAGTAGCATATCCCTTACTAGAGCTGTGCAGGAGTCATTTTATGAATGAAGGGTGCGAGCCTGCCAAGTGTTCAGTCCTCTCTGATTCTTTGTGACCCTATGGACTGTAGCCCACTAGGCTCCACTGTCCATGGGATTCTCCAGGCTAGAATACTGGAGTGGATTGCCATGCCCTCCTCCAGGGGATTTTCCCAGCCCAGGGATTGAACCTACATCTCTTATGTCTCCTGCATTGGCAGGCAGTTTCTTTACCATTAGTACCACCTGGGAAGCCCAAAAGTGAAAGTGTTAGTCACTCAGTCATGTCCAGCTCTTTGTGACCCCCCTGGGACTGTAGCCCTCCAGGATCCTCTGTCCATGGGATTTCCAAATCAGTCTGCTATGGACAAAGTAATGTCTCTGCTCTTCAATATGCTATCTAGGTTGGTCATAATTCTTCTTCCAAGGAGTAAGTGTCTTTTAATTTCATGGCTGCAGTCACCATCTGCAGTGATTTTGGAGCCCAAAAAGATAAAATCTGACACTGTTTCCACTGTTTCCCCATCTATTTCGCATGAAGTGATGGGACCAGATGCCCTGATCTTCGTTTTCTGGATGATGAGCTTTAAGCCAACTTTTTCACTCTCCTCTTTCACTTTCATCGAGAGGCTTTTTAGTTTTTCTTCACTTTCTGCCATAAGGGTAGTGTCATCTGTATATCTGAGGTTATTGATATTTCTCTCAGCAATCTTGATTCCAGCTTGTGCTTCTTCCAGCCCAGCGTTTCTCATGATGTACTCTGCATATAAGTTAAATAAGCAGGGTGACAATATACAGCCTTGACGTAGTCCCTTTCCTATTTGGAACCAGTCTGTTGTTCCATGTCCAGTTCTAACTGTTGCTTCCTGACCTGCATATAGGTTTCTCAAGGGGCAGGTCAAGTGGTCTGGTATTCCCATCTCTTTCAGAATTTTCCACAGTTTATTGTGGCCCACACAGTCTAGATAGCATATTTAAAAGCAGAGACATTACTTTGCCAACAAAGGTCCGTCTAGTCAAGGCTATGGTTTTTCCAGTGGTCATGTATGGATGTGAGAGTTGGATTGTGAGGAAGACTGAGCACTGAAGAATTGATGCTTTTGAACTGTGGTGTTGGAGAAGCCCTTGGACTGCAAGGAGATCCAACCAGTCCATTCTGAAGGAGATCAGCCCTGGGGTTTCTTTGGAGGGAATGATGCTGAAGCTGAAACTCCATTACTTTGGCCACCTCATGCGAAGAGTTGACTCATTNGATGGTGACTGCAGCCATGAAATTAGAAGACGCTTACTCCTTGGAAGAAAAGTTATGACCAACCTAGATAGCATATTGAAAAGCAGAGACATTACTTTGCCAACAAAGGTCCGTCTAGTCAAGGCTATGGTTTTTCCAGTGGTCATGTATGGATGTGAGAGTTGGATTGTGAGGAAGACTGAGCACTGAAGAATTGATGCTTTTGAACTGTGGTGTTGGAGAAGCCCTTGGACTGCAAGGAGATCCAACCAGTCCATTCTGAAGGAGATCAGCCCTGGGGTTTCTTTGGAGGGAATGATGCTGAAGCTGAAACTCCATTACTTTGGCCACCTCATGCGAAGAGTTGACTCATTGGAAAAGACTCTGATGCTGGGAGGGATTGGGGGCAGGAGGAGAAGGGAACGACGGAGGATGAGATGACTGGATGACATCACTGACTCGATAGAAGTGAGTCTGAGTGAACTCCGGGAGTTGGTGATGGACAGGGAGGCCTGGCGTGCTGCGATTCATGGGGTCGCAAAGAGTCAGACACTACTGGGCGACTGAACTGAACTGAACTGAACTGATGGGTGAAGGAGTCATTGAGCATCACTGCTCTGAACTGTCATTGGAAACCAGAATAAAAAAGCGATTATCCCTTCATTCATTTCAGTGTCATAAAGGGGGCATAGACCATGAGGCCAGGACCACCTGGGCTTGGAGTTTCTCCCATATGATTGTGTTATGGTTGTTACTGCATAGCTTCTGAATTTCACTTGCTAATTGTGAAGTGGGAACAACACTGCCTATATAGGAAACTTTGTTGTGAAGGTTCAATGAGGTAATGTTGATCAACTGCTTAGAAAAATGGCCTGGTGCATAGTGATATATCATCAATAAAAGACATAAATGTTAATGTTTTGCACCCGCTCGAACTTTAATTGATCGCTAACTTCACCCTAGGTATTGTGCCAATTGCTGAGGCTCTACGTAGTCTCACATCTTTATTTCAGCTCAGTTTTGTGCTCAGTACTCAAACCTTTTAGACACTTTCCCTTTTACAGTTTTCCACTTTATGGTTAGGATTAACTCCCTGAGGGGTGAGAGTAAAGGATGTGAATGGAAAAGGACAAGGCTGTCATTGGAACGCAAAATTGATAACTTGTCCCAGAATGCAGTGTGCTCCATGAAAATGATTTAGAGACTGTAGAATCTGCCAAAGTTAATCAAGGAGTATTAACAGCCTGTTGAAATCTCTTATATTTCAGCAGGGGAGGGGAAGAAAGGATGGGGGAAAAGAGGCCAGTTAGCAGCTAAACGTTCAAAAGCAGAAAGGTGAAAAGTTCATAATGGTTAGGTTGGATTATCAGCTCCAAAATATTATAGGTTATTTCTAGGTTTGATGCCAATCTCTTTTCCTCCTGAAAGTGACAACCAAAGTGAAGACCAAGAATTGTCAATATAGACTACACACAGCTACTGTGCAGACCACAGTGCAGTGACTGTTCATTTGAAAATATAAAATCAGAATCATTGACATTACCACCGTTAAGCTGTTTTTCCCTAAATTAAGAATATTTAATAATGGAAATTCACAAGAAGGATATTTGCTCCTCCTCTTATGTAATTTCAATGATTTATTCTGCTGTATATATATATATATTTTTTTTTGCTGTACTTGTTAATAGTGCATGTCTCTTGCATCTTTCTAAGTAGAATCTATTTGAGACCCTTTCATAGATTTTTGCTTGGCTCTCAGATGCTTGAAGCCTCTAATTCAGGGATCATTCAAGGACATAATCACCCTCCATAGCTTCTCCAAGGGAAAGCTGCCAAGTTTCTATTTTGGATGAATTTCTTAAGCAAAGATTTCATTAGTCATATTTATGGAAAACTGCAATACCTTTCCACATTTATTTCACTATTTAACCAATAAACATCTCTTCCTGAAATGGACTCTGTAGTATAACTTCTGCTATGTCCTTTTGCCCTTGAAGTATGATGATAAGCTGTATGCACTAAAGCTGATATAATGTTGGTGGAAACAGATTAACTGTAAATGCAATTTTTAATTTATCACAATTATTTCATTTGAGCTTAACAGTGATTTGAAAGTTGTGACAAATTGCTTAACAATATCACATAAAGCAAGTTTTACATCCTTGCACAAACAGTATTTAGTAAGACAATGTAATAAAATGAAGAATTGGTAATGAATAAGTCCAAAATTTAAAGTTTCATTTTAACTTTAGTTTAGGCAGAAAAGTTTACACTACTTCAAATAAGTGGTATATAGCTTGAATCAATTTTTTGATTATTAGTCTGTTTTAAAATGAGTTATCTAGAGCAGTGCTTCTCAAACCTAAATTTGCATTAGAATCACTGGTAGGATTTGTTAAAACACTGCTGGCCCTCATTTCCCCCTACCTTTGTCCCCTCAGCCCCTTGACTCACTAGGTCCAGGGTGCTGCCCAAGAATTCACATTTATAACATACTCTGTCTGAGGCTCCTGCCTCTAGTTCCCAGGTGGCTCAGTGATAGAGTTTTCCTGCAATGCGGGCAATCTGGGTTGGAACCTTGGGTCAGAAGGATCCCTTCTCCAAGGGATCCTGGAGCCCATTCCAGTATTCTTGCCCAGAGAATCCAATGGACAGAGAAGCCTGGTGAGCTATAGTCCATAGGGTTGCAAGAGTTGGATACAACCAAGCGACTGATGATTTTGAGAACCACTGGTCCAAAGATTGTGGTGGAAAAGAAAGAAGAGGATCTTAGGATGGGTTCTAGTACTATTGGCTTCTCCACTTATAAGCTGTATAACTTTAGTTGAGGATGAGATGGCTGTATGGCATCACCAAATCAATGGAATGAGTTTGAGCAAGCTCCAGGAGATGGTGAAGAATAGGAAACCCTGGTATGCTGCAGTCCATGGGGTCACAGAGTCGGACATGACTGAGTGGCTGAACAACAACAAACTTCAACTGAATCATTTTCATTGTGGGACAGGGATGAGCGTGTGTGTCTTGCCCACCTTCCATGGACAGGAGGATCAGAGACTACACTCTGGAAACAAAGGGCAATATTAGCTTTGACAGAGAGTAGGACTTGCTTGACAGAACCATTGGCACTTTTCAGGCTGTTATTTACAAAAGGATACTTGGAATTAATTGAGAAGACCTGTATTACAGAATGGGAATTCAAACCTCTTAGTGTTCTAAGAGTTGTCTTCATTTACATGCTGCATAAATAGTATTATTTGCAGAGAACCTCAGGACTCCAATACATAATCAGGTCAGAGGGGCTGATTACAGAGACAGTAAATGAATCTTCTTTTAGTACTAATTAGCATAGAAACTTGTTTCTGAGTCTGCATTTACTTTACTCATTCAGAAAGCATTTTTTGAGGGCCTGCTGTGTGCTGGGCACAGTGCTAGGAAATGTGGTTATAGAGATGCGTTCGTTGTGCTCACAGTCTGGAAAAATACTTAAGAGTTCAAAGTGATGACTTATGTAGAGCAATGTGCTGAACTGTGCAGAGCGTAGACGAGGGAAGACCTGCTTCTGCCTGAAGGGGTCAGGGAAGGCTTCCAGTTAGTGCTGTTGCTGTCCTTAAAAACTGAATGTACAGCTATCTTCGAGACAGATCTAAATCTTTCTTTCTTTTCATTGCCTCTCAGGTTAATGCTAAGTACAGACATTTTAAAAAACTCTTGGATTGAATTAAAATGTGATATAACCTACCTACTTATTTATTCTAACGCTGTGCTTTGTAGGTGCTCAATAAATTCTCGCTGATTGGCTAATAATCTCTGTATTTAAGACCTTTCCAAGCCTAGCTGGGAGACAGAAAGTATTGCTCAGTCGCTCAGTTGTGTCCGACTCTTTTCATGGACTGTAGCTTACCAGGCTCCTCTGTCCATGGAATTCTTCAGGCAGGAATACTGGAGTGGGTTGCCATTTCCTTCTCCAGGGGATCTTCCCGAAGCCCTGAAGCAGTTTTCAGGGCTTCCCTGACAGTCAGTGGTTAAGACTCTGCTCTCACAATGCAGGGGGCAGGGGTTCAATCCCTGGTCAGTGAACTAAGATCCTACATGCCATGCAGCCAAAAAAGAAAAAAAAAAAAAAATGAAGCAGTCTGTTACTGCAAAATGTAATGAACAAGTCAGACTTGGAATGCTTTAGGTCTAAATGTTATAGTCTTATCAAATTGCCTTATCTCTATTGAAGACTAGTCATAGTCTCTGATGTAAAACAGCCCCACGGTCTAAGCTAAGGCAGTGCTGCCCAGTAGTAATTTCTGCAAGAATGAGCATGCTTTACCATCTGTTCTGTCCAATAAGGTACCCACTAACCACATTTTTAATTTAATTTAAATTTAAATAGGCGCATACGGTTACCTTATTGAACAGTGCAAGTCTATGGGGGAAGAACAGAGTTTGTGTCCTCTGGCAGGTTCAGCAGAACCAATTCTAAACATATTTATGTATAAAGCAATTTCTTATTATTAGAAAGTAACTTACCAGGGATAGCATTGTGGCACAATATGTATTTGTTATTATCATAAAATCATAATTCTGAATAATATATTTGGTCCATCTGTAGTTTCTATAAAATGAAGTGGCTTAAAGGGATGTTTGTTTCTATTTTTAAAGCATGTAGCCTTGAAAATGCTCTATTTCTTGAGTTTGCAAACTTTGGTGCTGAGACTTCTATAATTTTCAAATGATTGTGATGACAGAAGGAAAAAAGTAATTGGGATTGTAGTTGAAGTGGGTACTCTGCAGAATTTTCTTTCACTAATTTAAATAAATCAACATCTCTCCTTGTATGTAAAATTTTTGAAATAAATGCAAAATTGTCTTAAGAAAGGGCTCATAAATATCCATGTACTTTCTGGAGATCATTTAGCTAAAGGGCACGAGAGAAAGAGAGAGAGAGACAGAGAGAGAGAGAGAAAGGAGGAAGGAAGCTATAGAAAGCAAAGCTTTGTGGCTAATATTTGGGAATGTTCTCTAAAGTTAGAGGACTGTCAAAGACATAATTTGCATAATCCATTTATCACAACTCACCCAACAAATATAGTTGAGATCAATAACCCACTGGAATCTAATCAATCACCCAAAGGACCAAAAGATGCAGTCATTCACCAACCCTGCCCACCTCTGGCACTAATATCTCCTTACCAGTCTTATCCCAACTCCCCTAGGATATCAGTACCAGGATATCAGAACCCTAGCTCCTTCCTGCAAAGTATTCCTACCAAAGAGCATCAGCTCACAAAATTGTCTTAAAATATTACTAACTTTCTATGAGTAAAAAACCCAGACTACCCACCCAATAAAACCTGTTTGGCATCTCAAGTCAAAATTACCATTTGAGAAAATGGAGGTAATTCTATCCAGGAAGATTGGAATAGCTTTCTCCCTGTTTTGCAGAAAAGGAGCCATGGGATATTGAAGAATGGTCTTAATTATGATGATAGCAAGCCAGCTGCCATTTCTGACTTCTCCTGATCACTGGCTGTTTGTTTAATGTTTTTTGACATTTGTCTGCAACAAGGGTCCTTCATCAGGACTTCTTGGATCAGTTTTGATCATAGAAAGGAACAGAAAAACATCATGAGACCTCTTGCTCCTTGTAGGATGATTTTGTTTGGGGGTGCAATGACCTTTTAGTATTTACTGAAAGTTGGCCAGAGAGCATTTATTTGATTTTTAAAAACTGTGTACAGTAGGTAGAAGGAATTCATGATTCTGGAAAAGGTTTATCAAAAGGTAAGAATTGGCACTGCCAATAGCCAGAAAAGGCATAGCCACAAAAGATGAAGCATAAAAGCTGCCGTAAGCTCCAAAATAGATTCACCACCAAACAACCATCTCTGAGTGCCATGAGTGTGTCTGAGGCCCCGAGAAACATGTCCAATGGCCAGATCCTCCCCCACCACTCAAACCTGGCTGATGAGCAGTGCATGCTGGGAAATCTGGGAGGGAGCACATTTGTCTCAGGACCACCCGTACGCCCGGTGGATGGAGAAAAATCTCTTCAGAGAGCATGCTTATCTGAAAGATGTAGTGTCTTTCCTTTAACAAAGAAGTGGGTCCCCCAAATAACTTTGATCTGCTTGTCTTTTCTTCTCCATATGAGAGTAGAAGGTTCTTAACTTAATGGCCTGTGTGAGTGGGTTTTCATAGCTGGTAAGGAGGAGGATCAGAATATATTTGGTAGCTGTTTGGTGAAGGCTGTTTTCAGGTGGAGATTTTTAAGTGTCTTAGCGAATATAACATGGACCAGTTTAGGTGTGTAATTAGGGCCCCTGGACAGCTGTCACAATCCTGCCTGCAATGAGGGAAGAAGAAAACATAAATAATGAAATTCACATAGAAAATTAAACTAGCCTTTGTGCTGGGGATCATTACTTATATGAATCACAAAATGAATATTTTATGTTTGACAGCTAAATTGGTTAATTAAAAAAAAGATTTAAAGCAGTTATAGAAGTGTAAATTTCATCAATATCTTGTCTAGGAGCTTGTTAACACTTTTTAGTCCAAATGCACGAGGCTCTGATATGTTACAGAAACACTAGGCTGTTGATGAATCAAATGAACAACTGACTCAAACCTGGATTTTAATTCATCTCTTAGGTAATGTATTCACATTTTATCCCCCAGCCTAGATTAGTGTGCCTAGATAAAGATGTTCTTTTAAAACATTCTCAGATACTGTTGAAGTTCTTTGATTGTTAGATCAGACTCAGCAGGTGAGGGGAGGTGGTTTCTTTGGAGTCTGTCTCTCAGGAAACAGGAAGGAGGGTGTAGAGGGGAGGTGGCTTTCAGAGCAGAATGGCTGAGTGGCCACTTAGCAACCGGTCAAATCTGCTGGGTGTCTCTCAGAGAAACAGAATTGTGTTTCCACATCTGGATATTAGTGTCACTTTGTGAAAGATGGTGTAAGTTTCTTGCAACAGCCGTTGATGGACTTTCAAAGTTTACTTGGATTGAGCATCAACCAGGTAAAGCAGATAAATTGTCTGGGATCCCAGCTTAGTGCTGAGACCTAGAAGAATATATCAGAAACTTCAGACCAACAGAGGAAGGGCCCTTTACAAAGCCTAAAAAGAAACAAGTGAAGGATCTTAGCAGCCTCCATTTTGTCAACAATGGTTCCATTACAGGAACGGCTTCCCAGTGCTTCCCGGGACATTAACATTGAAAATATGAAGTTGCCAAGTCTGTCTGAGTCTCAGAATATCACATCCATTAAAATAATCCCACCTGTGGAAGAGACTCAGGTTCTACCCCTGGGTCGGGAAGATCCCCTGGTGAAGGGAATGGCAACCACTGCAGTATTCTTGCCTGGAAAACGCCATGGACAGAGGAGCCTGGCGGGATACAGTTCATGGGGTTGCAAAGAGTCGGAGATGACTGAGCAGTTGAGCACACACGTGTGGCCTGAGGAGGGAGCAGTGTCTAGTTTACAAAATGGAAGTTCAAGGTGGTACAGAGATCAATTGCAGATGTTTATCCAGGAGATTTATATGAAATATAAATCTTTGTACGAAATATAAAGGATCCAGGGCTGGATCCTTCAGGCTAATGTCAGGGCTAGACTCCAGAGCACATAGGCACTGGAGCTGATGCCTAAATTTGAATCTCTGCACGGTCATTGGCCTGACCCAGCATCTGTCATGGGAATCATACCTTCAGCTGCCTCTCTAGGTAGGATTGCTATGAGAATTAAACAATCTGTTATTAGTTAAAGTCTGTCAATAGTGCCTGCATGTATTAAATACTATATACATGCATTAGATAAATATGTACATACATACGTGGGGTGATATGACATTCTTTATAGTTGGATCAAGGACTGATGTTCAGGACAGAAGGGAAGAAGACAGATGAGAATGGTGTTTGCATGGTGCTGTCCAGCATGGCATGAGCACATGCCTTCCTTCAAAGCGCGTAATGGTATAATCAGCTCCTTGTCCCTGGAGCTCCCCCAGGTGGGAGTTGTGGAGATACAGGTCCTCAAAACCTGGTACAGGCTTCCAGAAGAAACCACATTTTGAAATCGAAGAGAGTGAAGGCCCTCAGGTTTACACATGACGAGTGTGACTATCAGGTAATCAAGGAATTGGCACAGCCTGCGAATAAGAACATTAGTTCAGGTCAGACATGTTAAGCAAAGTTAAGCCATTTTCTCTGCCTCTGAAATGAAAGTCAATGCTGTTTGGAACTGTTACCAATTTATTATTAAGGGGACACCCAAGCCCTGTTTCTGGAAGCACTGTGAAACGTACTAATGAGTCAAATTCCATTTCTTTCTGATAAACTAGCCAAGTTTAATTCTCTATTCATAGGCTTAGTGAGGATAAATAACTAGCAGAACTACTATATTCTGATGTTGAGATCTATCTTTGCCTAAGGGAGAAGGCTTGTATTGGGAGAGCATCATTTTGACAAACTGTAAAATACCTCTGATTCAGCAATACTTTAGTGCCATGACAACCAAAATAAAGATGAACTAAGAAAGACTTTTACTTTTCATTTTGAGACAGACATCCTGAAGTTGCACCTTCATTCCCAGACAAGTGGAAACCCTTTAAAAGAAGAGAGAGTGTCTATCTGGTGCCCTGAAGTTGGACTTAAAAAGATCACGGGTTAACAGGGTTGTGTGGTGTCCTAACAGTACATGGGGCTGGTGTTTGTGGGGTGCATTGTATTCATTATGAAAGGTAATACCTCTTCTGAGAAGGGGACTTAAGACTGCAAAGTATGATGCTGAAGCATCATTTTAGAATGTTCATAGTTATGGGAGGGGCTCATGAATGCTATGCGTGGTGAATAACTGGATTGGAGGGGAATTGATCCACTGTGTGGAAATAAAGCCATAAAAATGGAAAAGCAGGCTTCTTCTGGATCATTTGGAATAAGCAGATGCAAAGAGCAGTAAATCAGAAATCCTGCCCCTAGAAATGCTGTTTTGAAATGCAGGTGTAGTTGGCTTTATTACCTGTAGCTTAAGGTGACTCACCTGGTCTCTTTTCAGACACCACTCCTAAGGGGCACTGAAAAAGCAGTCTTGCCCATGTGCCACTGTATTGTCAGCTTTAACGGAGCCCCTCTCCCCCTTTTTTCCTCCATTTTTACTTTGTGAGGGTTGGAGATGATCAGAACCAAACACACACCCTGCTCTGTGTATGCTGCAAAAGTGGGAGAAAAAAAATGGTTTGGGGCCTTGACAGAAAACCTTAAGAGGCTCATCAGTTATCCCATAATTTCTCTTTTCTCCCAACTTGCTTTGATCCTTTCATTTGTGAGAGTAGAAACCACATGGGTCTTCTACATGGTGACTTTTTTTTAGGTTGTTTCTAAGAAGGCCTGCTTCCCTCAAGTGTGGATGTCTAACATAACCTGAAAATTATCAAAGAAGCCTTCTACCTTCTGGTTATTGGATCTCTGGGCCAGTTTGAATTTCCCGTCCTCAGCGTTGGGTCTGAGGCCCGTGGGGGTAGGAAAGTGTTCGGTGTTACTGGTGTTTGAGGAGACTTATAAGTGGCTCCCAGGCTTCCCCCGTGGAGTAGTGGTAATGAATCCACCAATGCAGGGGATGCAGGAGACGTAGGAGATGCAGGAGATGAGGGTTTGATCCCTGGGCCGGGAATATCCCCCGGAGGAGGAAA
>SJYS01009340.1:450627-462672 GCA_006410695.1 Philantomba maxwellii | reverse complement strand
TTCCTGGGCTCCAGAGTCACTGCGGACGGCGCCTGCAGCCGTGACATCAGAGGGCTGCTTCCTGGCAGCAATGCTACGACAAACCTAGACAGCGTGCTCAACAGCAGAGACACCGCTCTGCCAGTGAAGGTCTGCATAGCCAGGACCACGGTCTGCCCAGTGGCCACGTACGGTGCTGAGAGCTGGACCGTAAAGGCAGAGCACCAAAGAATTCACGCCTTGGGACTGTGGTGCAGGAGGAGACTCTGGAAGTCCCCTGGACAGCCAGATCAACCCAGCCAACCTCAAGGTAGATCAACCCGAAGACTCCCTGGAAGGACTGATGCTGAAGCCCCAATAGTTTGGCCACCTGATATGAACAGACGACTCATTGGAACAGTCCCTGATGCTGGGAAAGATTGAGGGCAGAAGGAGAAGAGGGGGTCAGAGATGGCTGGACGGCATCACCGACGCAATGAACATGACCTTGGGCAAACTCCGGAGACGGTGAGGGGCAGGGCGGCCTGGTGTGCTGCAGCCCACGGGGTCGCCAAGAGGTGGACATGACTGAACGACGCCAGGCGTCCCTCCACCAGGAGTGGAGGACTGAGTCTCAGGCGGATGGAGGCTGGCCTGTACTGGGTGGGCCACGTGAGCCTCCCACCTCCACAACGCTGGTGTGCACATTCCCATCTCACAGACAGGGAAACTGAGACTCCACAGCCTGCCCAAGGCACAGAGCTCAGAGGAGGGGCCCACGCTCAGACAGAGGTCTGCTTGGGCCAGTTCTGTTTTCTCAGCACTGAGCTAGCCACCTTTTTGCGCACTGAGCCTGTGCCCATTGCCTCTCTGGTGGACGGTCCATCTGGCCAACGATGCCTACGTGTAGGGAAAGCAGCAGAAAGGCCCACACTTGGGGCAAATGCCCAGCAGTCCTCACCCTGAGGTGCCAGGCGGCAGCGACAAGAACTGTGGCTTCAACAGCTCAGAGGCTGAGCGGGGCTGAGACTCCGAGGACCTGGGCTCCTCCCAGCGGCCCTCGCGCCCACCAAGCCAACTCTGCCCATTCCTGGAGCCTGTCCGGCACCTGCTGGCTGGCCTGTCCTTGGCCCACGACCACAACCACGGCGTGGGGAGGGGGGGCAGGGCCCTGGCCTCGGGGGGTCTTCCTGAGGGAGGGGCCACCCACCTCTCAGCAGCTCCCTCAGGGTGCCCTGAGCAGAAAGGAGTGGGTTCTTTCTCATCCCCCATGAATGCACCCGGAGCGCCCCCAGGAGGAACCCTCCCCAGGGAAAGTGGAGGCGCAACAGTGTCACTGACCCGGCCTCCTGTGTAAAACTGTAAACAATTCACAACAGAAGCACATCCTCAGGGCTTTTTTCTCCTGGAATCAAGAGTCAGCAGTATCTGCGGGGGGAAGACCTAGGGCAGGAGGAAGCCGACCCCCAGCGCCTAGTGGCCGTGGTTCTGCCCGCAGAAAGGACGCAGAGTAGCAGGAGCGAAGCCAGCACTGGGGCGGAGGGCGCGGTCGGCCCTCGCGCGCCTGGAGGAAGGCGGGGCCCGCGACCTCACCGCGGCCAGGACGCACGCCCCGGGCTCGGCCGCTCAAAGAGCCGGCTGCTGCTTCTTGGCGCGGGGCGCCGGCCGCAGCTCCCCGGGCCCGTGGGCGAACGGGCAGCAGTCCGCCGGCAGGACGCAGCCGTCGGGGTGATGAGCGAAGAACCAGCAGATGCGGGTTTTGAAGGTGTCGGAGGACGGCCTCCGCTTCGCCTCTGGTTCCTCCTGCTTCCGCGGCCTCTCTTCCCGCCAGTCGCGGATGCGCACGTGCCCCTGCAGAACTGGGGTTGGAACAAAGAGAAGAGTCGCGGCAGAGTTAGCTGCGGACCGTGGGCTCCTGGGGCGGGGGTGGGAGGGTGCAGGCGTCCCAGGCTGGGGCACAGCCCCCAGGAGGCGTGGCAGGGGAGGCAGATAGAGCCCCCTAGGCACCCGAGGTAAAGCCGAGCCGGAGGCAGGGATGAGGGGGAAGGAGGGCAGGGTGGAAGCTGGGGCGGGGGGTAGTTAGGCGGAGCCGCCGGACACCCTGGGGAGGGGCGAGGAGCCTGTGCCTGAGGCCCTGGTGCTGGCGACACCAGAGTGACCACAGAGGGCTGGGCAGCACGGGCACCAGCTCCAGGGATGGGGTGAAGGACCAGGCAACCGCGAGCGTGGTCCTGATACAGCAGGCAGGAGTTCGGGACATCTGCGAGGCGGCCCTGGCCGCGGACGACTCGCGGCCACATCACAAACAGGAGGCAGAGTGAGAGGGGTGGGGTCCTTTCTGGCCGGTGAAGACCAGGGGTGAGGTTTACAACCAGAGGAAGTGGGGGCTCACGGCAGCCCCGGGGGCAGGGGCGGGGGCGGCAGCGGCAGGCTGCGATGCAGTGGCGGGCACTGGGAGGCTGGGGCACCCCGGGGAGGGGTGTGCCTGTCAGCTGACCGCCGCCTAGTGGCCTCCTGAGCTGGTGTCCCGACACGCGGAAGCTGCCCCCGAGGGCTTCCACTGGCCTTCGCCCTGTCCCGAGAAGTCAACATCCCCACGGAAATGGGCTGAAGCAGCCAAGCCCTGGTGGTTTCCCCTGGAAGCGCTAAAACCACGTGGAGACACACGGCTCTGGGAGAAATAAAGGTTGCTCACTGAACAAATCTGGCTCCCCAACCTCTAAGGAAAACTTCAAAGTGGGAACGAAAGCTTGATTTTCCTCTGGAGATTGCCTCCTGTTAAGGCAATAATGGGACTGCCTGTCTCTGGAGACTGATGATTTACTAAAACTGCCCCTCGAAGCCAGAGGAAGGAAGCGCCGAGGCGCCTCTGTGTGTGGAGAACACAACGAGGGACTCAGCCTCGGCGCGGCCAACAAGCACCTCCGAAGGGCCGGGCGGGCCTTGCTCTCGGCGCGGCAAACAGAGAGCTTGGCTCCCCGGCCTGAGAGCCAGGCAGGAAACCACGGCCTTGACGGTGTGCCCACAGCAGCACCTTCTGGCGCAGCCAGGAATGACACAGCCCAGCTGGAGCAGGGTGCCCGGGGCGCCCCCAAACTCCAGCAGTGTGCATCCGAAAGACGGGGGGCCCCTCACTGCCTGGACGGGGTGCGAGATGTCCCCAACTCCAGCAGTGTGCATCCGAAAGACGGGGGGCCCCTCACTGCCTGGACGGGGTGCGAGATGTCCCCAACTCCAGCAGTGTGCATCCGAAAGACGGGGGGCCCCTCACTGCCTGGACGGGGTGCGAGATGTCCCCAAACTCCAGCAGTGTGCATCCGAAAGACGGGGGGCCCCTCACTGTCTGGACGGGGTGCGAGATGTCCCCAACTCCAGCAGTGTGCATCCAAAAGATGGGGAGCCCCTCACTGCCTGGACAGGGTGTGAGATGTCCCCAACTCCAGCAGTGTGCATCCAAAAGACGGGGGGCCCCTCACTGCCTGGACGGGGTGCGAGATGTCCCCAACTCCAGCAGTGTGCATCCGAAAGGCAGCCCCCCACCCCCACTCCCTGGACAGGCTTGAGAGAAGTTTGGGGGAAGACGGTGAGGGGTTTGTTGGGACCACAAGTGGGGACAGACCCCCGCGGTCCGGAGGGGGACTGGTCTCCGCCCCTCAGGGCTGGTGGGCTTGCAGCAGGCCCTCCACTGACGGCGTTTCAGGAGCAGTCCTTGCAGGGTCGGGAGAAGGGGTCCAGCCAGGACTCGTAAGGCCAGGAGAGTGGGCCATCAGGACGAGGGGCGGCCCCGAGAGGGCAGAGGCCAGGGCGTCTCAGGGCCGGGATGGCTGACAGCCCCTCCGTCCCCCAGGACACACCCCCTGCCTGGGCAGGCCTGTGCCCTGCGTGTGTGCCCCTCCAGCCAGAAGCAGCCTCTCCCCGAGTGAAACATGCCCTGATTTTCAGGGCGTCCCAGGCAGGAAACGTGCCCTGCCAGCTCACTCTCTGCCCACCCCTGAGCGCATTGCCTCCCGCGCAGCGGACTCACGAACCCACGGCTCCACCCCTCCGCCAATGCTGACCCCAGACGTCACCTGAACCAAAGTGTCCTGAGGAAACGCAGAAGGGTCTCCCAGAAACTCTCTGCGGTGGTTTAGTCGCTCAGTCGTGCCCGACTCTTTGCGACTCCATGGACTGTAGCCTGCCAGGCTCCTCTGTCTGTGGGATTCATCCAGGCAAGAACATTGGAGTGGGTAGCCTATCCGTTCTCCAGCGGATCTTCCCGACCCAGGAATTGAACCGGGGTCTCCTGCATGGCAGGCAGATTCTTTACCCGCCGAGCTACCAGGGAAGCCTCACCAACTCTCTGCAGAGGTAAATTTACTGGGTGCTGGGATGCACGCAGCAGCACCAGTTCTGGGGTCCGTCTCGCCTGGGTGACCAGCCCAGCCCCCCACTCGTCAGACACCCTGGGCTGGGGCTTGCCTTCCCCGGCTGGGTCCACATCCTCAAGGCTGGGCGAGGACTCCTGCCCGCCCACGAGAGGCTCGGCGCAGGCAGAACTGAAAAGCCTGAAACTGCCTTCACCTGCTCACTCGTGTAACCGTGACTGGAAAACCAGCCATGTTGGTTAAAAAAAATTCCACCGAGAAAAGCCTGAGCTCAGGCATATCTGTCGCATGACTGGGAGCAGCGTGTTCACTGGCACTCAACGCCCAGGCCCCTGATTCAAAAGCGTTTCCAAAAATAAATGAATATGCCCCTCAATGCCAACCACACAGAAAGCAATCACACACACGTGTATTTACGGGGGAAAAAAGAAACGATTTCAGGAAATCAAACCAAAAAGGCACCAGGAACAGCAGAGGGCAGAGCAGAGCCTGGCCCGGGGATTTTTAAGCCGCTGAAGCTCCATACAGCGGAGCCCGGCCAGCAGGGACTCCCCTGATCTCCACTCACCTGTGGGCTGCCCGCCACAAGCCCCCTGGAGCCACAGCAACCCTGCAGGGCCCCCCACCCCTGTCGCAGCGGGAGCCCTTAGTCCAAGTGGAGATGAACACAGCCCCGAGAGGCCAGCCGGGCCACCCAGAGGCACCGTGGCGGTGAACACCCACACGTTCCTCCTGGGGGGCTTACGGGCTACGGGAGGGGCCAGAGGTCATGCTCCAGCCCTGCGCCCCCCGACCCACCCTGACCCCATGGGAGGACCACAAAGGCGGGCTGGGAGGGGCACCTGCCCACCCCTGGGGCTCAGATGGCTGCCCGTGTCCCTGCCCGGGACCCGCAGGCCCTGCCCCTCAGCTCAGGACCGTGTGCAGAGGTCTCGGGAAGCCAGGCCCTCCTCCCCACGGTCACAGGGGAGTCACCTTGCCCTCGCTGGTCAGAGGCCCGGGGACCGCAGCCCCAACCACGCCCACCCGCTGCCCCTTCCCACACGCTGCTCCCTCTGCCGGACATGCTTCTCCTTGTCCCAGGTGCCATGACCAGCGCAGACGCCGCGTCCTGAGCGGAAGCGTCCCTGACAGGCCTCCCTGGGAGGAATACCACCCACGACACAGGGCAACGCAAGGAGACGCCCGCTGACTTTAAAGCCACACGCCAAGTATTTAGGGGTGAAGAGCATGCCAGCTGCGGTGTGCTGTAAGATACTTCCAGAAAGAAAGGAAGTCCACAGCTAGCCACAGACCCCCTGGCGGAAGGGTCCGCAGAAACCCCTCATGCGGCTGAAGGTGAACAGGCCTCCTCTGAACCCCGGTGCCGTGTCCACATCCGTGACGCACCCCCAGCAGACCGCAGGGAAGGTGGGGGCTGCTCCCCGCCCTGCAGAGCCCGCCGCCGGGTGGAGGAGCACGCAGGCCCCGGCCCTCCTGCCACTCGCCTGGAACCGGGGCGGCAGGGCAGGGCTGGCTGGGCACGCAGGGTGCTCCCAGTCTACAGGCAGCCAGAGGCCAGAGCGGAGCAGGTACCCGCGCGCCACCGGAAATGCTCCGCGACAGGAGGCCCCGCCAGCAGGCTCGTCCCTCCGACGGCGAAGGGGCACACCCTGGACGGGCTGGGGCTGAGCAGGGGGCCAAGGCGGAGGCTGGGGAGCATCAGCGAGACAGCGGTGTGGCCCGCGCTCCGTCCCCACGTGAGAGGCCTGTGAGGGAGCCGCGCCCGGCTCTGGAGCTGGACTCCTCTCAGATGGAGTCACTCCTCAGGAAGGGGACAGGGCCCCCAAGGCCGGAGCTGGGGGCACAGGGCAGACAGTCCCTCCTCAGGAAGGGGAGGGGGCCCCCCAGCACCAGCGCCGGGGCACAGGGCAGACATTCACTCCTCAGGAAGGGGAGGGGTCCCCCAGCGCCAGCGCCGGGGTGCAGGGCAGACAGTCACTCCTCAGGAAGGGGAGGGGGGCCCCCAGCACCAGTGCCGGGGTGCAGGGCAGACATTCACTCCTCAGGAAGGGGAGGGGTCCCCCAGCGCCAGCGCCAGGGTGCAGGGCAGACAGTCCCTCCTCAGGAAGGGGAGGGGGCCCCCAGTGCCAGCGCCGGGGTGCAGGGCAGACAGTCACTCCTCAGGAAGGGGACGGGGGCCCCCAGCGCCAGCACCGGGGCGCAGGGCAGTCACTCCCTCCTCAGGAAGGGGAGGGGTCCCCCGGGCCAGCGCCAGCGCACAGCCGCACCTCACCTTGGAACACCTGCGGGCTGTTCCTCAGCAGCGTCTGCAGGCCCCCGCACTCCCGCTTCAGCCTCTGCAGCGTCTCCCGGTCCAGCTCCCGGGCCACCTCTGCCAAGGACAGGCTCCCTGTGGGAGATGGGGTTGCCCCCAAACATGAGAGCCGTCAGCCAGAGCCCCCCAAGCCCGCTGAGAGGATCAGGGGAAATTAAATGCGAGCCCAGACGGTCCTTGCTGCCTCAGGGGCTCCCCGGTGCAGGCTTGTGCATGCGGCCCCGCACGCCGCCTCTGGCTCGCCCTTCCACGTGTGTGTGTCCTGACCCGACCTCCAGGGCCGACCCACCCCCTGCCACCCGACGTGCCCCTGGCCAGGCTGCGGAGGGCAGACACCAGGCCCTGGGTCAACGGGCCCCGGGGACAGACTACTCACTGGTCACACAGGGCTCAGACACACGGGGGCCCTGGGCCCGGGGCCACCAGTGCCCACGACTAAGGCGGGGAGCCTGCAGCTCTGGGGCTAAGGGTGCCCCCGCCGGCACCAGGCAGACTTCCCACTGCTGGCCAGGCAGTCAAGAGTGTCCCAGGGCGGGCTGACCCTCGGAGACCCACGTGGGGAGGGGGGGCCGCCTGGCTCCCTGCCGTCTCCAGCAGGCGGGTGGCCTGAGACCCCATCCCCGGAGCCACCAGCACCCCGGATCCCCACACGAGCCCAGGAAGAGACCCCGGCCTCACTCACTGGCAGGGCGTCCCACCCCAGGCAGAGGCCAGCACCTCCTGGGCGCAATCATATACAAGGGCTCCCCGGAGGTATGGGCCATCCTGGGAACTAAGGATCAAGGGCCTCACTTCCAGTGTGGCCTGCAGGGCTGGAGGCTCTAGGCCCTTCGCGGCCCCACGTGGAGCCCACCCGCCGCTTCCTCCTCGTCCAGCCTGGCCCGCCTCTGCAGGGTGCCTCAAGGAAGGGGGTGCTGACCCCCGGAACTCCTCAGAGCCCCTGGGCCTTGTCCGTAGTTACCTGGAGGTCAGCCACCTGAACTGGGCCCCCAAGAGGCTCTCCTGGCCAGACAGCCACAGGGTTGGGGACCCCTGGAGGGGACAGGCTCGATGGCGCCGCCACGTCGCACAGACACGGGGGATGGGAGGGGTGTGGGGGTGAAGAAGGAAACGCGGGGCTACGCCCTCCACACCGGGGGCCGGGGGCGGCCCGCTCTTCACCGCCACTGGTCTGGCCCAAACACGGGGCCGGCGGGCAGCACCCACGACTGGTGGTGGGCCTCGGCCCCTCCCTGAGGGCGAGCGCCCCCTCCCGGGCAGCCTCGGGGCGCCCTCCAGTGGTGAGCGGTGCGTCCCGTCAGCCGGGCTCACACTCCTGATAACCTGAGCCCCGGCTCTTAGGTGAGGAGGTAAGTGTCACTCGCTCAGTCATGCCTGACTCTCTGCGGCCGATCCCAGGTCTCCTGCACTGCAGGCAGACTCTTCACCGACAGAGCTGCAAAGGGAGCCCCCGGCCCTTTCGAGAGCCCCCAATCCCAGCATGCCGCTCACCCTGAGAGAGCAATCAGACACAAATGTCTCCCTTTCATCACCCGGACTTCTGCGTTTTGGGATTTCAGAGGCAAGCCGATTATCAGAGCAAAACATCTCCCAGACCTTCCTGGGGCCGGGCACTTCCCTGGCAGCCAGCGACCTGGCTGTCTGTTTGGATCATTTCAATAAACAGAAAACAAGGAGCTCTGGACCCCGAGACTTCCCCGTGACCTCAGCTTCCTCCTCTGAGGCACCAAGGTTCTGTGTGTTAACAGAACTACAAGGAAGAGGGTTTTCTCATGAGCTTGTGAGAAGCCTCCCTGCTTCCTTAAAATACACTTAATTTAAAAAGACCGCACAGTTTCAAGGTGGCTCAGATGATAAAGAATCTGCCTGCAAAGCAGGACACGTGGGCTCGATCCCTGGGTCAGGAAGACCCCCTGGAGAAAGGAATGGCAGCCCCCTCTGGTATCCTTGCCTGGAGAATCCCATGGACAGAGGAGCCTGGCAGGCCACAGTCCATGGGGTCGCAGAGTCAGACACGACTGAGCAGATATACACACGTACATGTAGTTTCAAACTCGGTCTGAAGAGAACCAGTGAAGAAGCCCCTGCCTGGTGCCCAGCGGGAAGCCCGGGCGGGTGGTTACCTCCTCGATTCCAGGCCTGCGCACCCCCGCCTGCAGGACTTCTCTTTCCCAGCAACAAGTGCGCCACTTGCAAAACCACTCGGTCCACAAACTCTCGAGGAAGGGCGGCACAGTTCCTCAGGCGCTCGGCCTTCTCCCGCGGCTGAAACCCAGACAGCCAGAGTCCTCTCGCGGGGGCCTCGGCCCCTTGCTGGCCGGCTCCAGCCTCCGCTGTGTGCCCGGGCCGGGTGTCCAGGGCCGCATGCCCCTCGGGGCCAGGGGTGCTGCTGGGAGCGGCCCCGGGGGGCGGAGGGGCAGGACCCCCGCTGCAGGGGCTCCCGGGGTGGCCCCGCCTGCTTTTAATGTAGCGGGTCCTCTCCTCGTCCATGGAAGCCTCTCTGGCAGGTGGGTATGTCCTGGACTTCCCGATGAGACAGACCTGCGCGTGGAGAGCAGAGAAGTGCTTTAAGAGGTCCCAGCGGTATTTTCCCACGAAATTCTCTCATCCTGGAGAACAAACTCCTCAAGCCTTAAGGACCTGTGTTCACAGGAATCCTTACTTTACAAACGAATACGAGCTTCAGTTACCTCAAAACAAACAACTAACAGCAGAAGCCCACAGAAAACCTCACCACTCAGACCCCCACGGAGCCTAACAAACATACAGACCGGGCGCCTTTACTGAGCCGACCAGGCTCGCCCCGTCGTGGACACTTTGCTCGCGTCAGCCCCCGCCGCGCACCCCCCGCCCCACACAGACCCTGCCAGGAACCCCCCGAGCTCTTGAGGGGCAGCCTCGCTGGCGGGGGGGAGCACGAGTGCCCCCAGCAGAGCACCGGGCGCTGCGTGGATGGCCCGTTCACGCTGCACGTCCCCCCCTGCGCGGCCAGACGCGGGCTGCCCTGGAGCGAGAGGCCGGGGCTGCAGATGTCGCTGTGGGGACAGTGTCTCTGGACGTCCTCCGTGGGCCGGAACCTGGCGGAAGTGCCTCTGGTCACATCGGAGCCCCCATCACTACCCTGCAGCTGCGCCACCCGCTCACTGTGCCACCCCGGGCAGGTGACGACTTCGTGCGCGCGGGACAAGAGCGCCGGACCCGTGTTCAGTCCTTGATTAAAGGCTGCTGCGTGTGGACACCTATGCTTGCATCCAACCCCCGATCCAGACGATCTGTATGAACACTGAGGCTCGGAGAGGTTGAGCGAGGGCCTGTGGCCTCCAGCTCCCGGTGACGGCAAATGCAAACACCGGAACTGTAGGATCCCCGGACACACACGACCCAAGCTCTGCGTGAGTGCGTGCTAAGTCACTTCAGTTGTGTCCGACTCTTTTGCGATCCCACAGACCGCAGCCCGCCAGGCTCTATCCGTGGAATTCTCCAGGCAAGAACGCTGGAGTGGGTGGCCATTTCCTTCTCCAGGGGATCTTTCCGACCCAGGGATTGAACCTGGGTCTCTTATGTCTCCTGCGTTGCCAGGAGGGTTCTTTTACCTCTGGTGCCACCTGGGAAACCCACTCCAGTGTTCTTGCCTGGAGAATCCCAGGGATGGCGGAGCCCAATGGGCTGCCGTCTATGGGGTCGCACAGAGTTGGACACGACTGAAGCGACTTAGCAGCAGCAGCCACCTGGGAAACCCAAAGGCTAGTTTAATTCAATTCCAACCTCAGAAGGCCGTGACTTGCCAAGACAGAGGGCAACTGACAGGATGACACGAAGGCGCTGAGCTGAGTGCTAGAGGATGTTTCCGAAATGGCTCTGAGCAGCGACGGCAGGGGCGAGCCTGAAGCCGACTGAGGGGCCCGGCGCCGCCCGGGGGCTGCCGCTCCTCCCGCCTGGCAGCGCCTGTGCCGCCCCGAGTGCGCGGCCAGCACGTGGCGGGGCCCAGAGTTAAGCCCCATCTCCCCCTTCACTGCTGTCAGGCCGTGAAGCTGAGATCTGGACGACGGGCTTGTGTGTGTTTTTAAAAGCACTGACAACCTGGAGTCTCATGGAAGGAAGTGATCAGGGGTTAACACAGAACCGATGTCAACACTTGCCCCGACTCCCAGAGGCTCAAGCCCCGAGTGGCGGGCAGGTCGGCCCCGACCATCTGGCAAGGCGACAGGCAGTGCAAGGGCCAGTTTCTCCCTGGACAAATTCATTGCAAGTAAATCTGAATTAATGAGGCTTTTAAAGAGAACATTTGAAATCACTCTGAAGTTCTGAAGTAATTTCAGCCCATTATTTGGGAGTCTAAGTCCATGGTGTCGCAAAGAGTCGGACACGACTGAGCGGCTGAACTGAACTGAAGTCAGAACTTAAAGCGTTCGGCCTCCGGCAGCACCGAGCCCACAAACCAAAGCCAAGCTGACGCCGACTCTGGGAGGCGCCCGAGGGCCAGTCGCCGCCTCTGGGGAGGAGATGGGGGCCAGGTGAGGGCTGCCGCAGGGGCCGCTGGCCTGGAGACGGGGGCCCAGGACGCCCGTGCGGGAGGGACCGCAGGCACCCAGCGAGCCCGGGAAGCCGCCGGCACCGTGCTGGGGCCGCCGGGTCAGAACCCACTTCTCTGGGCATCACCGACTCGTCTATGGGTCTGTGACAAGGACGGCCCCACGCTCTCCATCAAAACGCCACACGTGCCCACGGAGGACAGCCCCGGTGGCCGGCACACACCCGCTTGGTGGAAGGGATCCGAAGGCAGTCCTCCTCCACGTGGAAGCCGCAGGCCGAGCCCACCTCGGTGACGAAGTCCAGGTACCCTCGGTACTGCGTCTTGCTGCTCTGCGTCCGCTGGAACTTCCCGACGAAGTCAAAGAAGCAGCAGGGCAGGACGAAGAAGCGGCAGGCGTAGGAAGACCTGCAGAGACAACCGGCCACATGGCAGCTCAGAGTCCCGAACAGGCTCGGCGAGGAAAGTGCCGCGGAAAGCCGCCCGGCAGCGGTGTGCGGCAAAATGCGAATGATGTGCTACTGGCTAAGGGTGCTCTTTATATAAAGAAATGAATCCCAGCTTTCCTCAGTTTAAATTCTAGAAACAGTGCAGCCCAGTACCTTTTCAATAAAACATGAGTGCAATTACTTTTATAAAGAGAATTTTTTCTGTTGCAGTTGTGATCATCAGCTGGAACCTGAAACTCCCTGAGGGACTTGGGAGACTGCAGCTGTGGACACGAAATTTCAGGGGCAGGCTCCACTCGATCGCGGTCTGCTGCTGGGCCTACGCTATTCTAAGAGAGTCCATGTCATGCTTCGTGAAGTAAAGTCGGACAGAGAAAGACAAATATTGTGTGCTATCACTTGTATGCTGAATCAAAAAAAAAA
>SJYS01009340.1:436483-450219 GCA_006410695.1 Philantomba maxwellii | reverse complement strand
CGGGGGCCTCGGCCCCTTGCTGGCCGGCTCCAGCCTCCGCTGTGTGCCCGGGCCGGGTGTCCAGGGCCGCATGCCCCTCGGGGCCAGGGGTGCTGCTGGGAGCGGCCCCGGGGGGCGGAGGGGCAGGACCCCCGCTGCAGGGGCTCCCGGGGCGGCCCCGCCTGCTTTTAATGTAGCGGGTCCTCTCCTCGTCCATGGAAGCCTCTCTGGCAGGTGGGTATGTCCTGGACTTCCCGATGAGACAGACCTGCGCGTGGAGAGCAGAGAAGTGCTTTAAGAGGTCCCAGCGGTATTTTCCCACGAAATTCTCTCATCCTGGAGAACAAACTCCTCAAGCCTTAAGGACCTGTGTTCACAGGAATCCTTACTTTACAAACGAATACGAGCTTCAGTTACCTCAAAACAAACAACTAACAGCAGAAGCCCACAGAAAACCTCACCACTCAGACCCCCACGGAGCCTAACAAACATACAGACCGGGCGCCTTTACTGAGCCGACCAGGCTCGCCCCGTCGTGGACACTTTGCTCGCGTCAGCCCCCGCCACGCACCCCCCGCCCCACACAGACCCTGCCAGGAACCCCCCGAGCTCTCGAGGGGCAGCCTCGCTGGCGGGGGGGAGCACGAGTGCCCCCAGCAGAGCACCGGGCGCTGCGTGGATGGCCCGTTCACGCTGCACGTCCCCCCCTGCGCGGCCAGACGCGGGCTGCCCTGGAGCGAGAGGCCGGGGCTGCAGATGTCGCTGTGGGGACAGTGTCTCTGGACGTCCTCCGTGGGCCGGAACCTGGCGGAAGTGCCTCTGGTCACATCGGAGCCCCCATCACTACCCTGCAGCTGCGCCACCCGCTCACTGTGCCACTCCGGGCAGGTGACGACTTCGTGCGCGCGGGACAAGAGCGCCGGACCCGTGTTCAGTCCTTGATTAAAGGCTGCTGCGTGTGGACACCTATGCTTGCATCCAACCCCCGATCCAGACGATCTGTATGAACACTGAGGCTCGGAGAGGTTGAGCGAGGGCCTGTGGCCTCCAGCTCCCGGTGACGGCAAATGCAAACACCGGAACTGTAGGATCCCCGGACACACACGACCCAAGCTCTGCGTGAGTGCGTGCTAAGTCACTTCAGTTGTGTCCGACTCTTTTGCGATCCCACAGACCGCAGCCCGCCAGGCTCTATCCGTGGAATTCTCCAGGCAAGAACGCTGGAGTGGGTGGCCATTTCCTTCTCCAGGGGATCTTTCCGACCCAGGGATTGAACCTGGGTCTCTTATGTCTCCTGCGTTGCCAGGAGGGTTCTTTTACCTCTGGTGCCACCTGGGAAACCCACTCCAGTGTTCTTGCCTGGAGAATCCCAGGGATGGCGGAGCCCAATGGGCTGCCGTCTATGGGGTCGCACAGAGTTGGACACGACTGAAGCGACTTAGCAGCAGCAGCCACCTGGGAAACCCAAAGGCTAGCTTAATTCAATTCCAACCTCAGAAGGCCGTGACTTGCCAAGACAGAGGGCAACTGACAGGATGACACGAAGGCGCTGAGCTGAGTGCTAGAGGATGTTTCCGAAATGGCTCTGAGCAGCGACGGCAGGGGCGAGCCTGAAGCCGACTGAGGGGCCCGGCGCCGCCCGGGGGCTGCCGCTCCTCCCGCCTGGCAGCGCCTGTGCCGCCCCGAGTGCGCGGCCAGCACGTGGCGGGGCCCAGAGTTAAGCCCCATCTCCCCCTTCACTGCTGTCAGGCCGTGAAGCTGAGATCTGGACGACGGGCTTGTGTGTGTTTTTAAAAGCACTGACAACCTGGAGTCTCATGGAAGGAAGTGATCAGGGGTTAACACAGAACCGATGTCAACACTTGCCCCGACTCCCAGAGGCTCAAGCCCCGAGTGGCGGGCAGGTCGGCCCCGACCATCTGGCAAGGCGACAGGCAGTGCAAGGGCCAGTTTCTCCCTGGACAAATTCATTGCAAGTAAATCTGAATTAATGAGGCTTTTAAAGAGAACATTTGAAATCACTCTGAAGTTCTGAAGTAATTTCAGCCCATTATTTGGGAGTCTAAGTCCATGGTGTCGCAAAGAGTCGGACACGACTGAGCGGCTGAACTGAACTGAAGTCAGAACTTAAAGCGTTCGGCCTCCGGCAGCACCGAGCCCACAAACCAAAGCCAAGCTGACGCCGACTCTGGGAGGCGCCCGAGGGCCAGTCGCCGCCTCTGGGGAGGAGATGGGGGCCAGGTGAGGGCTGCCGCAGGGGCCGCTGGCCTGGAGACGGGGGCCCAGGACGCCCGTGCGGGAGGGACCGCAGGCACCCAGCGAGCCCGGGAAGCCGCCGGCACCGTGCTGGGGCCGCCGGGTCAGAACCCACTTCTCTGGGCATCACCGACTCGTCTATGGGTCTGTGACAAGGACGGCCCCACGCTCTCCATCAAAACGCCACACGTGCCCACGGAGGACAGCCCCGGTGGCCGGCACACACCCGCTTGGTGGAAGGGATCCGAAGGCAGTCCTCCTCCACGTGGAAGCCGCAGGCCGAGCCCACCTCGGTGACGAAGTCCAGGTACCCTCGGTACTGCGTCTTGCTGCTCTGCGTCCGCTGGAACTTCCCGACGAAGTCAAAGAAGCAGCAGGGCAGGACGAAGAAGCGGCAGGCATAGGAAGACCTGCAGAGACAACCGGCCACATGGCAGCTCAGAGTCCCGAACAGGCTCGGCGAGGAAAGTGCCGCGGAAAGCCGCCCGGCAGCGGTGTGCGGCAAAATGCGAATGATGTGCTACTGGCTAAGGGTGCTCTTTATATAAAGAAATGAATCCCAGCTTTCCTCAGTTTAAATTCTAGAAACAGTGCAGCCCAGTACCTTTTCAATAAAACATGAGTGCAATTACTTTTATAAAGAGAATTTTTTCTGTTGCAGTTGTGATCATCAGCTGGAACCTGAAACTCCCTGAGGGACTTGGGAGACTGCAGCTGTGGACACGAAATTTCAGGGGCAGGCTCCACTCGATCGCGGTCTGCTGCTGGGCCTACGCTATTCTAAGAGAGTCCATGTCATGCTTCGTGAAGTAAAGTCGGACAGAGAAAGACAAATATTGTGTGCTATCACTTGTATGCTGAATCAAAAAAAAAAGAATGAAAATAAGAAAGAAGCAGACTCACAGATCTACAGAATGAAGCCGCGGTCACCATGGGGAGAGGGGGGGTTGGCGGGGGAGCAAGGTAGAGGTGGGGGGGAAGAGATACAGACGACTCTGTCCAAGTCAAACAAGACACAGGATACGCTGTGCAGCACAGCCTTTCACGACAGCTTGATAGAAAGTATTCTATATTTATATGTTTTAGATCATCTATTTTATGGTAACTACAGACAGCACAACCAAGGAAATTCAGTCACTGTGCCGCACACCTGAAGCTGACACTGTGAACCAACTGGACCAGCAGAGCGTCTTCCTACTGACAGGCACTCCCTCCTGCTACGAGAAAGCGTCCCACGAAAAACACGTCTCAACACTGGATACAAACACGATAGAACGAATCATAACAAAAATACCACGTGAACATGTGAACCACTTACGTTACTTCATATTTTTAAATTTAAATACAACCAATATGGCAACCCACTCCAGTGTTCTCGTCTGCAGAATCCCAGGGACAGAGGAGCCTGGTGGGCTCCTATCTGTGGGGTCGCACAGAGTCGGACACAACTGAAGCGACTTAGCAGCAGCAGCAACATGCCATCATCTCGACAAAGTGAACCAGCCACGTTTAAGCTCTCAACAGCCACGAGCAGCCAGAAGCTATGGGTCTGGACAGCGAGACTGAAGCAACGGGACATCCCCAGCCACCATGGTGCCAACAGGCCCACCAGCTCACCTGGCCGCAATGACTGGGATCCATGGCGTCAGCTCATCAGAGTGGTTACCGATTAGCCAGTCGACATCAGGGAAAAGAGTCTTATCATTTGGTGTGATTGCACTTTCCTAAAAGAAAGACGCAGAACAAGACTGAAAGCAGAGCAAGGGAGGAGACAAAGACCACAGCCCCCTCAGAACCAGGGCGGCCCGGGGCAGGTCTCAGCCCCCCAGGGCTGTGGGTCTCCACCTGCAGAAGGTAAAAAGCTGGGCCAGGAGTGAGGAACGCGGGTGCCCAGCCCAGGCCCGCCTGAGGGTATGGGAAACGGCAGCTTCGAGCATCATTACCCGAGGAGCGACCACCACCCTTCTGGGTGCTCATCAGCTGCTCGAAATTAAAAACACCCTTTTCACAGGAAGGAGGTGGGGGCCGTGTGCACTGCTTTACTTCCGGCAGAAGATGGGAGCAGGGAAGACTTCCCAGGTGGCGCTAACTGTAAAGAACCTGCCTGCCAACCCGAGAGACGGACAACACGTGGCTTTGATCCCTGGGTCGGGAAGAGCCCCTGGAGGGGGAAACAGCACCCCGCTCCAGCATTCGTGCTTGGACGATCCCAAGGACAGAGCAGCCTGGAGGGCTGCAGTCCACAGGATTGCAAGAGTCGGACGCGACTGAAGCGCCTTCCCGGGAGCACACACAGGAGCAACAAACGGCCTGAAGAGTGAGCGGGAAGCAGGGGGGTCTGAGGCTGGCCTGACGCACGGCCCGACGCATGCACACGACCTCGACGGCCCGTCAACCCACAGCCTGAAGCGCAGCAGCGGAGAGAGACAGCACAGGAAGACTCCACAGACACGGTGCACACCAGCCTTTGCTGCGACAACACGACCTTGTGTGAGCACTTGGACAGCAAGCTTCTACTCACGCAACAAGCATGTTCGCCGCTGGGACGACTTCTGTGGTTAAGCTGGGAACAGCTTGTTTTTATGATTGAAGAACTTTCAGTGAACACCTATCCCTTCTGCTAGTTAATTAGCAGGCCTTCATTAATTACTTCGTTAATTACTGAAGTCAACAGCCTCAGTAGTTTATCTGTCAGTAAGAACTGGAGAGACGGGAGGGTCTATACAGACACTCAAAATCCTAATTTTAAAACTGAAGAATGCAGCCCCCAAGGCAAGCAAGCAAAGCTCCACCTGTTTCAGAAAAAAAGCTTTAACTGAAAATTTGAATACAGCAAACTGCAATAATTCTTTTGATACAGAGTTTTACAAACAAAGTTAGACATTTTGTGATCGTCACAGTGCTGTTATCAAAAGCAGGTGTTTTTTCCTTCACCATCTCTAGCTTATAATCAAATGAGGTGTCGGAAAAAAAAGGAGCTGTGTCGCAGACCTGGCCTCTGAATGTCCAGACTGCACCTGTTCATGGAGATCACTTGTTTACTAGGAATCAGACAAGCGCTGAGCACTTGTGTACGTGTACACACACGTACACACACGCGCGCAATAGGGTATTAGTTAATAGCTAATAATAATGAAAAGACTGAAATAATGCCATTTAAGCAACATGGGTGTAACTAGAAATTATCACATTCAGTGAAGCAAGTCAGATAAAAACAAACATCAAGTGGGATCACTTACATGTAGTACCTGAAATACAACATACATGAACTTATTTCCAAAACTGAGACTCTCGGACACAGCAAACAAACTTAGGGTTACCAAAGGCAAAAGGGGTGGGGGAGGGGTAGATTATGAGTTTGGGATCAGCATGTAGAGACCACTGTGCACAACAGATAACCAGCATTGGCCCTGCTGCACAGCACCTACGCTCAATATCCTGCAATAAACCAGAACGGACAAGGATGTGGAAAACATACACATGAATAACCGAATCCGTTTGCTGTACAAAAGAAACCAACCCAACATCACCACTTCCCTGGAGACTCAGACAGTAAAGAATCTGCCTGCGATGCAGGAGACCCATGTTCGATCCCTGGCTTGGGAAGATCCCCTGGAGAAGGGAGTAGCTACCCACTCCAGTATTCTTGCCTGGAGATTCCCATGGACAGAGGAGCCTGTGGGCTACAGCCCACGGGTTGCCAAGAGTCGGACATGACTGAGCAACTAACACTTCATACTTCAACTTGAAAAAAAGGCCCCCAAAGTAAAAACAGAAGTAGAATCCTCTACCTGTCCTGCAAGGGGCATAGCATGCCAGCCAGCTTCCATAGAGACAGGACTTGAACAGACAGCCTACTCAACTGCTATCTGAACTTTCCACATGAAGAAGTTATCTTGCTTCTTCACCTGGGACACACGGGATTGTGAAAGCAACCATGTTACTCCCTTAGCTTTGATCATCACCCTCATATTGCAATTCAGAGCCCAACTTCATTACCTGTGTAAGAATACATAGTCCACGTATGGATCTGCAGAGCCACCCCTAGCAGGAGTCCATTCCCTGGTTTACCAGAGTTCTTCAAACCTGAGACTTTTTAGATATTCTCATGTGTTGTAATCTATGACCATATCCCTNTTGATCATCACCCTCATATTGCAATTCAGAGCCCAACTTCATTACCTGTGTAAGAATACATAGTCCACGTATGGATCTGCAGAGCCACCCCTAGCAGGAGTCCATTCCCTGGTTTACCAGAGTTCTTCAAACCTGAGACTTTTTAGATATTCTCATGTGTTGTAATCTATGACCATATCCCTGTTGCTAAGTCATGTCTGACTCTTTGCGACCCCATGGACTGTAGCCTGCCAGGCTCCTCTGTCCATGGGATTCTCCAGGGAAGAATCCTGGAGTGGGCTGCCATGCCCTCCTCCAGGGGATCTTCCTGACCTTCGGGTCGAACCTGTGTCTCCTGCAGAGCAGGGAGATTCTTTACCCACTGAGCCATCAGGGAAGCCCTGTTTGACTATATAAGCAAGTGCAAACCCTCGTAGCATAAAGCAGAGTGTAAATATGTAATGAAAACCTAAAAAGTAAGGAGGTGTCGGGCAGCTGCGATAAACGTCACTTCCTCCAACCTTTTTAATTTTTGGCAACACTACTCTCAACTTTAAAAGGCAAAGAGAAAATATAGTCTTGAAAACTTTGTTTTCTATTCACAGGTGAAATAATGTATTGGAGATTTGTTTCAAGCACAGTGAGGCTAATGCTGGGGTTGTGGGGGAGGGGATGAGACAAAGAACCACCGCTGAGCTGGCCCCTGAGTTTCTGGGATTTACTACAAGCTTCTCTCCACTTCCACAGGCTCCTGACGTTCTCCACACTGAAAAGTAAATGCTTCTCCCACTTGTCAGTCAGCGTCCTGTCCTCATGCAGAAGAGAGGTGGTGTCTTAGCATGGGTATCACGCATCTTATCAGCAGGGGGAGGAGGGTCTGGAGGCGATGAGGGTATTTGGGCAACAGAAGCCCCCACGGCACTCCAGAGCCAAGGATGGAGCCACAGGGCCAGGCGCTCCCCTGCTGACCTGGAGGACTGGATGAAACATTAAGGCTGGGAAACGCTGGAGCCCAGACCTGCCGGGCGGGTGCTGTGGGGAGATGCCCACCTGCCTGCCCCCGAGACGCCTCCCTGCCTGACAGCTTGGACCTGCTCCAGACCTCGGTGGGGCTGACTGCAGCCCTGCGGCCACAGCTGAGACCCGGCCGCCAGAGAGCTGGAAGCCACCGTGCTGTCTCCACGACGAGACACCCGCACGTCCGCAGCCCGGCCTGCCCGCGCCTCTGTGCTCCCCTCCTCTGACTCCCTGACAACTCGGCCCTAGCTAGAGGCCTCTCCTGGCCACCCCGCTCAGAGCAGGACTGCCCACGCGGCCCCCAGCCCCGACCCGGTCCCCGCAGGGAGGGCACCCACTGCCAGAGGAAGGTTTCAGCTGCAGCCTGCGGCAGGCTTCAGAGCGGATGCCCCCAAAGCAGCTGCAGCAGACCCGGGGCCAAGACAGCACCTCCGCTCCGGAGGCCAGAACCCTCCCTTCAGCATAACCGGAGGCGGGGAAGGCCTAAGAGGGCGTCCTCCGCTCAAGCCTCAGAGCAGCGAGCCGAGGGTGGGCTGCTGCGGTTTCCAGCCCCTCTGACTGGCCCCCCACCACAGACTCTCCCCTGGAATAACCACACGGGGGGAGCCTGCTAAGGTCAAGCGAAGGGATAGAGCCCGTACCTCGAGGCGGGTCTGGGGTCCGTACATGTCCCAGATTTTTCTTCTTCGGACGTCTATCCCTCGGCCTGGATGCTGAAACGATGAATTTCAGGAACCAAAGGTTAAGGTGGGTATGTTGTCAGAAACGAGCGAGAACACATCAAATGCTGCAGAGCCCGCAGCCTGAGAGGCACAGGGACCCTGAGCTGCTGAGAAACAGACGCTTTTGGCTTCAGGGCCCAGACACAACCCCGGCTACGGTGCCTTCGTGAGGCAAGGCCTGGAGACACCGCCAGGCACACTCGCAGCCCCGGGGGACACGCCTCCCTTGAAGGGAGCTGCCGCCTCTGCACTCAGCCAAGCTCAGCTCTGGGCCCGCCTGCTCGTCCAACCCAGACGAGCCCTGCTCCGGGGTCCTGAGCACCCAGGGCGCCCCGACCACCTGCAGCTCTCCCCGGGCCCCACCCCCGGCTCCCAGTCACCGTGCGACGTGCCAACACCACACACAGGCTGTTCCAGGGCCCGCAGACCCTTTCCATCAAGCACCTCAGAAGGCGGCCCTAACAACCTCACCCCAAAGTCCCGCAGGCGAGGACACGCGTGTTCGTCCACAACGCAGGACGGTACGGCCCTGGGGGCAGGGGGCAGCGGGCACTGCCACGGGTGTGCCCGGAACTGCGCCTGGGGCCAGGGCAGCTCCCGGTTCTCACGGCCTCTGCTACACAACCAAGACAATGGCTGCAGAACTGAGCATCACAAGTTCACGCGTGCTCAGGACGCGGGCGCCGGCCGTCCCCTGAGCTAGACCCCGGGCTCCTCGCCCCTTACCCCTCCCCGCGCCTGGAAATGCTGGCTTTTCCAAAGAAAGCACCAACAAGAACACCCCTGCTGCCGCAAGGCTGCCATTCACAGGCCGCCTGTCCCCGAGGACCCACTTCTCGTCCAGCGAGGCGGCTGCCTCGCCCTCCCGTGGACAGGCTGCCTGCCCGACAGCGTCACCAACAGCGACTGCGCCTCTGACAGCCCAGCCGCCTCCGAACCCAGGTCGTGCCGGCAGAGAAAGGCCTCGTGCAGGGCGTGAAGACGCCCTAGAAAGGTCTAGAGAGGCCCCCAGCGCGCTTTACCCCCTCGCTGCTCAGGATGTGGACCAGGAGGCCGTTGCCGCAGCCGAGGTCCACGAAGGACTGCCGGGCGGTCTCTCCCCGTTCGGCTCTCTCTTCCTCCCAGAGGATCTAAAGTCAACAGGAAAAACAAGGTCAGTCTGTGGTGCACTCTGCCCCAGAGTGATTCACACACAAGGCCGCGTGGGCTGCCGTGCTCTCCCAGGAGAGGCGGAGAGGCCTCCGGGGCCGGGGCCCCACACAGGCGACACCCAGGTGAGCAGGGGGAGGTGGGGACGGACCCCCACTCCCCCATGGCGGTGCGGGCCGGGACCTCCTGTCTCCCACCCAGAGCCCACGCTCACGCGGCCAGCTCTGGGCAAGAGTTTTACAGATCACTGTTATTTCCTCCCGGACTTCTCTAAGTTCCTCTGGTTTCGTATACTTTGAGAGGCCTTATTACTTCTAAAACTGAGAGAATTACAGTTGAAAGCAATTCAGAGATTACCTCTTCTAGACATTTCATAGATAAGGAAACCCAGACTATCAAGCTGAAGGGTGTGCCCAAGTCCAGGTGGTCAGCGAGCTGGCCAGGAAGGCCGTGAACCTGAGTCGCCTGATGTGAGGGCGGGAGGCAGGAGTTCCTCAGATGGGCCCCCAAGGGCTCCCCAGCGCCAGCCGGCGTCTCCGTGCTGACTGGTAATTTGGAAAAAATCGAATTCCTGCTGGTTCACAATCCAAACTTGTTCTACATTCACACAAAAGAACCATGTAAAACTTAAAAAAAAAATTACACGTGTATCCAACCTTGACAAGTGAAAGTCACTCAGTCACGTCCGACTCTTTGTGACCCCATGGACTATACGGTCCATGGAATTCTCCAGGCCAGAATACTGGAGTGGGTAGCCTTTCCCTTCTCCAGGGGATCTTCCCAACCCAGGGATCGAACCCAGGTCTCGTGCATTGCAGGTGGATTCTTTTTTTAAAAAAGTTAAGTCTTATTTATTTCAAAAACCAAACCACTAGGAAAATATATCAGTCTTGAAACAAAAAACAGACAATATTATCATTTCAAGTAGTAAGTTGGTAAAAAGACAAGGTCCTTATCAAAATGATAAGGGGCCAGAACTGGGGCAAGACCACCACATGTCCTAAAGGCCCGGCAAGAGCGGTAGTTGGTAGCGGAGGGCAGGCCCTGCATCGCCCTAAAGGAGCCACGGTTCACCCGAGTGGCTGACTTTTCCTCCCTTGATTTTTTTTGTTGCCAGGGGATTGTCTCAACAAAGCTCTGTTATTTCAGGGGGCAAAGGAAGCAAGACTGGGCTTAGGCTTTCATTCTATTTCATGAGAAACAGATTTTTCCAAAGCCCGTCCTTCACAACCCTCTTAATTAAGTAGCTAATAGTTCCTCTTTCACTGTCATTCCTGAATATGAGCATATTATACTGTCAAAACCCCATTTCCCTCCAAGGCTGAGTGTCACTGTAAGACTGTCTGGTAGCTTGCTGACTCTGCTGCAGGCGGCCTCAGGGCCCAGCAGGGCTGCCAGTGAGAGCGAGAGCACTTGCCTCCCTTACCAGTGTGCGATCGCGTCTTTACATTTTGCAGGGTCTCCTGGCTGAATGATGTAATGTGTGAGAACTTTAAGAAACACACATCCACATCTTGACGGACAGAAAGGACCCTTTCAACATTTTTATCCAAACTGCCTCTCCCAACTTTACATCTTAACGTCATACCCTTGCCTATAAAAGAAAAACAAGCAAAACAACCCCCCTGGCAGCCCCCTGCCCCTTTCTACATTAGTGACTGCATGGATTTTATTAGTTTGCGGAAAATGTTGTAGTGATCCTTCTGGTAAACAGCAGGTGGACACCTAACAGAAACACCTCCTTTCATACTCCACTAGACCATAAGCTGGTTACGTGAACCTGCCAGCCTCTTGGTATCTGTGCAGTTAGAGGATCTGGCACCTTGGAGGGCCCTGGTTTGGTACAAGGGAGACTCCCTATTGGCAGGAGAAGTACTTGCCACGGGAAGTTCAGGCTCACAGCAAGCCTCCTGCGCTATCTGTGACCCANGAGTGTCACTGTAAGACTGTCTGGTAGCTTGCTGACTCTGCTGCAGGCGGCCTCAGGGCCCAGCAGGGCTGCCAGTGAGAGCGAGAGCACTTGCCTCCCTTACCAGTGTGCGATCGCGTCTTTACATTTTGCAGGGTCTCCTGGCTGAATGATGTAATGTGTGAGAACTTTAAGAAACACACATCCACATCTTGACGGTCAGAAAGGAGTACCTGCAGGGACCCTTTCAACATTTTTATCCAAACTGCCTCTCCCAACTTTACATCTTAACGTCATACCCTTGCCTATAAAAGAAAAACAAGCAAAACAACCCCCCTGGCAGCCCCCTGCCCCTTTCTACATTAGTGACTGCATGGATTTTATTAGTTTGCGGAAAATGTTGTAGTGATCCTTCTGGTAAACAGCAGGTGGACACCTAACAGAAACACCTCCTTTCATACTCCACTAGACCATAAGCTGGTTACGTGAACCTGCCAGCCTCTTGGTATCTGTGCAGTTAGAGGATCTGGTACCTTGGAGGGCCCTGGTTTGGTACAAGGGAGACTGCCTATTGGCAGGAGAAGTACTTGCCACGGGAAGTTCAGGCTCACAGCAAGCCTCCTGCGCTATCTGTGACCCAAGTTTTAGCCTCGCTTTTATCCATTTCACTTTCTAGGATTGAAACACAAAGGAACCGGCGTCCAGAGGAAAGAAGCGCAGGCCTTAGGCTTGCTGCCATTCTAATTTCCTCACTCATCGACTCTCCTTAAAAGACCCAAATCCCCACTCCTCGTTTTAAAGTGATTCCTGCCCTCAGCCCTGATGGCCACGAGCAGACAGCTCCTTCCCAACGGAAGAGAGGGACCCCTTCGTCTACCCGGTCATGGCTGGGATGTGGTCACGTGGTCATCCACACACTTGGTCCCACGGGTCTCCAGCTGCCGCTTCACGTGAGCTGCTCACCCCCTGCGTCTTCCTTACCCCCTGCGTCTTCCTTACCCCCTGCATCTATCGCACCTTTGGCCTTGTCACTGAGTACACAGTGCGCCGGGCCAGGCGGTCCCGGAACTCCTCCGGCTCGCTGGTCACCAGGCCCTGGGCCTGAGCCAGAGGTGCGCGGCAGGGCTCGACGCACCGGTGCACTTGCTGCACGGACGCCTGGCTTTCCTCCCAACAGGCGGCGCTGCACCGGAACATGAGGCCCTGCATCTTCCGAACATTCTCCCTCTCCAGACTCCTCACCACGGAGTCCACCGCCTCCCACACCCGGAGCTGCTGCGGCTCCGCCATGGTGACCCGCGCGGTTCCCGGCTGCGCCGGCGCCCACCGCAGGTGGATTCTTTAACAGCTGAGCCACAAGGGAAGCCCAAGAATACTAGAGTGGGTGGCCTTTCTCTTGTCCAGGGGATCTTTCCAACCCAGGGATTGAACCAGGCTCTCCTGCATTGCAGGAGCTATCAGGGAAGCCCCGCGTTGACAAACAGAACTGTAAAAGCCCTGGGCTGCCGCAGGCACCCTCCCACCCACTCAGGTCACACGGTCTTACCAGCAGGTAGGCAGCAATGGCCACATCTTCATACACGAACTTCTCAGGGTCAGTGACCTCAGGCCACACCTACAAAATTACCAAGAGCATTTGTAAATTTTCACCGTACCTGTGTGTAACAGGACACATGGGGAGCAACGGAGTCCAAAGCAAGATTTCAGAATAAAGACACTTGGATGAGGCCACTGGACATCAAAAGAAAAGGCTCAGCTACGTTACCTGCACCCCCCACCCCCAAAGACTGAGTCTGATAAACAAGGAATCGAGGGGTGGGGGTGTCAAGGAAGCCAAGGGGCAGGGGTCATGGGGGCAGGGGTCAGTGCCCCACGCTGTGGTCTGCTGGCGTCTTGCTGTCGGTCGCCAGGAGCGTCACTCAGCTGTTTTGTCCCCATCTCCCTATTTGTAAAGCAGGATAAAGATACGACCTAACGACCCTGCAGGATGACCGTCAGGTTCCTTGAACCTAGAAAACGCTGGCTGTGCAAGTGTGAGGTCTCACTGTTAACACCAGTAATGCACAGAACAGGTGTCTTGCAGATGAGAAAACCAATGGCCAATGTTAAAAGTTCAGACTTCGGTTTCCAGTCTAGCGGATTAGACAGTTCACACGAGGACAATTTAAAAAGCTGGAAGAAGAAAGGAGTGCCTCCATGAAGGTTCTAAATAGGGTAATGAAGGACCACTAGGCCAGGACCTGGGAGGGAAGAGGGACGCGCAGTGAGGTCAGCCAGCCCGGGACCAGTGCGTGACCCCCAGGAATGAGCGGGTACTGTTCCAGCCTGAAACTTGGAGATGCTTTGTTATGCAGCAACAGCAGATTAAAAAACAAAAAAACTGCAGTGATGGAGACACACTCGGAAGAGGTCAAAGGAGGGTCAGCTGTCAGCACAGGCGCCTCGGTTTGAGGCACCTCCACAAAGCGAACGCTGCAGCGAGGCGCTATGCGCGGGCGCGCTCAGGCGTGTCCAGCTCCCTGCGACCCCGTGGGCTGCAGCCCGCCACCTCCTCTGTCCATGGGACTCTCCAGGCAAGAAGCCTGGAG
>SJYS01009340.1:401627-432131 GCA_006410695.1 Philantomba maxwellii | reverse complement strand
GAGGACAATTTAAAAAGCTGGAAGAAGAAAGGAGTGCCTCCATGAAGGTTCTAAATAGGGTAATGAAGGACCACTAGGCCAGGACCTGGGAAGGAAGAGGGGCGTGCAGTGAGGTCAGCCAGCCCGAGACCAGTGCGTGACCCCCAGGAATGAGCGGGTACTGTTCCAGCCTGAGACTTGGAGATGCTTTGTTATGCAGCAACAGCAGATTAAAAAATACAAAAACAAAAAAACTGCAGTGATGGAGACACACTCGGAAGAGGTCAAAGGAGGGTCAGCTGTCAGCACAGGCGCCTCGGTTCGAGGCACCTCCACAAAGCGAACGCTGCAGCGAGGCGCTATGCGCGGGCGCGCTCAGGCGTGTCCAGCTCCCTGCGACCCCGTGGGCTGCAGCCCGCCACCTCCTCTGTCCATGGGACTCTCCAGGCAAGAAGCCTGGAGGGGGCTGCCACTTCCTCCTCCAGGGGAAGCACGGCGAGCCAGACAGATTTTTTGGTTTCCAAGTGCATATGAAAGTTACCTTTAAACTATACTGTAGTTTACTAAGCGTGTAATATCATTACACACACACACAAAAAGTAGGTACTTTAATTAAAAGATATTTTACTGTTGGGGCTTGTTGGCAGTCCAGTGGTTGGGACGCCATGCTTTCACTGCCGAGGGCACAGGTTCAATCCCTGGTCAGGGAACTAAGACCCCACAAGCGGCACAGTGCAGCGAAAATAACAATTTTACTCCTAAAAAATGCCAACCCTCATCTGCGTCTTCAATGAGCTGTAGTACTAACTTCAAAGGTCACCATGATCACAGGTCATCATGACAAATATATTAACAGTGAACAAGCTAGAAATATTGGGCAAATTACCAAAAACAGACCCAGACATAGGAACTGAGCAAATGCAGTTGGAAACCAGTGCCTACAGACCGACCCCACACAGGGCCGTCACGGGTCTTCAATCTGTGAAAAATACAGTATCTGCAAAGCACAGTGTGCCGAGACGTGCTTGTAATGCTCTCTTTCTTAAGCTGGGTGTGAATACACAGATGTGTATTGTTATCTCCCCCCCACACACATTTTAGATATAAAGTTATAACATTTTATAAAACTGATCTCCTTTTTGGAAGTATGTGCTTTTGTACTTTAACTTTTCTTATATTTTCTCCGAATGTCTTTTTGTTTATACTCAAGAATTATGGCAATTTAGTAATTAATTTAATAGTCAATTATTTTTAACTAAAAAGACTTCCCTTTTGTTCTCTTGAAAAAATTAGTAATGTGCCAAAAAAAAAAAAAATCCTTTTTCATAACATAACTGCCAATGTTTTTACGGTTTAGTATGTCAAAGTACAGGCCGCAATGGGGGGCCAGAGGTGGGTGTATTTTGCCTTAATATCTGTCTCTATGAAACTAAAAGGCACACAGGGAAACGACGCTAGCTGGAGCCGTCTGGTACATCACTTCTTTCAGATGGGGGTGGGGGGTCCCAGACGTCTTTCCCCAGAATCACCTTGACCATGTCCTTGTACTTCTCCTTAAGCGCCTGGTAAGCCGTGCTGTACTTCATGATGGAGATGAGGGACAGGGTGCTTTTGAACCCACTCTGCCTGCTCTCCACACACCACCTGGCCAACCTGGCCAGCAACTCTTCTCCAAGCCAGCTGGGTTTGGGATACACAGTGCCATCTGAATGCCATCGTTCTGGACAGAAAATTAAAACAGATATGAACCTTTGAAAATAAGAGAAATACGAATGAGCAGGGCTGGTTTCAGGTCTTGTTTTTAAACTCTACATTTATTTACCAAAAGAAGACAGAAGTTAAAGTAGCTATCTATGATTTCCAAATATTGTACCCAAAACACAGAACGACCTGCAGCTGGTCACACAATTTTCATCCTGGAGAGAAAAACACATTTAAAAAGCAAAAGAATTCCTCCTCTCTTGCAAATGCCTTAAACATACATTTACATACCTCCACAAAGCCCGCTGAAAGGAGGGCTAAACAAGGTTCCTCTCGCATCCCACTCACATGCTAACCAGCCAGATTCTAAAGCGTCCACGGTTTCTTTAACTTTTCTATGTTTTATACGTTTCACATGGGAAACCCAGACATACAGTGCTCGTTCACCAACTACTTCCTGGCCAGAGAGGTGATGCTCAGTCACCAAACTGAGGACGCACAGGCAGCCGCTGGGGGTCCCAGTCCACGCTGACCCCCGTGCGCCCGCCACCAGCGGCGTGCAGGGCGGCTACGGCCCGGTCTGTCCAGCTGCCGCGTGACCGGCAGGTCACATGCCCGCTCCCGAGGACCCAGGTCAGGACCACATACCCTCCAGGGCCGCAATCCAGGCAGCGCCACACAGGGGAGAAGTGTCAGGACTGTCGGGCCACAGTAAAGGAGGTGCTGTTCAATGGGGGCCCCCAAGAAGGAGCAGACGCACAGGCAGCTGCGGGCAGGGCACAGGGCAGGCCGCTGGGAGGGGAGGCCCGGCAAGGAGTCCCCGGCGGGCGAGAGCTGCGCTGTCACGCAGCCCGTCTGGTGATCTGTACGGTCAGACTTTTGCCACCAGGCACGTCAGAGGACACAGCTCACTCTCATAAGAACCAGGAGCCGAGTCTCCACTGAGAGTCGCAACCAGGCGGGCGTCACCGGGTGGGTGGGAGGCGGGGAGAGGCCTGGCTGCTCCCTTCTCCTTCCCTGCCCTTCGGAAGTGATCCTTCTGGACTCACTCGGGCCCTTCCCCTGCTCTTCCGGGGCCTCATGCTCTTTCCCAGGTGACCCCGGGGCCCCACACTAACCCTCACCTGCTCAGGCCTCGGGGTCATCCCCGCCCACGCTGGTACAGTGGGCAGAGCCCTGCCCTGGTCAGCGAGGGGACTCCTCCACCTCTGTGCTTGGCAGCACCGGCCTTAGAGCATCCACCTGTCTCTGGGCCTTGCTGATCCCCCGGGGCCCAGTGTGACCACACGGTGGGGAGACCACAGATCCTGCCGAAACGAGGCACTGACCGGGAGTGCCGCGCCTCACGAGGGCAGCCGCCGAAAGTCTGCTCACGCTCCACTGAGAAGGCCACACACCCAGCCCCACCGGGACCCGTGCTCAGCGGGGCGACAGGAAGCATCAGCCGGCAACGGTGCGGGGCGGTCAGCCGAGCACCCAGAGCTCGTGGGGGATGGCGACAGGCTTCCCCACGCCAGCCACACTGGGCGCTGCCGCGGCCAGGCCCCGGGCCAGGCTTCCCCACCGGGGCCGGCGGACAGCGGGTTCCGGGGCTCACCCCCCAGCTCCTGCCTCAGCACTCTCCAGACAACCCCCAGGGGCACACACGGCTCTCCCCGAGGGTCTGCCTGCCCTCTCCAGCGGAGAGGAAGGGGCCCTGGGGAACATCTAACACCTGTCAGGATGCTCCCCGCCGGGGCAGACCCTGGGCACCCCACCTAGTGTCTGACCTCCAACAGGTCCCTGGGAAGCCCGGCCCAGCCCCCTCCTCGGGGGCTCACAAAGTATTAAACATGTTTCAAAGGTGAGAAGAGTGGGGGGCAGAGGCAACCCTCCCAAGGTCGCACTGCCGGGAGGACCCACGTCTATGAGACTCCCAAGCCCAGCCCTCCCACTGTGCCCTGGCCTCTTCGTGAAACCACGCGCACAGCTCACAGCGGTTAAACAGACACGCTCCAAGGGCTCTCAGGGAAAAAGAGACCCGTGCAGATCTCCAGGAAAAGAGCAAAAGAGCAACGCGTGATCTCCCGCTCCTCTGACTTTTCCATTTAAAAAACACCAAGTGGGAGTAAACCGAATTTCACACTTTCCGGACAGGGCCGAACACCATGTGGATTTAAGGGAACAGATTAGACTGCTGCATTTAGAATAAAACATCACTGAACACTCACTACGTCTAAGGCCACGAGAGCCTCAGCAGGAAATACAAAAGGGTGCTTCCAACTACCCCTGCTACCAAGGCGTAAGGTATAACAAGATAACAGCAAGACCGTGTTTATTTGAATTCAGTACTAGAACCAGGTGCTATGAACCATCAAGCCTACACGGAAAGTAGGGGCCAAAGACTCCAGCCAGGCTGGGACCACCCAGGTGCCAAAAGGAACAAGGATGTATCAGGGCAAAACATCGATCAGAAAGCAGAGCCCACAGGCCTGATCTGCCTGAGGGCGAGTCCCTGTAGCTCCTTGGGGCCCTAGAATCTTTCGGCTGCCCAAAGAAATCAGTGCTTGAAACCAGAGATCATTGAGAAAGAGGAATCAGTTATCCAGTACTTACCATTCTCCTTCGCTGTGACTGAGACGAATTTGATACACGTTGCTCATCTTAACCTTTAAATTCCCTTCATCATCCTCTTCCAAAGGTAAAAAAGTTACAGCTCCATTGAGGACATCTGGGGAGAAAGAAGACAGGGATGGTCCATTAAAACCGCTTAGTTCAGGGGCAGGCCGGAAGCGGTCTTCAGAGCACAGCCCTGAATCCACCCCCGTCACTGTGCCTTCAGCCCCCAGGGCTTTGCCCCACGTGACTGACCGCGGTGATTGTCATAATCATGGCTGCATCTCCAAGCCTAGCCCACCCCACTCTTCACTGAGACCCACGTGAGCACGCAGACCTCCATGTCTGAAGGCCTTGTGAGCACAGATGCGCTCATCCCCGTAGGCCAGCAGAGTTCGGCTCAGTCTGTCAGTCGGGTCCGAGTCTTTGCGACCCTATGGACTGCAGCACACCAGGCCTCCCTGTCCATCACCAACTCCTAGAGCTTGTTCAAACTCATGTCCATTGAGTTGGTGATGCCATCCAACCATCTCATCCTCTGTTGTCCCGTTCTCCCACTTTCAATCTTTCCCAGCATCAGGGCCTTTTCCAATGAGTCAGCTCTTCGCATCAGGTGGCCAAAGTATTGGACTTTCAGCTTCAGCATCAGTCCTTCCAATAAATATTCAGGACTGACTTCCTTCAGGATGGACTGGTTGGATCTCCTTGCAGTCCAAGGGACTCTCAAGAGTCTTCTCCAACACCACAGTTCAGAAGCAGAACTGTAAAAGGTGCTGAAAGCCGAGGGCTCCTAGGCTAAGTTCTACCATCAGAATTAGAGAGGGTCTCCAGGAGGAGGGGACACCTGGGAAGAGGCACAGAGGCCAGCAGCACTGGAGGGCAGGGGGTAGAGGTACGCCCCCACCAGCGGCTCAGCATCACTGCTTCTGGAGAGAGCTGTGTCCAGGGCAGCACACACCCTAACACCCAGAACCTGTGACCACACAGTGTTACACAGCACAAAGGGACCTACACACGTGCCAGGTTTCCGGTACGGGCCTAGGAGAGAAAGAGGGTACTCTGGATTGTGCGGGGGCAGGGGGTGCCGGTCTAGCCACGAGGGCACCAGAAAGATGACAAGTGTGACCAGCTAGAGGCAGAAGAGATGCGGCAGCAGGAGAGACCACCGAGGCTCGAAGCCCGAGAAGGATCCGGCAGGGCCGCCGGCTCTGGCGCGCAGGGAGGCCGTTTTCCTCATCCCTTTCACTGCTGGAGGCCTCCTGACCGCTCATCGTCCCGCCCTCCTTCACCTTCTCCTCCCAGCCTTCCAGACAACGCTCTAGTCAACAACTCCATCCTCCATGTTCAGGATCCACATTTCTACATGCCCCCACCATAAACAATCTACAGCCTCCCCAGGGCATCATGAATTTGAGCAAACTCCAGGAGATAGTGGAGGTCAGAGAGCATGCCGCAGTCCACGGGGTGGCGAAGAGTCAGACAAGACTTGGTAACTGAAGGACAACAAGGCCGTCTTGAGGAAACAGGCAGACCAGGTACCTTTAGTCCTTTGCACTTACTGACAGCTTTTTAACCCAACCACATCCCCTGCCAAAGATGCTCTCCTGGACCAAACTCTAGGCTTGCTCCTCTGTCTCTGCTAGGGTTCAGCCACAGCCCATGAAGACTGGAACAAACACTGTCACTGTTCCCACCAACTCAAGACCACATCCCGAGCATGACTCTGGGCCCCCCTGAAGTGCCCACTTGGGAAAATCAAGGCTGACAGAGGAACAGACTGTTCCAGCCCATACCTGAAGGTGGGGCTGCTGTGACCCCGGCTTCTGCGGGAGGGGGACCTAACTTCAGAAGGCACCAGTTGGCAAACCCCCGATGGGCTCTGCACGGCCTATCCCCCACCTTTCCTGCTTGTTGTTGACCTTTCACCTCCCTCACAACACTGCCCCATTCTCTTCTTTCACTCTCCCTGTAAAACACCCTATCACTTCTTGCACTAAGCACAGTGGACTTAGGTTCACGGTGGACTCTCCTCCCTACCGTGACAAGCCTGCGCCTTCTCAGTCGCTCAGGCGGTGTCTGACTCTTTGCGACCCCCATGGGCTGTATAGCCCGCCAGACTCCGTCCACGGGGACTCCCAGGCAAGGATCCTGGAGAGGAGGTTGCCATTTCCCACTCCAGCGCCTGACATCCTATCACCAAGTAAAACCCATCCCTGCCACCGTAACTTGTGCCTGCCTCTGTGGGGAATCTCCTGACAAACTGCCACTGTGAGAAACACTCTGTATACCTTGCACGACCATTTCTCTCCTCGGACCACGCAGCGGGCAATGCGGGTTCGTTTTGGGGATGACGGTTCTGAGCACCAAGTCGAGCTCGCGCCGACCCTCTGGCGGCGATCCTGCCCCGGAGCGGGTGAGGAAGGCTAGCAGCCCTCGACTGTCGCCGGCGAGGCTCCGGGCGAAGGCGCCCCAGAGCGCAGCCAGGTCGGCGGCGGGGAGGTCGCCCTGCCGGGCTGCGGCCTTGCCGGGGCGCCCAGCGGCCCCCGGGAGCTGAGGCGCGGCGGCGGCGGCTTCCCCGGGCCCCCCCGGCTGGCGCCGGCCCTGGGCCCCCTGGCGGCCCTGCTCGGGGCCCGCGCTCGGCCCAGGCCCCGGGCCCCCGGCGGGGGAGCGCCGCCCGCGTCCCGGCGCCGCCGGCCTCTCGGGCCCGGGGCCTGCACTGGGCCCGCGGCGGGCGCGCCCGGCCTGGGGCCAGGACACGCGCCGCCGGGCGTCCAGGCGGGCGCCGCACAGCCGCCTGTTGGCCACCTGCGGCCTCTCCACCCACACGGCCGCCGCCGCCCAGAAGCCGCCCGGGAGCCGCGAACCCGCGCCGCTCACCGCCACCCTCCCAACCTCAGCCATGACAGCCCCCGGCCCCCGCTCAGGCGGCGCGCGGCGATGACGCACGCGGCCCGGCGCGGCCCGGTGGCGTCACGGGGCGGGGCGCTGGGGACCGGAAGCGGAAGGGAGGGTGGCGGACCCAGCGCTTCTCTTGTTTTGAGCTCCTGGGCGTGTGCTTCCGGTGGAGAGTTCTGAGCTGAGGAATGGCTCAGAGGTCCTCCTAGTGAAAGCTGTGGTTCTCCCAGTAGCCATGTAGGGATGTGAGAATCGGACCATAAAGAAAGCTGGGCGGCAAAGAATTGATGCTTTTGGACTGTGGTGCTGGAGAAGACTCTAGAGTCCCTTGGACTGCAAGGAGCGCCAGCCAGTCCATCCTAAAGGAAATCAGTCCTGAATATTGGAAGGACAGATGCTGAAGCTGAAGCTCCAGTATTTTGGCCACCTGATGCGAAGAGCTCGCTCATCTGAAAAGATCTTGATGCTGGGAAAGATTGAAGGCAGGAGGAGAAGGGGACGACACAGGAGATGTTTGGGTGGCATCACTGACTCACACACATGAGTTTGAGTAAACTCCTGGAGTTGGTGATGGACAGGGAGGCCTGGTGTGTTGCAGTCCATGGCATCCCAAAGAGTAGGACACAACTGAGCAACTGAACTGGGGTACATTCAAGGGTGTCAGTGCCAACTGTAACGTGACCTGAGTTGCCTTTTGGAGAATTCTGGCTGTGGTGTATTTACGGAATCATTAAAATCATTCCTGTGTCTGGAATCTGGTTTTCTCCATATTGGTTCCTGATCAACGTCAAGGAGCCCACGTTTGGCTCATGAATGTTCAGGATTCGTCCTCTTAACAGAGCTCCTGCTTCTGTATTCCACTCTGGCCTTGCTTTCTTGTGTGAGAAAGTTGCAGCTGATGCATCCCTGCGTCTGAGTGCTGCCCTGTGGTGTTTATTAGGACAGGTGGTCAGCTGTCACCCGCCTGCCCCCAAGTGAAAGTGTTAGTTGCTCAGCTGCATCTGACTGCAACCCCATGGACTGTGGCCGTCTAGGCTCCTCTGTCTTGGAATTCTCCAGGCAAGAATACTGGAGTGGGTAGCCATTCCTTTCTGCAGAGGATCTTCACCCAGAGATCGAACTCTGATCGCCTGCGTTCCAGGCAGATTCTTACTGTCTGAGCCACGAAGGAAACCCTGTGTCCAAGGAGGAGCAGAGAAGGGCAGCTACTCCCAGTGTAGGCGAACATCACCTTCACAGTCTGTAGAATCTGGTGAGACTGAAACCGTTTACCTCAGATTGGGACTTGAACCCACATGGCTGAGACTCAAACCCGGCCAAAACCCACAGTACGTGGTTTCAGGACCTAATGAAGCTCAGGTTCTTGATGTCTCATCATGGGATGAATTCAAAGAGAGACGAAGTGATAGGTAAGAAGTGGGTTTATTCAGATACAGAGAGACACAGACTCCACAGACACAGTGTGGGCCATCACGGGGCAGAGGCGGCCATGGACATGGCATGGTTAGCTTTTATAAGCTGGGTAATTTCATATGCTAATGAGTTGGAGGACTATTCCAACTATTTTGGGGAAGGGGGCGGAGATTTCCTGGATTTGGGCCTTCACCCACTCCTTGGTCTTTTAACAGACATTTCACTTGNGGCCATCACGGGGCAGAGGCGGCCATGGACATGGCATGGTTAGCTTTTATAAGCTGGGTAATTTCATATGCTAATGAGTTGGAGGACTATTCCAACTATTTTGGGGAAGGGGGCGGAGATTTCCTGGATTTGGGCCTTCACCCACTCCTTGGTCTTTTAACAGACATTTCACTTGCTGATTCAGGATCAAGGTCTTGTCTTGTCTGCCATCTTGGTCCCATTTGATTTTAATCGGTTTATGTTGTGTCCTTGGGCTATGCCATTCTTTCAGAAGTTGTGCTCTGCCCCTTCCCTCCCGTTACAATACTCCAGAAACACCTCAAAGATTCTTCAGTCTTTTTGAACATTAATCCCTCAGTTGGGATTTTTTCTCTAAAGGGTCTCTATCAGAAGCAAAGATTGAAAACTAACTCAAGTCATTTAGTTTATCAGAGAAAAGAGCTGAGCAGCGGTGGCGGCGGCGGCTTCCCCTCCGCGGCAGGATCGCCGCCAGAGGGTCGGCGCGAGCTCGACTTGGTGCTCAGAACCGTCGTCCCCAAAATGAACCCGCATTGCCCGCTTCGTGATCCGAGGAGAGAAATGGTCGTGCAAGGTATAAAGAGTGTTTCTCATAGTGACAGTTTGTCAAGAGATTCCCCACAGAGGCAGGCACAAGTTACGGTGGCAGGGATGGGTTTTACTTGGTGATAGGATGTCAGGCGCTGGAGTGGGAAATGGCAACCTCCTCTCCAGGATCCTTGCCTGGGAGTCCCCGTGGACAGAGTCTGGCGGGCTATACAGTCCATGGGGGTTGCAAAGAGTCAGACACCGACTGAATGACTGAGAAGGCGCAGGCTTGTCACGGTAGGGAGGAGAGTCCACCGTGAACCTAAGTCCACTCTACTTAGTGCAAGAAGTGATTGGGCGTTTTACAGGGAGAGTGAAAGAAGAGAATGGGGCAGTGTTGTGAGGGAGGTGAAAGGTGAAAGACCAAAGGTGAAGTTGAAAGACCAATTTCGATGGAATCAAGAGATAAATGATTGCTGACCCTCATAGTCTTTGACCATGGAATTGGTTTTCATGCTGTTTTGGTTTCCTGGGTTGTCATAACAAATTAGCACAAACTGGTGGTTTAAAACTGTAGAGATTTGCTATCACAGGTCTGAAGGCTTGGTGGGAGGATCTATTTCTTGCCTCTCAGCTTCTGGTGATTGCCAGCAACCGCGAGTGTTCCTGGGCCCGTGGCCATATAGCTCTAATCTTTTCCTCCATAGTCACTTGGCCTTCTTGTGTTTCTCTGTGTCTCTTCTCTGGCAAAGACCTGACTTCCAAGTAAGGTCACAGGTACAATGGGTTAGGACTTTGTTATGTTTTTGGGGGGAGGCATAATTTAACCCCCAATGCTATCCAAAGATGTTTAGCCTGTGGGGCAACCAAAAGATTAATCATTACAAACCTTAGGAGTTGCTTACATGTGAAGGGACCTGGGCTTAGCACTGAGGATGCAAAGCTAAATAAGATCCCACCCTCGAGGAACCTTGATCATGGATATGAAATGTACAGCGGTCAAGACATATGGGATGCAGAGGTCACAGAAGGAGGAAGTTTTTGTTTGTTTGTTTCTTTTTTTTTTTTTTTACACTAGTAAACTCCTCCAATCTTGAAGGAAAGGCGTTGTGAAAGAAGGACTCAGTGACAACCGAGTTAAATAGAACCAGTTGTGGTGGGGGGAAAAAGCTCTTCAAGGGAGTCCTGACTTCAGAAGACCAGGCTCCAAATACAGAGCACAGAACAAAACAGAAACGTCCACAGGGGCGCAGTTTTGTTCACTCTCGGGGGGTGGGGGGTGGAGGGCAGCCTTCTCCCATGTTTCTCAGTTCTGCAAAGATCATCGCCTATCTGCAATCATTGGTTTCATCAAAGCCAAGAGCAACGTTTTCATTAGGAACTTGGCCTGACTTGTGTTAGTGGAGCTCAGGATGCAAAATGCCTTTGTTTTCTCATTCAACTTGTTATGTAAGGTCCCTAATCAAAACAGCATTGAGGCAAGGTGTCTCGTTGGCTTCTCGTGTATAACAAGCATGCTGTTTGATTTAACTGTGGGCTCAGTTCTTCAGAAACATAACAAAATGCCTGTTTCTCAGCCTCTGTGTGTTAAGCTTCTGGGCCCTGCGGCTGTCCCCTTGCTGCTCCTGACTGATTGGGCCCCTGCAGCCCTGGTGCATGTCACATGCACAGACGAGCGATCGCTGAGCAGAAACCTGGAGACCAAGGCCTTCAGATAAGAGTGAAACAGAGCAGGACCCTTAAGTCTTTACCCACCGTGTCCTCCACCTGCCTTTTGTCTGTAGAAAAACTTTAGCCAAAGAATAAATTAACCAGAGAAATAAGAAAATGCAGAAGCAAAGGAAAGCAGTCAAACAAGACCAAATAATAAGGGAGTTCCCTGGTGGTCCAGGAGAAGGCAATGGCACCCCACTCCAGTGCTCTTGCCTGGAAAATCCAATGGACGGAGGAGCCTGGTGGACTGCAGTCCATGGGGTCGCTGAGAGTCGGACACAACTGAGGGACTTCCCTTTCACTTTTCACTTTCACGCATTGGAGAAGGAAATGGCAACCCACTCCAGTGTTCTTGCCTGGAGAATCCCAGGGACGAGGGAGCCTGGTGGACTGCCGTCTATGGGGTCACACAGAGTCGGACACGACTGAAGTGACTTAGCAGCCGCAGCAGCAGCGATTGAAAAGGGAGCAGTCAGCCTTCTCAGAACTGAGAGCCTGGCCCAGTTGGGGGAGCATTGTGTAGCATCTTTGGGTTCCTGTTCTTTATGATGATAGGCAGATTCATCTCTGTTTCCTTTAGACAACTGTCAAACTTGAATCGTTTTAATGGAAGGCTAAATAAACTTCAGTGTCTCAGCTTTGTGAATGATGTTGATCACAATGTGTTTGTGCTTACCCAGTTCAAGAACAAGAGTTCTGCTATTTTGTAAAAGCAACTGGGAACTCTTCCATTTTGCTTTGTGGTCCTGAACAGGATACACTGGAACTGGAATTAGGACTGTTTGGGAAATGTGAGCTTACTGAGCAGTAGTATTGATGGGGGAAGAATTAGATGATAAAAGTAATCGTAGTGAATTCGTGCTTCTGTCCTTCTTGTGTATCATTCTCAAAAACTAAATTATCTCTGTTAAAAAAAAAAAAAAAGACTCAGAAATAAGGTGGGGATCTGGTGGGGCTGATGCCATTCGCAGGCAAAAGCCCAGGTCCTAATCCTTGCATGCTTTTTATTGCTAACATCTCCTTCCTTGTATGTGCTCTAGAGATGTCTGTTTTTTACAATCCGGGATCAGGGATAAAGATATACAATGCACAGTCCTCAATGTCAACCCTCCAGGCTGTCAGCTAGTGACGACTTTTCTCAGCAACTGCCCCGAGTCTTTGGTTATGACAACAGTCACTAATGGTTCTCCATCAGTCACATCAGTACTTCAACGTCTTGTTTGCAAAGATGTTTTTCCATGATGTACTTTTTACTTGCTCCCAGCCTGTTGCCTGGGGGTGATGAGAAAGTCGTTCTTATTTTTCAAAGAAGCCCTGTTAATTATAGTACAGGCCCATGCATAGCATATTCCCTCCATATCCCCCTTTTTTATTTTTTTAAGCTTATTTTTGGTGATTACTGTTGAGCATAGAAGCCCAAGCGATAGCCGCTAATCACTGCTGTTTTCCGCTGACTTTCTTGGTGATTTGCCGCCAGACGTGGTGGTTACCACGGATAACAGAGCCAAGAACAGGGCAGTGAGGTCAAAGACCACCCCTGTTCTTTGACCGCTTTTCCCCCTTCAGTGGCCAATTTCTTCAGGTGGCCTCAAGGGGCGGTTGCTGCCCGCCAGCCTTGCTGCCCCGTCACTGGCGGCTCTCCGGGAAGGCTGATGTCGAACCGTGTCTTCTTCTTTCCTTTCTTTGACTGGCCTTCCTGGCACCCAGTCCATCATCTGAAATGACAAGCGCATAACCTCGTCCTTTCCTAAGTCTAAGGCCCTCACGCCAATTGTTCATAGCATTTTGCTACCACCCCGGAGTACTATCCGCAATCATTTGACCAGGAGTGTAATTTTCACTAAGAAAGGTGTTCTGAAAATGCAGCGTTGCTCCTGGCACTGTATGATCCAATCGTAAATCCAAAAAAGTTAAAGTAAATAAAGCTTGGGCTCATTTCTCTTTTGGAATCATCAATATGCCATACCGTTCTCCCGCTTTCTGTTTAAATAATGTATTTTTTAGAGTACAATGAGTTTGTCCCTTAATAGCCTGGCCTTGAGAATTATACGGAATACCTGTAGGAGGAGAAATATTCCAATCAGATAGGAATTTTGCAAAACCATGACTCACATATGCAGGGCCATTACATGTTTTGGTAGGCCCGTGTGAGAAAAGGCTTGCAAAAAATGTGAGATAACATGAGCAGATGTTTCTCCAGAATGAGCAGAAGCATAATCATGCCCGAATAAGTATCCACAGGAATATGAATAGCTCCCAAACATCCAAAAGAGGGGACATGAGTAACATCAGTCTGTCAAATGCTGTCGGGATAAAGGCCTCTGGGATTAACCCCTGTAGTAGTAGGAACGTGGTGAGTCAGAGTACGTGGTGAGTAGGGCAGGCAGAAGCAGTATCTCGGGCTTCTTGTCTGGATAATTGACATTTATTCATCAAGCCACAGGTATTTATATGTGTGACTTGATGAAATTCATAAGGAGTAAGAAAAGCAGTTAACAAGGAGTTGATGGAATCATTGCCCTTTGCCAATGGTCCGGGCAAATTAGAATGAGATCTGATATGTGTAATGTAAAAAGGGTCAGAATGAAGTCTTACTATATTTTGTAATTGAGATAATATTGTAATAATAGATGATTTAGAAGAAGCCTTTGGTAGAGATATGGTTTCAATAATTTGTGTTGTCTGTACAGCATATTGAGAATCTGATATAATATTTAATGCTGTAGAAACATCCTATAATATGGTAGCAATAGCCTCTAATTCAGCTTGCTGAACAGAGGTTAGGATAGATTGCCAAACCTTTGTTGTGGGTCCAATAAAACCAGCTTTGAGAGTTTTATTTGCATCAGTAAAATACACGGGAGCATTAACAAGAGGAATTGTTTTCATAATAATAGGAATTATTCATTTGTGTTTAGCAGCAATAGTAATCAAAGGTGACTTTGGAAAATGGTGATGAACCTCACCTATGAAATCACCAATGGCAATTTGCCAATCCATACCAGTAACTGGGAACAATCTGTGGATTTGATCATTAGTGAAAAGGAGAACAATTTCTTATGGATCATAACCAGAAAGTTGTACACATCTGGATCTCATTTTTGAAACAAGAAAGGAAATAAGCATTATGTAAGTAGTCATTATTTTCTTAGTAGTGTGGGGTAAAAATCTCCATTCAAGAATGCCCTGTGGCTGCCATAATATTCCTGTAAGGGAATCTAAAGTAGGAAGAATAAGTGAAGAAATTGCCACAGTCAGATCTACTTGTTTAAGCTGTGTTTGCTCAATAGCTTGATTTACAAAATCCAACTCCTGCTTAGCCTGTTCTCTTAGTACCTGGGGGTTATTTAAATCAGTCTTCTTGTAGGATTTGAAATAGGTGTGTTAAGGAATGATTGGGAATTCCTAAAGATGGTCGTAACCAGTTTATATCTCCTAATAATTTCTGAGAATCATTTAAAGTTTTCAAGGAATCAGTTCGAATTTGTATTTTTTGTGGTTTGATAATATTTCTTTGCAATACATATCCTAAATGGGCTTCCCTGGTGGCTCAGACAGTAAAGCGTCTGCCTGCAATGCAGGAGACCCGGGTTCAATTCCTGGGTCGGGAAGACCCCCTGGAGAAGGAAATGGCAATCCACTCCAGCACTCTTGCCTGGAGAATCCCATGGATGGAGGAGCCTGATGGGCTACAGTCCGTGGGGCCGCAAAGAGTCGGACACGACTGAGCGACTTCACTCACTCTGTCCTAAATGGGCGTATGGTTCCTGCTCTTGTAATTTATCAGCAGCAATATATAACCCATATTCTTTTAATTTAATCTCTGTATTTAAGAAGATATGTTGAAGTTCCTCAGCAGAAGGAGACACTAAAAGAATATCATCCATATAGTGGATAATATAAACATGAGGGAATTGTTTTCTAATAAATTCAAGTGATTTGGAGATGTATAATTGACATAATGTAGGACTATTAGGCATTCCTTGTGGCAACACCTTCCAGTAATATCGAGACACTGGTTTTTATTATTAATTGACAATACAGTAAAGGCAAACAGATAACATCCGATTCTTGGAGAGGGACTGTGAGGCTCAGAGGGCCACACTCTGAAGGGGACACTCAGGGACAGCCTCTAGGGGACTGACAAGTTTTATTATCCAGCTTTCGCAGATATATGGTCTCAGGGAGCAGAGCATAAAACAGACTTGCACGTAGCCTTTCTCGGTAAAACATCAAAGCATTCAAGCATAAAATATAGTTCCCACCACCCAAGCCATAACATAGCTTTGGCGAAACTCTAAAGGGAGTTTTATGAAGCAACAGTCTTTGTTCCCAAAAACAGGTGGTCAGAAAGAAGCCTTCAAACGCCTCAAGGCCAGGCGTATAACCCTTCGCTATCCATTCCCAGCCTCAGGCACTTGGTGAAGGCTCATAACCCTCTGTTACTCGTTCCAGCTTCCAGCCTTCGTCATGAGTAGAGCAAATACATTCTCAGTATTTGCTTAAAGCCTTCCAGCTCCTCCACAGGAATAGGATAGAAACAGTCTTTAAGATCAATGATTTTTATTTTCTAATTTTGTGATATCATAGAGGGTGATGGCAGAGAAGGCAATGGCACCCCACTCCAGCACTCTTCCCTGGGAAATCCCATGGATGGAGGAGCCTGAAAGGGTGTAGTCCATGAGGTCACTAAGAGTCAGACACAACTGAGCGACTTCACTTTCACTTTTCACTTTCATGCATTGGAGAAGGAAACGGCAACCCACTCCAGTGTTCTTGCCTGGAGAATCCCAGGGATGGGGGAGCCTGGTGGGCTGTCGTCTATGGGGTCACACAGAGTCGGACACGACTGAGGTGACTTAGCAGCAGCAGCAGCAGAGAGTGACGGAATGCCTGGTTGTAAAGCAACCATAGGTTTGATTATAGCATTAATTTTTCTTAAATCAGTTAACATTCTCCATTTCCCAGATTTCTTCTTAATAACAAAGAAAGGAGAATTCCAAGGACTAGTAGTTGAGACAATATGATGAGAGATAATTGTCCCTCTGCTAACTGTTCAAGAGCCTGTAAGTTTTCATGTGATCGAGGCCACTGCTCTGTCCAAATAGGCTCAGCAGATTTCCATGTCAATTTAAGTGCTGTTTTTTGTTGTTCGTCAGTGGCCCCCACTAAAAAGCCTATGTATTTTGAACTGGATTATATCACATATTTGCCATAATTTGTTTAGCTTGAGGAGATATAATAGGAATTGTTACCTAAGCTCCCCATTGTATCAATAGATCTAGTCCCCATAAATTAATAGGGATATCTGCAATTAAAGTTTGTAAAGTTGCACATTGTTGTTCAGGATCTGAACAGGTCAAAATATTACTATCTTTTTGAATATTTTGCATAGTTCCAATTCCAGTTAACACAATAGGAACATCTGTTAAAGGCCAAGAAACTGGCCAGTGCTTTTCAGATATTGTGGAAACATCAGCCCCAGTATCTACAAGTCCTGAAAACTGCTTATTATTGGTATATATAGATAATGTGGGTCTAGAATCAGATACAAATTTTGCCAATATATCCGTTTTCCTGTACTTCCAAACCCTCCAGTTCTTTTAGTATGAGATTTACTAGTAGTGACATAAGTAATAATAACAATTGAGCTATACGATCTCCTTTTATTACTTGATAAGGATACTCTGTTTTCATCATAACAGAAATCTCACCCTCATAATCTTCATCTATAGTCCCTGTTAGGATTGAGCTCCCTTACTTGTTAAACTGCTGCGTCTTAATAATAACCCCACACTTCCTTTAGGTATTGGACCTTTATTTGCAGTAGGGATTTTATAAATTCCCATCGTTGGCATAAGAAGTAAATTATCAGTGGCGAGGATATCTAGTGCTGCACTCCCGGATGTTGCAGGAAGGAGGTTGGCAACCCAGGTGTACAGTTTGGCAGGGCCGGATGAGGTTGCTGTTTGCTGGCTGGGTACACAGAAGGAACAGCATTCCAGGTTTGCTGAGAGCTCATATTGTTTGACAGGCCCTGAGCGGGGCCCTTCTTCCAGTTTCCTGACAAAGGGGATCCATTTTCATGAAATTTAGATCTACACTGATTAGCCCAATGATGGCCTTTATTACAGCAAGGGCATACTCCAGGTGTCTTTTCATTTGTGGGAGCAGGCTTATTAGGTGTATTTTTATTAGTCTTGCAATTTTTCTGCACATGTCCTCTCTTACCACAACTAAAACATTTAACCTGTTGATTCACTTGTTGTTTCAAGCCCATAATGGCTTGAGTCAACAATTGCATCTTATAGGGTTCCGATCCAATATCACGGCAAGCCTTAATAAAATCCTCTAGAGGCTTTCCTTGTACATTGCTGCTGCTGCTGCTGCTAAGTGGCTTCAGTCTGTCTGACTCTCTGCGACCCCATAGGCGGCAGCCCACCAGGCTCCCCCATCCCTGGGATTCTCCAGGCAAGAACACTGGAGTGGGTTACCATTTCCTTCTCCAATACATGAAAGTGAAAAATGAAAGTGAAGTCGCTCAGTCGTGTCCGATTCTTCAAGACCCCATGGACTGCAGCCTACCAGGCTCCTCTGTCCATGAGATTTTCCAGGCAAGAGTATTCCTTGTGCTTTAAGAGGCTGTAAAATGTTTTGACATTCTGAGTTTGTATTTTCATAGGCAAGTATCAGTAATAATTTATCCCTTATTTCAATTTGAGCAACAGTTCTCACCAGATTTTGTTTTAATCGGGCGATAAAATCAGTATAAGGTTCTCCATTGGATTGTTGTACATTAACAAAAGAAGGATGAGACTGTCCCGGGGGGCTAACATTTTCCCATGCCCTAAAATAAATCTAATTTGACTTAAAAGTTGATCATCGAATTGTAGTTGTCTCTGAATCCCTTGATATGCCCTTGATCCCATTAATTGCTCCACAGTAATATTAAGAAGAGAATCAGCAGCCGCAGTTCTCTGAGCCTGTTGAGAGGCTTCATCTTGCCACCATGTTTGGGACTGTAAAAATTCCAACGTGGATAGGCAAGTTCTAGCAATCATTTCCAATCCCGTGGACTGAGTCGTTCAGACGGAGCCAGTCCCTGAATAAGACCTGTGGTGTAAGGAGGTGTAGGTCCATGTTCTGTGCGTGCCTGTGTAATCTCCGTAACAGTTTTAAAAGAGAGAGGCGTATGCTCAAGTTGAACTCCGCCTTGTGGAAGTAGGGCATTGGGGGGCACCTCAGTCACGATAACAGGCAAAACCAGAGCATCACGGTCACCTTCTCCCCTTACTGCTCATACAGCTTGCTGAAAAGATGAGAGAGCAGACGCAGACGTCTTTGGTATTGTGACTGCGGCTCTCAACACCCCATCATCCCATGGTGTATCGGGATCCAGTGGAGGGGATTCCTGAACTGTGGGGGCTCCAGCTAAGGAGCCAAAGGCTGTGAGACTGGTGATGAAGGGAAAGCTTCAGGATGTTGCTCAGTACCATAGTTAACACGGGATTTAGGACTCAAAAATTGAGCCTCTCTCTCCCCTTCCAAATGATTATATTTCCCTTTATCCAGATTTTCATAAATGTGAGGCGGCCGGACAGGTGACTCCTGAGGTGTAGGAGCAGGAGTATCAGATTCTGAATCAGAAGAGTCGGACCATTCAGATTGTAAAGGGGCCAAAGTGGTATAAATAAGGTTATGAAGAGACCCCACACTTAGAGGAATGGGTTTCCCAGGATAGGCTCTATGTAAACAGCACATCACTTCTTTCCACTCACTAAGACGCAAAGTCCCTTTTTCTGGATCCAACCAGTGCCAGTGCTTATGAATTGCCTGAAATAGTTCCCGGAAATTCTCTTCTGTCACTTTCACTCCAGAGCTACGTAGTAAAGCTTTTAGAAGCACAATATAGTCAGCATCTTAGAAGGAGATTGCCCCGTGTGTCCCTGAGTGACAAACCCACGGGGGTGTGCTCACCAAGCACTTTCACTCCCCCCCCCCGTCTCTCGGCTGGAACTCCCCGCGTCTATTGGCGCTGTCAGAAAAGCCTCGAAAGCTACTAGCGACCTCAGGCCCCTGCTTGGGCACCAAACGTCAGGACCAGCCCAACAACGACCCGACCCGAGGGAGCGGTTCAGTTCAGTTCAGTTCAGTCGCTCAGTCATGTCCGACTCTTTGCGACCCCATGAATCGCAGCACGCCAGGCCTCCCTGTTCATCACTATCTCTCGGAGTTCACTCAAACTCACATCCATCGAGTCAGTGATGCCATCCAGCCATCTCATCCTCGGCCGTCCCCTTCTCCTCCTGCCCCCAATCCCTCCCAGCATCAGAGTCTTTTCCAATGAGTCAACTCTTCGCATGAGGTGGCCGAAGTACTGGAGTTTCAGCTTTAGCATCATTCCTTCCAAAGAAATCCCAGGGTTGATCTCCTTCAGAATGGACTGGTTGGATCTCCTTGCAGTCCAAGGGACTCTCAAGAGTCTTCTCCAACACCACAGTTCAAAAGCATCAATTCTTCGGCNTATTTTACATACCACTAAAGAAAGAAAAACTGCCAATTAAACCATGATATGCCATCAATTATAAGATGCATCCAAATTTCAGAGATCTTAGAATATAAAAACATGTTCAAGAAATGATGAAATACAAGAGTGAAATTATTTGAATTACTTAATGAGCACTTACTATATGGCAGGTTCTGTACTAAGTGATTTACCCCCATCTTAAAGGTATGGAAGCTGAGGCTCACAGAAGTTAAATGGCTTGCCAGAAAAATTTATCTAGTAGATAGAAAAAGGCAGAAGTAGGATACAAACCTAGATTTGGCTGACTCCAGAACCCACACACTTAAACCTAGAATTGAAGTGAAGGCTATGTAAGTTGTCTGCTTTTGGCTTCAAATTCCAGCTTTTAGTTATCTTTTATTGGTACAGTAATATTCAGTAATTTGTAAAATATTTTTAAAATATTTTTGTCAGTTTCTAAGTAACTGTTGTCAGATTTAAGTTAATGTACCAGTTAATGGTCCATCAGGAAATTATATTTTTTCTGCCTGGAAGTCTTCATTGACAATGGAAATTCTTGAATGTTTTCTAATACAACAGTATCAGTACAAAGCTCTCATTTTTAAAAACTTATTTTATTATGGAAATTTTCAAAAATAAAGAGAATAGTATGATGAACCCCCATGTACTCATCCTCCAAGTTAAGCAGTTATCCTGTGGTCAGTTTTGTTTTTCCTGTATCCCTCCTCAAGCCCTCATGTTAGTTGATTAGTTTGAATCCTGTTCCAGGCATGATTAATTTTCGTATCTACATACTTAAGTATGTGTTGCTAAAGAAGGGGTACTTTTTAGACTATAACCACAATACCATTATTTTAAGACATTTTGTAATAGCAAATATCCAGTCAGTATTCAAATATTCCTGATTGTTTCCTAATTTTACAATTGGTTTGTTTGAATCAGGATCTATACACTATGTCTTCCGTTTTACTGATACCTCTTAAGTTTCTCTTCAATCTATAGGTCTCTCTTTTTTTGAAGGAACAGTTCTATAGGATTGTCTCTAAGTGTGGATTTTACTAAATCTTGGCACATATTTTGAAGAAGCTTCTATATTGAGAAGATCTACAATTGTCATGTGTGAAGTTTTGTAGTTTTTAGAAACCAAAATAGCAATAGAGAAGAAGGCAAAATAATCTCAACAGAATTACTAGAGTTTTACTAGAGTTCTCTAGAGATTTGCTTCAAATTTTGGTAATGTAATTATTTGCTATGTACTGTGTGTTCCCCAGGATTGTATTTTTGTTTTCTAATGGAAGAAAACTAGAGCACTTGGGCCAGGTACTTTGGGCCTCAGCCTCTCTTTTGGTCCATCTTGCTGCATCTGTACGCTGCTTCCTCCTACTGGCTTGTTGTAAAGTATGTCCCAGCCATCATATTTCATCTATTGTACCTTCACAGGTAACTAGGAAGGGTTTATATGTATGTGTGTGTGTATTTTTTTTTTTTTCCCTGACATTGAGTGGGATGCAGGATCTTAGTTCCCTGACCTTAGTTCCCTCAGGATGGACCTGAGCCCCTGCTTTTAGGAGCATGGAGTCTTAACCACTGAACTGCCAGGGAAGTTCCAATAATAAACAATTTGAAGTGAGCTAAATTTGGTCATACTTCAGAATCCATGCAGGATTGGTTCCAGGACCCCTTGGATACTCAGCTCCATAAGATGCTCAAATTCATTATATAAAATGGCATAACACTTGCACACAAGATTGGACCAGATACGTTAACTCATCTCTGGATTACTTATACTACCTAAAACACTGTAAATACTATATATAGTTGTAAATACAGTGTAAATGTTCTGTAAATAGTTGTCAGTGCATGGCAAATTCAAGTTTTGCTTTCTGGAAATTTCTGGAATATTTTTCTCCAATATTATTTTTTAATTTGGCTGCACCAGCTCTTATTTGCAGCATGTGGGATCTAGTTCTCTGACCAGGGATGGAACCTGGGCCCACTGCATTGGGAGAGCAAAGTGTTAACTGCTGGACACCAGGGATGTCCCCCCAATATTTATTTTTGGTTATGCTGGGTCTTCACTGCTGAGGGCATATTTTCTCTTGTTCTGGAGGGTTGGGGCTACTCTAGTTGTGTGCATGCTTCTCATTGTGGTGGCTTCTCTTGGGGAGCACAGGCTCTAGGGCATGTAAGATTCAGTAGTTTTGCACAAGCTTAGTTGCCCCTCAACGTGAATTGTCCTAGACAAGGGATTGAACCCATGTCCCCTGCATTGGCAGGCGAATCCAATGGATTACCAGGGAAGCTCGCTCCCGAGTATTTTTGATCCATGATTGGTTGACTCTGTGGACATAAAACCTGTGGATATGGAGGACAAACTGTACTATAGATTTAATGTTTTTGAAATTTTAAATATTTAGTACAGGTAAAAGGAATGTGATTAGAGTCCTCTCTGCCTGTAGGCCTTCACCCCTCTACCCAGACACCCACTGGAAAACATTTCTCTGTATTCTCCGAAGGATATATAAAAACAAAGATACACTTTATTCTGCCTTTTTTACAAAAACTGTCATGTTATAGGGCTTCCCTGATGGCTCAGTGGTTAAGAATCCGCTTTGCCAATGCAGGAGACTTGGGTTTGATCTCCGGTCAGGAAGATTCCCTGGAGGAGGAAATGGCTACCCACTCCAGTATCCTTGCCTTGGAAATCCCATTGACAGAGAAGTCTGGCAGGCTACAGTCCTTGGAGTCACAAGAGTCGGACACGACTTAGCCTAATCACAACAGTATATGTTATATTGTATTTTACTGCTTTTTTTTCACCTAAAAATCTAGTTGACACTATTCTGGAGATGCACTACCTTGTTCTTTTAACAACTACATCCTATCTCATTATGTCAGTGATTTTTAGCCTGAAGGCAATTTGAAAGTTTGTGGGCCTCTCACAAGATGGGGGTAGTGCTGCATGTATTACAATGCCTGAGACTGCCCCACTGACTTACAAACATCAGATGTTTGTGCATGTGAAAAATGCATCTAAGTCTAAATTCCATTTTACACGTTAACACAAAGAGTTTCATTTTGGGTTGTTGAAAATTTGAATATCCCTGACACTTCCCAAGCCTCTTAACTGCTTTGTATTCTAATGGAAGCATGAACTTTGGAAGGGCCTAAAGGCTACTGGAATTATGTCAAAGACACACAGAGGTCAACTTAGGCGTTCTTATACTAGTCAAATTTGGGATGATTTGAACATCAAAAATAATGAGTGCAGTCATAATACATTGAAAATCCTTGAGTCTATTGTGATAGGAGGGAGGGAGAGATTAGAAGATTTCTCAATTTTTTGCAACCACAGAATTGATTTAGGGGAATTCCCTCCTGGTCCAGTGGTTAGGACTTCACACACTGCTGAGGGCATGGGTTCAGTCCCTGATTCCCTGACTAGACAGATGGAGAAACGGAAACTGACTTTATTTGGGGGGCTCCAAAATCACAGCAGATGGTAACTGCAGCCATGAAATTAAAAGACGCTTACTCCTTGGAAAAATAGCTATGACCAACCTAGACAGCATATTAAAAAACAGAAACATTACTTTGCCAACAAAGGTCCATCTAGTCAAAGCTATGGTTTTTCCAGTGGTCATGTATGGATGTGAGTTGGACTATAAAGAAGGCTGAGTGCTGAAGAATTGGTTTTGAACTGTGGTGTTGGAGAAGACTCTTGACAGTTCCTTGGACTGCAAGGTGATCCAACCAGTCCATCCTAAAGGAAAACAGTCCTGAATATTCATCGGAAGAACTGATGCTGAAGCTGAAACTCCAAGTTTGGCCACCTGATGTGAAGAACTGATTCACTGGAAAAGACCCTGTTGCTGGGAAAGATTGAAGGCAGGAGAAAGGGATGCAGAGGATGAGATGGTTGGATGGCATCACAGACTCAACAGACATGAGTGAGTAGGCTCCAGGAGTCGGTGATGGACAGGGAAGCTTGGCGTGCTTCAGTCCATGGGATTGCAGTCAGACACAACTGAGTGACTGAATGAACTGAACTGACAATGCCTTTCTGCTTAAAAGTTGAACTTGTGTCCACTGAAGCTTCTCTAAATACAAGAACAAGCAAGTAACAGAGTGGAGACATTGGCAGCAGCTCCAAGATAAGTGATATTCCACAAAGTCAATGTGCTGGAGTTAAAGCAGTTGACATCATTTAAAAAAACGGAGGTCAAAGACTACAGTGTAGAATTCAACTTATATGAAACAGAGAAAAGGCAAATCTAGAGAGAGTCTTGTAATTTGCCAGGCATTGAGAGTGGAAGTCATAGGTACTGCAAATGGGCGAGGTTCTTCCTTGTGTGGTAGATTACAGGATGGTTGCATGACTTAGTAAATTCACTACTGTACCCTTAAAACAGGCTAATTTTATGGTACACACCTGCCTGCCTGCCTAGTCACTTCAGTCGTGTCCGACTTTGTGACCCCATGGACTGTAGCCCACCAGGCTCCACTGTCCAGGGTATTTTCCAGGCAAGAATAGTGAAGTAGGTTGCCATGCCCTCCTCCAGGGGATCTTCCCAGCCCAGGGGTTGTACCTACATCTAAACACCTCCTGCATTGGCAGGCGGATTCTTTACCACTAGCACCACCTGGTATATTATGTAGTATATATTACACATTATAATACCAATAGTTTTAATATTAATAGAAATTGTTAGAAAGTAGGACTATTCTAGGTTAAAAAGACCTAACAATCAAATAGGCTTCCCAGGTGGCACTAGGGATAAAGAATCCACTGATGCAGATTCAATCACTGGGTTGGGAAGATCCCCTGGGGTGGAAAATCCCACTCCAGTATTCTTGCCTGGAAAACTCCATGGACAGAGGAGCCTGGTGGTTTATATATAGTTCATGAGGCTGCAAAGAATCGGACACTACTGAGCGACTGAAAGTGAAGTCGCTCAGTCGTGTCTGACTCTTTGCGACCCCATGGGCTGTAGCCTATCAGGCTCCTCCGTCCATGGGATTTTCCAAGCAAGACTGCTGGAGCAGATTGCCATTTCCTTCTCCAGGGGACCTTCCCAACTCAGGAATCAAACCCAGGTCTCCTGCATTGCAGACAGATGCTTTACCATCTGAGCCACTCTGAACACACAGCAAACTAGGGACTGCCCTGGTGGCTCAGATGGTGAAGAATCTGCCTGCAGCGCAAGAGAACTGGGTTCAAACACTGGGTAGGGAAGAATCCCAGTATTCTTGCCTGGAGAATTCCATGTACAGAGGAACCTGGTAGGCTACAGTACATGGAGTTGCAGAGTCAGACATGTCTGAGCAATTTTCAAATATGCAAAACCTAGGTTAGATCATGGTGGGGTTGGGGGAGAACAACATTAAGACACTGATTGTATAGAAACTGTACCTTAATAAAGGAGATTTGGGGCTTTCCTGGTGGCTTGATGGTAAAGAACCCACCTGCCAATGCAGGAGACGTGTGCTGGGTCAGGAAGATCCCTGGGTAGGAGGAAATGGCAAGCTGCTCCAATATTCTTGCCTGGGAAATCCCACGTACAAGGAAGCCTGACATGTTAATATAGTCCACAGGGTCAGTCAGACACAACTTAGCAACTAAACAAAAGCTGATTCTAAACACAACTTTTGTCTTAGAAGTAACCTGTTGCTGCTTAAAATGAAACCTACATCAATACTCTAATGCAAACAAAGACAGATAATTGTTTAGTTTTTATTTCATAATCATAAATTTAACTTTGCAATTCAGCTAAACTTGGAGGGGGATAAGGAAAATATGGAACCCAAAGAACTGTAGTGAGAGCACAAAGATTATAGGATATTTCAAGCAGATGGGGTGAAGGGGTGCTCTCCTGGGCTACAGAAGGAATGGTCTGTTGGTTAAGTAAAACACAAGTCAAATTTATTAGATTTGTCCACAGTCAGCAATGGTGATCTTCTTGCTGGTCTTGCCATTCCTGGACCCAAAGCGCTCCATGGCTTCCACAATATTCATGCCCTCTTTCACTTTGCCGAAGACCACATGCTTGCCATCCAACCTAGAAACAGAATAATAAACATTACTACCTGTGACCAGAGATGTTAAATACTGGAAACATTTTATTCCTCTACCTAAAAAAGGTTGGCAACACCAATAGATTGCTTTAGGCTAGTCTAAAAAACATAAAGAGTCTCCATTGTTAAGAATCCAAATTTTAGAACAGACCCCTTACAGAGCCAACAAATCACAAGCAAATTATATGAAAGCACCACTCGTAACTAAACCGATCAGCTAAAGGCCCTGTTCTCCTAGAGTATCTCCACTTACTTTCTATAAGCACACTATAGAAATTTTAACTATGGTCCATGCCCTTCCACTACCTTAGAGCAGGCAACAGCAGGGGAAAGGGTGCCTTTGCCATCTCCTGTCTTACCACTCAGTCTTGGCAGTGCAGATGAAAAACTGGGAACCGTTTGTGTTGGGGCCAGCATTTGCCATGGACAAGATGCCAGGACCTGTATGCTTCAGAATGAAATTCTCATCATCAAATTTTTCGCCATAGATGGACTTGCCACCAGTACCATTATGGCGTGTGAAGTCACCACCCTGTGAACATAAAGAGAAACATGTCACTTTTGGACACAGTCAGAAAACATGCTATGTCTACAAGGTTCACACTTTAAGACTCAAGTTCAAAACAAGGTCAAGGGACTTCTCAGGTGGTCCAGTGGCTAAGACTGTGCTCCCAATACAGCAGGTCCAGGTTCAATTCCTTATCAGGGAACTAGATCCCAACACANAAGTTTTCTGCTGTCTTTGGAACTTTGTCTGCAAACAGCTCAAAAGAGACGCGGCCCAAGGGCTCGCCGTTGACAGCAATGTCGCAAAACACGGTGGGGTTGACCATGGCTAGACAGCAAGCGAGGCTCCGGGGTGGTGGCGTCTGCAAGGCCTGCATAGCAATTTTAAAGACTCCCAACCCTCAATCATAGCCTAGAAACAGTAGAGGTGCTAGACATTGAGGGGCTCTTTGGGCTTGGACAATGAGTTCTCCCACAGGTCTGTGCTAGAGACCGTCTTCTGTTTTCTGGATATATAGTGCAACCTTTGGGAGGAGGATGGAGTCCCCATAACAACTGAGATTGAATTTCCCTCCACCCCAATAGAATCAGACTAGGAGTCAGATTTAATTTAACATCTCCCCTACAAAGGAAAAAACAAAAAGAAACAAAATGTCTTGCTCATCAATTTGTGTTGAGTAAATGAATGGAAAGATGAATTCTGAATGGATGCTGAGGTAGTCACACAATCACTATCAAGATTGTGTATTTGGATCATAGTGTAGGATAGGAAAATAGTGTCCTATTGCAGAATAATCCAGAAGCTACTTGAAAGTAGGCAGCCTCAGAGTTAAGAGAGAGAGATGAACCATGTTGTAACCCAAAGCTGTGGTTTTGTTGGGGCCCGGCCACTCTCCTGAGAGAGCTCCCCAAGGGCAGGCCAGACAGAAGTCCTGGAGGAGAACCCTGGGGCAGCTTAAAGCTCAAACCTACCCCTGCCCCACTCCTCAGAGGCATTGTGCTAATGGCCCTGATGGTAACAAATGGTTCTGTGTGGCCACAGCTGCCTCTTAGACTGGTTGGGGGCAAACTTGATTCAGAAGCATGATGGAGGGTGAAGCATCAAGTTTCCTATTTAGCAGGAAGCTGATATCCAAGGAATGCAACCTGGCAGCTGCCCAGAAAGAAGACTTGACAGTTGTGCAGGCTGTGGGGAAATGGCTTTCTTGTCCCAGGCTTTTACTTTGAGGGTTACTGGGATTCAATGAACACCAATCACCAGTTACAGTTTGCACGAGGAAGTTTGAGAAATTCAGCAGGAAATAAGCCTTGGGGTCAGGAGCCAGGTTGTGGTCTACAGTGTTTCATCCAGATTCAGTCCTTTGCGGACAACCAGGTGTGAGAGACCACCCCCTTCAGTGATCAAGACCCAACACATACTTCTCTGAAGTTAGCAACAAATGTCCAGAAGGAAAATTTCCAGGCAGGAAGTTCTATTTATTGGAACTTTTTTCCTTTGCAAATATTAAATTTGCTACTCAAATTACTTTAAGATTAGAAAAAAAGTGGGAAGGAGGGTATTTATTGGGTCATGGACTTGCATTAGGTCCAGCTGGATCCGGGGGCTAAAATTACATGAGGAATCTGTCCCTCCATATGTTGTCTCTGTTTTCATGAGTATTAGTTCAGATGACCTCTCTCCATGTGAGGGCAAGAGAGTCACCAACACCTCAATGCTTAGCAGCCTCAGAGGAAGAAAAACATCTGATTCTCAGTAGTTTTAGTAAAACTCCAAGAACTGAATCATCTCATTCTCAGTAGTTCTAGTAAAACTCCGAGAACTGCATCTTGTTAAGATTGGCTTTGGTTGTCAGCCCATCTCTGATCCATTGTGACTGGGGAGGTAGATGGTCAGATATATAATTGTTAACGTGGCTGTTGGAAGGATCAGGTGAAATCTTGCCTAAGGATGTGCTTTGTAAGCTGTAAAGCACAGTGTTCAGTACAGGTCTGGCCATTAGGTACATGGAAAAGACATGCCCATTGCCCCATGTAAACCACATGAATTGAGAGTGTGGGAGAATTAATTTCCCAAAAGCAAGTTAGGGTATTCTTACTGCAGGGAGGCNCTTTGTAAGCTGTAAAGCACAGTGTTCAGTACAGGTCTGGCCATTAGGTACATGGAAAAGACATGCCCATTGCCCCATGTAAACCACATGAATTGAGAGTGTGGGAGAATTAATTTCCCAAAAGCAAGTTAGGGTATTCTTACTGCAGGGAGGCTGGATGCTCTTCTGGCAGCAAAAGCAGTGGTGCTTAACAGAAGAAACAGGTGAGACCCAGCCATCTCCCCAAGTTTTCCTCTTTCTCTTAAGACCACACAAAGAAATTATGATTCCATGGGTCTGAGATAGGTCCCACAAACTATATTTTTACAGAGTTCCTTCAGATGACTCTGCTAGGCAGAGTAGTTCAGAAGCTACCAGTTAACCTAGCAGACAACCTCCTTAACACTTCTCCGCTTTTTGTTCAATCACTCAGTCATGTCTGACTCTGTGACCCCATGGACTGTAGCCCACCAGGCTCTCCTGTCCATGGGATTCTCTAGGCAAGAATTCTGGAGTGGGTTGCCATTTTCCACTCCCTACCCCAAATCAGAAGTGAGTATGGGACTTCCCTGATGGTACAGTGGATAAGAATCCACCTGCCAATGCCAGGGACACAGATCTGATCCCTGGTCCAGGGAGATTCCACATGCCATGGATCATCTATACCCCTGCACCACAACCACTGAGCCTGCTGTCTGGAGTCCTCAAGTCACAGCTACTGCAGCCCTTGAGCCTAGAGCCTGTGCTTTGCAGTAAGAGAAGCCACCACAATGAAAAGCCTGCTCACTGCAACTAGAGAACAACCCTCACTCCCTGCAACTAGAGAAAGCCCACGCGCAGCGACAAAACCCCAGTGCAACCAAAAACAAAAAAATATTTTTAAAAAAGTGAGTATGTGTGCGGCTCTAGGTGATAAAATCAGGATTGATTTTTTACTTAAAGTGAGTGAGTGAGTGAGTGAAGTTGCTCAGTCGTGTCCGACTCTTTGCGACCCCATGGACTGTAGCCCTCCAGGTTCCTCCGTCCATGGGATTCTCCAGGCAAGAATACTGGACCATTTCCAGTCCTTCTGGAAATGGGTTACCATTTCCTTCTCCAGGGGATCTTCCAGACCTGAGGATCGAACCTAGGTCTCTCGCATTGCAGGCAGACGCTTTAACCTCTGAGCCACCAGGGAAGCCCCAAGGAGATAAAAATAAAGGATTGATCTTATATTTTGAGACCACAGAGATGAAAGTGTAAATTAACGAATCTGTTACAAACCCCATCCCCCCTCAGCCCCTAATCCTGGGCAAATAGGAGGTGAACGGAAGTGGCTGCTCTCCAGTGCTGGGCCTTAAGCAGGTCCACCAGGGCTCCTCCCACAAGCATTTACTCACTAACCCTCATTGCTCAGAGGGTAGTACAGAGGGTGGCTGAGGCCTGGCTCTGCCTTGGGAAAGGTACTTAGCATTTATCACAGCTTGAGGACGGAGAGGAAAGGCCATGGACTGGAGAGGACACAATACCAGATGGAGGAACAGGACTTCAGTTAAAAATTGATTTTATCCTCCTGCCAGTGGTTGCTTAGCTGAGAGACTTCAAGATAAACTGGAGTTAGATTAGCTGCAAAGGTGGAAGGGGGATGGGCAGGGTTGGTCAAGTGGTCCAGTCCCGTTCTCTGTAACTCATCAGAGGACATGGATCAACTTACTACTATTTATTATTATTTTTCATCTCTCTGAAATTTCTGTTGTATATTCTTTGAAGGCCAGAGGTCACCCTGGCCCCAATTCTATTTCCTATTCCCAGCCCCTAACCCAGTACTTTCTAGCTGAAATGTTTTGCAGAACATTTTCTCAAAACTCTTGAAAAGAAGATCTGACCCTCCATGGAGTCTCTGGAGCTTTGTAGAAACAGCAGGGTGTGAAATGAGTAGCCAGAGAATGCCCTCTGAAAAGTGCAGTCAGAATGCAGGGCCAGCATGGTGCCGGGCACATGGCAGGCACACACAGCTTCACAAAATTAATGAGGCCCACAGTGGACTGGAGATGGGGCCAGTGCCTGATATGCTGGCAGGTCTTTGTGACCTCAGGAATCAAATCAAACAACCCCCCACCCAGGAACAGTCTGAGAAGCAATAGCTGCCAGCATAATGGCCCAGAAGAAAGGATAGCTCTAAATTCAGGTCTCAAAAGCCAAACAAAAATAAATGATAGTACAACCCCTACCCTTTAATGAAGAATGTTTTAATGAGAG
>SJYS01009340.1:371950-382060 GCA_006410695.1 Philantomba maxwellii | reverse complement strand
CCAATGGTCCAGACGCTCCGTTCCGTGCCTGGAGCTGCTCTGGGCGTCCCGGCGAGTGGTGACGGCCTACTGGCCGTGCAGGATCAGCCTTCCCGTGTTGTCACCACCCCCGGCAGGTGCGGTGACCTTGCCTAGTTCGCCCCACGCTGAGCTCTGTAGTTGGGATCTGGCGCCAGGCTGGCTTCAGATGCACGCGGTGATGGCGCGGCTGCAGGCGGCCTTGACGCCTTAGGATTCTGGAGTTTGGACCGAGGTCGTTAAGGCCATGCACAGTCCACTAACACACCGACTTTCGTCACCTGGAGGGTGAGAGTACTGACTGTACGGGGTTCCTAGCACCCGGGCGTCAGCTGCTCCAGCCACTCTCAGTGTTTGCTCAGTAACTGGAGGTTGTCGTAAGATTTCTTGGGCTCAAAGAGAAAGGATAGGATTTGTTCAGTATTAGAGAGGTGCAGCGGAGAAGGCGATGGCACCCCACTCCAGTGCTCTTGCCTGGAAAATCCCATGGACAGAGGAGCCTGGTGGGCTGCAGTCCATGGGGTCGCTAAGAGATGGACACTTCTGAGCGACTTCCCTTTCACTTTCCACTTTCATGCATTGGAGAAGGAAATGGCAACCCACTCCAGTGTTCTTGCCTGGAGAATCCCAGGGACGGAGGAGCCTGGTGGGCTGCCGTCTGTGGGGTCGCACAGAGTAGGACACGACTGAAGCGATTGAGCAGCAGCAGCAGCAGAGAGGTGCAGTGAGGGAGGGGCTTGGTAACTAACTGGATTCTGGGACATCGGGGAGAGGGGACTTCCAGGCTGGCACTTCGGTTTATACATCAACTAACCCTATAAAAAATGTTTTATAATTTTCTGAGTATAAGTTTTACACTTCTTTTGTTGAATGTATTTCCAAGTATTTTTATTATTTTTGAGGCTGTTATAGATAGAACTCTTCTTAATTTCATTTTTCAGTTGTTTACCATTAGTGCATAGAAATCAGCTGAGTTTTGCTCCCTGATATTGTACCCTACAAACTGGCTGGACTGATTTATTAATTCTAATAGTTTTTTTAGTGGATTCCTTAGGAATTTCTGTACAAAATCGTGTCATCTGCAGATAGAGATAGGTTTCTAATCTGGATGCCTTTTATATCATTTCTTGCTTAATTGCATTGACTAGCACCTCTGGTACAGTGTTGACTAGAAGTGGTGGAGTGGACATCCTTGTCTTGTTTCTGATTTTAGGGGAAAGGCATTCAGTCTTTTATATTTAAGGACAATGATAGCTAGAAGGTTTTCACAGATGTTTTTTTAATCAGGTTCAATAGTTTTATCAAACTATTTCTAGTTTGTTGAGTTTTTATCATGAAAGGGTGTTCGATTCTGTCACATGCTTTTCTTCATCTGTCGATAAGATTAGGTACTTTTTGTCCATTTATTTTGTTGATATGATCATGTATTTTTTGTCCATCTGTTTTGTTGATATGGTGTATTACGTGAATAGATTTTCAAATGTTGAGTCAACAACCCTACATTCCTGGGATATATCTCACATGGTTGTGATATATAATCTTTTAATATGTTGCTGGATTCACTTTGCAAGATTTATTGAGGATTTTTACTTTTATATTCACAAGAGATATTAGTCTGCAGTTTTCTTGTCATATCTTTGGTTTGGTTTCAGTGTAACGCTGCCTTAACGGAGCACTCTATAGGTGTGTTCCCTCCTCTTCTATTTTTTTTTTGTAAGAGTGCATACATGTTAATTTTTCTGTGAATATTTGGTAGAATTCACATTGGAAGCCCTCTGGCTTTTCTTTGTGGGTGTTGATTCCTAACTCGGTCTCCCCTTTGTGGATCTGATCACGTGTTCCGTTTCTCCACGATTCAGTTTCGGTAGATCGTGTCTTTCTGGAGCTTGTCAGTTTCATGGAAGTTACCGAGCTTGTTGGCATACAGTTCACAGTATTCCCTTAGAGCCCTTTTTCTTTCTTTAAGGTTGGTAGTAATAGCCCCTCTTTGGTCCCTCAAGTTAGTAATTTGTGTTTTCCCTTTTTTTTTTTGACTGGGCGAATCAAGCTAAAAGGTCGTCAATTTTGTCTTTTCAATGAACCAACTTTTGTGTTTGTCGATTTTCTGCCTTCTAGTCCATACTTTTTGCTCTGACCTTTTGTCTCCTTCCTGTCTGCTTGCTCTGGAGTTAGTCTGTGCTTCTTTCTCAGCATCTTTTTGTTTGTTTGTTGTTGGTTGTGTGTGTCTTAGTTGCGGCATATGGGATCTAGCTCTCTGACTGGGAATTGAACCCATCTCCCTTACACCAGGAGCACAGGGTCTAAGCCAGTGGACCACCAGGGAAGTCCTCGCAGCGTCTTAAAGTGGCTGCTAAAGAGCTTGCCCAGGGCTCGTGTTCTGCGGAGTTCAGACCCCTCCGCTGCCAATTCTCAGTGATGGGAGCTTGCAAACGACAGCGAGCTTCTCTGAATTGGGGTTCTTGAGTCTTTTGAGAGGGACAGTAGTACTTGGCCCACAGTTTAAGGGATGAAATAAGCTGTCTGTCGAGGGCACAGTCACTTTCACACAAAGTGAAAAAGTCACTCAGTCGTGTCTGACTCTTTGCGATCCCTTGGACTGTCGCCTGCCAGGCTCCTCTCTCCATGGAGTTCTCTACGCCAGAATACTGGAGTGGGTGACCGTTCCCTCCTCCAGGGGATCTTCCCAACACAGGGATCAAATCCATTCCCTTCTCCAGGGGATCTTTCCAGCCCAGGGATCGAACCCAGGTCTCCTGCATTGCAGGTGGATTCTTTATCGTCTGAGGCACCAGGGAAGCTCTCTGACACACAAGCAGGTCTTCACATGTGCCCTGCGGATCTTTCCCCTCCGACCCAGAAGACACAAGGGTCTCACCAGCAAGAGTGACCACTTTTCCATCGTGTGCCAACAGTGTTGACCGTCATGCTCAGAGTTCAACCTCCCGGACTATCCTAATGTTTAACTACAGGGTTTTAATGTTCTCATGGACCTTAAAGAGTTGCCCTGGGAGTCCAACCCAGGACTCTGCTCTCTGGCTGTCTCTCTAGGTCTTTGTTCACAAGCCCCTCCCATCCCTGCCTTCATTGACCAGACACTGGAAAAGGAGCTGGTCTGCTCAGTAAATTCCAGAATGATCCTTTGGTCAAGAGGGCTAGGTTGCTCTGTCAGTGGGAATCCAGATGCTTCTGTGTCAAGTAGAGTGACAGACTCTGCAGACATCCCCTGTCCAGGTGGGCTCAAGGGGACGCCAGGGCTGTGGCTGGAGCGGGCCGGCCAGCACTGGCTGGACTCCGGGGCGAGGCTTCCTGGGCTGCGGATCTGGTGGCCCTGGGTAGGTGAGGTGTCCTCTGGCCATGCTGAGTGCTTCACAGCGCCGGCCACAGGGCTGCCCTTTGCCCCTGTCTCACTCCTGGTCACCTCGGTGCAGGAGTGGAACCCAGGGCACTCGCCTCACCCCCTCTCCTGGGAGAGTGGATGCCAGCTGTGTGGGGTCGTCCCAGCTGCCCTCCCTTCACGATCAGAGCTTGTCTGTCTGTCTTTCACATCCTGCAGCACGTCTGCCCTTGTTGGTGATGGCGTGAGAAGGACATGTACTGTTGGTGATGGCGTGAGAAGGACATGTACTCACTCGGGTTGCGTGTCTGTACAGGTGGCGGCTGGGAGTAATGGCGCCCCGCAGGGAGAGGAGCGATGACCCCGTGCTGCCGGACCCGCCCCAGGGGCCCCTGCGCGTGGCCCGCGCCCGCGCTTCATTCCCCTGGAAGGAGCTGGCGCTGTTCTGGGAGGGCGAGGACACGCTGCGCTTCAAGGTGAGGCTGGGCTGGTGGCTGCTGGGCGCCTCGGTGGCACTTAGGGCGGGGGCTCCGCTGGGCTCCTGGTTCATCTGCAGAAAGATGGCGGGGGTCCTTGGGGAACTCTTGGGAGCCCACAGTGAATGGACACACAGGCTGGGCTGCCCTCTGCTCTCCCCTGAGAAGACCTCTTGCCGGGGTCCAGCCCCGGTGGATCCAGGGTGATTCGAAGCGGGGACAGCGTTGGCGAGGAAAAATTTATTTAGAGATATAAGATTAGATTTAGGAAGAAATAGTACAGTAGGAAATTTAGACGGAGAAAAGGAGGCTGAATAACTTGGTTTAAGGGGAAAACCAATAAAACCTCGAGACAAGAGGTTTGCACCATCTACGTTAGGCCACCAGCGCCCACTTGAATATCGAAGAGTGCCCTGCCTTAGGCTCCCTTTCACGTGGATCTTAGCAGCCAGGGCAAGTAAGTAGACATGGTGAGCCTCCCCGCTCCAGATGGGAATTCAGCCGAAAAAGGGGAGAAAAGAACGACATGGGGAAGCCCAGCATCGGTGCCAGACTCCAAAAACTTTATTTTTCAAAATCAGCTTATATACCCCAAGTTGTACATAAAGAAATAATGGAATATGCAGAGTTATACAGGGGCAGCAGTCCTGACCCTCATTGAGACCAGGCTTTCTTTTTGCATACCCTCCTGTATACAAAAGGTCTCAGGTGGTTTACATTATCTTCTGGCCAAGAGGCCTGTTAACATTTTTATGGCTCTCTTCCTGGATAATTGTCTATCAACTAGAAAACTCCTTTTCCCTAAAAGTGTTTTTTCTTTACTCTGCATCACCCTCAAAGTACTAAATAAAGTTACATTCCTGTAGAACAAAGGTGCAGTGGGTTATAACAAAGAAAGTACTTAACTCAAAGATCTAATGTTGCTAATACCAGGGCTACTACCTGTTTTTCTATATACCAACTATAGCTACAAATAAAAGATACGAAAATTTGGCAGCACGTATTGGCTCAACAAATGAAACCTTTAATCAGTCCTATTCTAATGATTTTGACTCCTTGGAAGCCCCTACATTCCTAGGATGTTTTAAGCTTCCTGTGCCTCCCCACGGTGAGGCCTCAAACAATCACATGCGCAGCTGTACGAGTCCTGCAGGCAGGCTAGAAAGCCATCAGAGGGGTTTTTGGATTGAAACACCCTTTCAAATGCAGAAGACTAAAGCCCTGAGTTGACTTTTTCCAGAGTATGTCAGAAGAGTGGAAAAATACAATACAATAAGGCAGGCATATACTTATTTTTGGGGTACATGCTCAGAAAATACCAGGGGGAAAGCCTGAAATCTGACTCGACCTTGCCATCAGATCTCTGCCTCATGACCTTGTCACGGGTGGGATTCCTCACGCTGGCTCCCGGGAGCCTCTCAGCTCTGTCTGTGTGTTTGGGTTAGACTGCCCACCAGAGGCAGCCCGTGGCCTTGAGGAAGCCATGTAAGTCAGAGCTTAGTGAAAAAATTCCGTACTTTGCCTCCAAATCCGCTATTCTCCGCCTGCTGCGTTTCCAGAAAGCAATCTTCTCGGCTCTGGAGAGTGACCCGCTCTTCGCCCATCCCCGCGGCAGCCGGCTCTCGGTGGAGAAGTACCAGGAGCTGAACTTTCTGCGCTGTAAGAGGGTCATCGAGTACGACTTCCTCCCCGTGGGGGACATGCTGGGCAGCCTGCCGAAAGTCCTGGCGCTGATTGAATGCCTGGGCATGTACGACTGGTCCCTGGCCACCAAGTTCTTCCTGCACGTGCTGGTGAGTCGCCTCGGGAGAGGGGAGCAGTGGAGAGGGGCCGCTCTCGCGCTGTGCCCCGGGGCTCAGCAGTGCTGTGTCCACTGAACCTGAGACACACTTGGCAGCTGCATTTGTGGCTTCCTGGTTGGCAGCATGTGCCCGCTTCTAGAGCTTTGTGAGACTTAATGCATCTGGGAAATGCTCATTTAAAGAGATTTCTAGAAAATGATGAAATGGAAACAGAGACGAGGGACTTCCCTGGTGGTCCGGTGGCTAAGACTCCGCATTCTCAGCGCGTGGGGCCCTGAGCTGGATGGCTGGTCAGAGTCCAGATTCCCACAAGCTGCAACTAAGAGTTTGCATGCTGCACCGAAATAAAAAAAGAAGAGAGAGAGAAAGAAGAAATTTTATGAAAAAACAAAAGCAGAGGTGAAAATATGTAGGTTGACCTTGTGACTTGTAGTGAGAAGCCCAGTTTTTCTCAGCTGTTTATGCAGACTTGCACGGGTCAGTCCTTGGATAACGCAGTGCAGTTAGAGCTTCACAGAAATAGCAGCTCTGGGACTTTCATAAATGGAAGGAAGGGAAGGAGGGAAAATAGCTCAAAGCTGAGGCCTGTGTTTCCGCCTCTTTGATACGCGGGTGGAGATGAGCTTGGGAAGGTGGTGTTGTCCACATGCTGTGCGAAGGAAAGGTGGGCTCACTTTGCCCATCCCACACTCTCGTCCCCCACCCAACTGCCACCTCCTTGCTGTTCACAGACCCTCTCCTGGTCCCATTCAGTGCACGTAGATGGCTCGCAGCAAGGACCCGGGTCTCGTGACTCCGTGAGCTCAAGGCCAGGCAGCTGAATCCCAGGGTCTGCCCTGGGCCGTGGCCCCCAGTGCTGCTTTGTCTTGGAAGCTGGAGACCTTGCTGGGGGCTGGTGTGGTGCTGGGTGTGTGTGTGTGTTTGTGTGTGTGTGTCGGGGTGGGGAGTGGGATAAAGTCCCAGGGTGGCAGCAGCCTTAGCTTCCACCAGTGTACATGGTGATGTTATATTTTCAGACTTTTGGATCGGCGATTTACAGCACTGGTTCCGAACGACACTTCAAGTACCTTCCAAAGATCTTCAGTTTGGAGGTTAGCTGCGCTCACGGGTGAACGCGCGTCCTGTTACATGTTCTCCTTGGAGATGTGTGGAGGGCACACTGCCTCAGAGGGTCTCCAAGTGGGGGGCCGGTCCTTTCCTTTCATGCTGTTCTGGGGCTGCTCACCAAATAGTTCATGCTGTTCTTTCCCAAACTGGGGGGTGCCGGATTCCCAGCACAATAGGGACTGAGCTTTTTCTTATCAAGGAAGCGCCTTCCTTTTCTTCTGCCACCTGAGAGCTGCTCTTAGCCACTGTGCTGACTTAGCGGGGCCCCCAGCAGCCCACCTGCCAGCTGCCCTCCCGGGCGGGAGCTGCAGTCGGCGTCTCACACGGCAGGCTGGCTCACTGAGCCCGCTGGGTGTCAGGCAGGAAATGGAGCCTCGGGGCTTTGCTCGGTGGTCTAGGCCGTAAAGGAAGCATGGTGGCAGGGTCCCTCCAGGAAGGTGCAGGAAGGACCTTTCCACCTGACCTCATTCTCTGTTTCCATGCTAGATTTTTGGATGTTTTGCTCTGACTGAAGTCAGTCACGGGAGTAATACCAAGGCCATACGCACGACCGCTCACTACGACCCCAGCACCCAGGTAGGTGATACCCGCCCTTCTGTCTCCAGGCTTCGAGCATGTGAAACATGGTGTTGTCACATAATTACAGCAGGAAACCTGGCTCCTGCCTAAGTGCACACCGAGATCCGTCACACTGTGAACTGTAGAGCTTAGGAGATACAGGCTGTGAGCGGTGAAACCTGGTCGCACCCGGAAGCCCGCTGTGGTTTGGGCTTGGGGAGGATGTGAGAGTGGCGGGGCACAGGCTGTCTTTTTATAAAATCTGTTTGTTTACCAGGTTTGTTTGGTGTGTGATTAGTGAGTGGTGCCAGCTGCTCGTGCTTTATGAGACAAACAGTAAGGAAGGTTCGCCTTGAGCCTCGTCCCTCTCTAGCGGCCTGTCTGGGGCCAGGCTCTCTGGACAGCAGCCCAGCCCCTCTGGTCCTGGGGCTGCTCCTGCCCCGTGGACTCTCCGTGGCGCCTGTGTGGTTGGCCCTGCTCCCCGCACTGTGCGTTGAAGGCTGCCCTGTGCAGGCCCGCTCCTTAGCGCTGTGGGGACCCGGCAGTCCTCGGGGAGGGGGCTCTGGAGGATGCCCATCCGTCTGACCCGGCAGTCCTCAGGGAGGGAGCGCGTGCTCTGGAGGAGGCCTGTCTGCGAGCAGACAGGGGCGTGTCGTGTCGGCTGGTCTGTGCTGTGGAGGGCGGCGGTGGGCAGGGGAGAGGGCGGAGCGTGTGGGGGACCCGTGGCCTCTGCGCTCCCCGTCCTGCAGCCCCTCTCCCATCACTGGTGTTGGGCTCCTTGGCCCCCACATCTCCCAGACGGCCACGTCCTCCTGCCCCTTCCTCATGGGTCCAGGGTCTGCGGCCCTTCCCCTGCCCGGTCCGTGTGGTTTGGCCGAGTTGCGTGCAGCAGGGTGAAGCCCTGCCCCGTGTGTCTGCTCACCATGAGTGTATTTACGGGACAGGTGGGCTGTGTGAGCTGGGGGCACTGTGGGCAGGGGGCTCAAGAGGAGGAACCTGAGAAGCCCCTGGAAGAATGGGGTGGCTGGGGCGCAGGTCGCAGTGGGCACCCTGCAGGCTGCTGGTGGCACCTGGGAGCAGAGGCGAGGGCCCACCACGCCCCGAGGGCTGAGAGCGAGCTATGCGGCCTCCTGGTGTCCTTGTTCAGTGGCTCACTCGTGTCCGCCTCTGTGACCCCACGACTGCAGCCCGCCCAGCCTCCCTGCCCATCACCAACTCCCGGAGCTTGCTCAAACTCATGTCCATTGAGTGTGATGCTATGCAGCCTTCTTATCCTCTGTCGTCCCCTTCTCCTCCCGCCTTCAACCTTTCCCAGCATCAGGGTCTTTTCCAGTGAGTCAGCTCTTCCCATCAGGTGGCCAAGTATTGGAGCTTCAGCTTCAGCATCGATCTTTCCAATGAGCATTCAGGGTTGATTTCCTTTAGGGCTGACTGCCTTGATCTCCTTGCAGTCTAAGGGACTGTTGTTTAAGCCACGAGATAGCTTTATATGCACCCGGGTCTTTCTGGCTCTCAGCCCTTCTTTTCGCTCAGCTCCCGGTGTCCCTGGGCTCTCGGTACTGGGCTGGGGGACAGGGAGGCCCTTCCTGACTCTGCAGAGGGAGGGTGGTACCTCCGTGGCCTTGGGGCCTGGGCAAAACTCAGTTACCTTCGAGGCTGTTGTTTCTGACTCTCTTCCTCTGAGGTTAGAAGGAGGAAGAGAGCTCTGAGCCTCCCGCAGGGTGTTTGTTGAGCACGCTACTGTGTACTCAACACTGCTGCGACAGACAGCTCCTGGCTTCTAACATGCCAGTGGACTCTTATGCTGGAGGGGAGACGCAGTCCCATCACCAGTGCGGAGAAACTGGCTGTGCCAGGGGCTGTGGGGCAGGGATGGGATGGGATGGGACCGGCATGACCGATCCCATCTGGGAGTGTCACTACCTGATGTCACTTCTGTCGAGTGACAAGGAGATGCAGCGTGTCGATGGGGAGGAGAGCACAGTGGTGTGTGCTCAAGGGAGCCAGCTGGCTGGGTGATGCCCACAAGCAGGTGGGACCTCCCCGGGGGCAGGCCCCAGCCCTGCTTAACCCTCTATCCCTGCTGCCTCCCCAGGCCCCGGGCCGTGTCCTCAGGGGGCCTGTCCCCTCCTGTCTGCTCCTCCTTTAATTCCTGTGCTCGTCCACCCTGTGCTCCTGGCTCCCGGGGAGCTTTTTGGGGGACAGACAGGGTGGGCGTAGGAGCCAAACTTGGCAAATTGGCAGTGGGTGGGGGATTTAGGCAGGCGTGAAGCCGAGGAGGGGACCCCCCTGCCCCAATCTGTGCTTGGGGAAGGCTCGCTGAACGGGTGCCAGCCTGCTTGGGAAGGCTCGCTGAGCGGGTGAACTCTCCTGGGCTGCTGGCGGCTTGCAGAGTGCCTCACGTGTCTTTTACTGTTCGCCACGCTGCTCACCATCTTCCATGGGAAGGTTCTTCTTTAAGTCAGAAGACCCAGCATATGCTTTTTTTTTTTTTATGGGGCTCCTTCTGCCACTCAGGAAATAACCTTCCGTCAGTGCTTACTCATGCCTCCAAGGTTTCGAACAGAGAAGAGACTGAATGTGTCAAAGAGATGAAGACCCCGGTGTGCCTCAGTCTCTAACGTCCATTTTTTTCCCTCGTGCAGGAATTTATCATCCATTCCCCCGATTTCGAAGCTGCCAAGTTCTGGATTGGCAACATGGGCAAGACCGCTACCCATGCGGTGGTGTTTGCTCAGCTGTACACGCCGGGGGGCCAGTGCCACGGGCTGCACCCCTTTGTCGTGCAGGTAGGGGCAGGTTTCATCCCTGAGGT
>SJYS01009340.1:355976-371786 GCA_006410695.1 Philantomba maxwellii | reverse complement strand
GGGGGGGGGGTCTGGTCACGTCCGGAGGTGTTTTTATCACAGCTGGGGGCAGGGGTGCTTCTGGCATTTCGGGGTGCAGACGCCTGGTGCATACAGGTCAACCCCCTGGATCGCACAGGACACCCACCCCCCACCCCCAGGAAGATGGTCAGCCCCGTATGTGAGGTGCGGCCGCTGAGAAATGCCAAGTCCAAGCTCATCTCGGGGAGAGCCTCCATCCTGCTGGATGCCAACGCCCAGGCTCTGGCAGCTGGTCTGAGGGGCTCCAGAAGTTCCGAGACGAAGTCTGACTCGGGGGTTTTCATGGAGCCCCTTCCCAGGTCACAAACAGAGNTCCAAGCTCATCTCGGGGAGAGCCTCCATCCTGCTGGATGCCAACGCCCAGGCTCTGGCAGCTGGTCTGAGGGGCTCCAGAAGTTCCGAGACGAAGTCTGACTCGGGGGTTTTCATGGAGCCCCTTCCCAGGTCACAAACAGAGCTCTGGCTGTTGGGGGTGCCTGGGACAGCCGGCTGGCCCGTTCCCCACCGCCCAGGGCGGCTGCAGTGACCACAGACCTGGAGCCCCCAAGTTCACCCAGGGCCTTTGTGCCTGGGCCGACCGGATACCGAATGAAACCCGGCTCCCGCCATCCCCAAACCCATTCTGACATTTTTATTCTCTGAGACTATTCTGAGCGTGGGGAGGCTCTTCCGAGAGAAGAATTCATGTCACATACAAAGGCTTCCCAGGTGGTGCAGCAGTAAGGGATCTGCCTGCCAACGCAGGAGACTCGGGTCGGATCCCTGGGTCGGGAAGAAATGGCAACCCACTCCATTATTCTTGGCTGGAAAATTCCAAGGATAGAGGAGCCTGGCAGGCTAACAGTCCGAGGGGTCGCAAAGAGTCGGACGTGACTCAGCACGCACGGCTAGTCACGTGAAAGGGAACCATGAGTGGCGCCGAGCGCAGAGCGTCTCCTCTTTAGAGGCCCCACACCCGTGCAGCATGCCCTCGCTGCTACCCCCACCCAGGCCTGGCAGTCGCGCGGCTGCTTCCCGCCTCTGCCCTACGTTCTGTATGAAAGGACCCTCTCTGTCCGGCCTCGTCCCCTTCGCCTGTGTTTGAAGCTCACCCACGTTGCGGCCTGTCCCAGAACCCCCTTCCTTTCTGAGGCCGAATGCTCCACTGTGCGGCTGGTCCACAGTTCGTGTGTCCGTTCTCCCTTTCCTGGACGTTGGGTGCGCTTCACCTTCTGGCTGTTGGGTGTGGCGTTACCGTCAACGTTCATGAGCGCTGTCTGTCTGTACATGGGTCCTCAGTTTTTTAGGAGGGTTTGTACCCAGGAGAATTGCAGGGTCTTATGGTCACCCTGTGTTGAACTTTTTATCGAATCCTATACTGGTTGCCAGCATTTTACACAACCCACCAGCAGGGCTGAGGGGTCTAGTTTTTCCACATCCTCACCAACACAGGTTATTATCCTCCTTTTTTTTTTTTTTTTNCGGCTTCTCTTGGCGCCGAGCACAGGCTCCAGGGCGAGGGCCCGCTAGTTGTGTCGCACGGGCTGCGTGTGGAACCTTCTCAGACCAGAGATCCAACCCGTGTCCCCTGCATTAGGAGGCCGATTCTTAACCGGTGGACCACCAGGGAAGTCCTTGATGGCTATTCTGACCAGTACGAGGTGATACCTCCTTGCAGTTTTGATTTGTGTTTCTCTCGTAATTCAGGATGTTGAGCATCTTTTCATATCTGTATGTCTTCTTTGGAGAAACGTTTATTTAGATCTTCTGCCCATTTTTCGGTTGGTCGGTTGCTTTTTAAAATAATTTTGCGTGTTTATTTTTGGCTGCACTTTGTTGCTGTGCGGGCTTTTCTCTAGTTACAGAGAGGGGGGCTATTCTCGAGTTGAGGCACGCGGGCTTCCCACTGCGGTGGCTTCTCTTGCTGCGGAGCACGGGCCTGAGGCATTTGGGCTCCAGGAGCTGCAGCATGTGGGTTCAGCAGTTGCTCGCTCCCTGGCTCTAGAGCATACTCTCAATGGTCGTGGTGCCCAGGCCTAGTCGCTCTGCAGCACGCGGGCTCTTCCTGGACCAGACATCAAACTTGTGTCTCCTGCACTGGCAGGTGGATTCTTTGCCACTCAGCTACCAGGGAAGCCCTCTGTTTGTTTCTTTTGGAAATTCAGCAAGAGGTACTTCAACCCCTGATACTGATGACCTGAAGGCAAGGGTTTAGGGGAATTAGTTACGGAAATTTTTAAAATGCTTCTTTAGTGAGAATGGAACAGTCTAGTCCTGCCCTTGACCTCCCAATAAAGGAACCCTGAGTCAGATCCAGGGCTGGAGCTTGCCCTGGGCCTGGGTGAGTGCGTGCACACACAGTTAACTTGCCCCCAGACCCTCATGCCCTGCACACACACATGCTGGTGCCCACTACTGTCTGCCCAGGCTGCGGTGTCCTCACCACCCCCCACCACCACCCCCCGCGAGCAGGTGTGTCAGCGTTGCACCCTCTGGGCCCCTCATCACCGTCAGCCGCCCCTCTAGGGGTGTCCTGGGCACTGGAGGAGGTGCGGGATGGCCCTCCTCCTGGTTCCTGCTTCCTCACACAGACAGCTCTGTCCCCCAAGGTCCTATCCTTCCCCAACTTCAGGCCCCTCTTGCATGTAGCCTCTTCCAGAAGGATATCCAGCCACCTCCTCCTCATGACATCCTTTTCATTCAACAAACATTTACAGGCGCCTCCTCTAGGCTAGGCACCAAGACACCCAGGAGCAGGGCCCAGCCCCCTGACCTCCGGAAACTCCCAGGTTTGTGGGGAGACAGGCATGGTTATGGTGGGCAGGCACCAGTGCCATAGGGCAGGAGGAGGCATATGAGAGTCGAGCCTGGGAAGGGCCAGGGTGTGCCCAGTGGGGGTGAGTGCTGGCTATGATCAGGGAAGGGCAAGGGCCCTTCCAGCAAGGGCCTCCGGGAGCGTGGGAAGACTGGTGGAGGGACACAGGTCAGGAGGGTGTCCCCTCCCACTTGGGCAGGGCAGCTCATTGGCGCATAGCCAAGGGCCCCCAGGAAGGGAGTGAGGAGGGGGTCTGTTCCCACCTCACTAACTCTGGCCCCTCTGCCCAGGGAGCGGGGGTGGGGGTGGGTACTGATGGCAATCACCCTCCTCCTGGTCCCCTCCAGTCCTCCTCATAGTCTCCTTTTCAGTGAGTGCTTGGTGTATTGTTCCGCCTTTGTAAAGAGGGGGATCGGGTGACAAAGCAGAGTGGGTGGGCAGGCGGCCCAAGAGGCCTCTTCTCTCCAAGGCAGCATCTGCATGGGGGAGGGGCTTTTCCACAGCCCCCCACCTCTGGCTTCGCAGGAACAGCTGTTGTCATGGTGACAAGCCTGGCATCCCATGGCTCCTGGGGCGTCCTCCCCACTATGGCTGCCAGAGGAAGGGCCCCCGGCCTCTTCTTTACTCTGGTTGGGGGCAGAGGCACACAAAAAACCTGGATCCCAGACCAGTCATAGCAGGGGGAAGCCTCCAGCCTTCTCCGCCTCTCAACCCGGCTGCCCGCAGCGGGGCAGCTCCGAAGCCCCTGCTTCCTACAGACCCTGTGCCGTGCATCTGTGCCTCCTTGGGGCAAGACACAGAGAGAAATAAAATGTCCCCAAGGTCCTTGAGCAGCTGCTGGCATTGGGGCAGAGTGGGGGATGAATGGAAGGCTAACAGCACGTGAGTGTACAAGTGGCAACGGTGAGTGAGCCAGGACTCTGGGCCCACAGAGCAGAGCCTCCAGCCTGTCCTCGAGAGCTGGGGTCTGCCCCTAGGAGGCTGGTGTGCCTAACAGAGCAGAAAAGGGCCTTTGGGCCAGGGAGACTGAAGGCGTGGCGTGGCATGGGTTCCAAGGAGTTAGGCATGGCAGGAAAGGAAGAGGTTGGTGGGGGCTATACCTGGAAGGGCTCTTGCTGCCATCCCCAGGGGCATGGCCTTCACCCTGGGCCATGGAAGCTCTTGCTGGCATTTTGGGAACCTCCTTGACCAGGGCATCAAAGTCAGGTCCTTGTTTCAAAGTTACCCTATTTCTGTGCTGCCTCTTTGGGGCGATCAGGAGGTTGCTATTTCAGCTGTCACAGCCCAGGTGGGCCGAGGACATTTCTCATACTGAGAACAGGACTGGCTGCATCTCCACGGAGTCCCAACCTCTCGGATCCTCCTCCTCCCTTCCCTGCTCCAGTGCCGCTCCAGGGGAGGTGAGCACCCATTACAGCCGCTGCCCCGGCTCCGTGCTGCACACCGCCCCCGCCACGTGCCAGGCTATCCAGCAGGGCCAAGCAGGGCCAGTCGGCCTATCACGCCCTCACGCTGGTGGTGATAGGCAGCCTTATGCAGTGGAAGAGCCTGAATGCCAACCCTGACCCTTATGAACTGTGTATTCCCAGGCAAATGTCTTGAGTTTTCTGAACCTCAATTTCTCATCTGTAAAATGGGCACGGCTGTTGTGAGAGTTTAAAAGTTCACTGTGTAAAACACCTGGCCCGGGGCCCACCTGGCTCACTTTAGATCTTCGACCAGTTTCCTAAGCCCCCTGCGGTACAGGTCTCTCCCTCAGCCCTTCATCCACTGAGCATCCCTGAGCAGCTGCTAGGGCTGGACCAATGCCAAGAGCTCACGTGGGATCTGAGTCTTCCAGGTACACCTAGGCCAAGCGGGTGACGGCAGATGGGGTGGGCTGGGGAGGAGGGAGGCAGTTTCTAAGGGAACTCCAGACCAGAACAGGGCCCCTTGGGTGGCCTCCTGGATGGCACTTGGGTTTCACCCACAAAGCTACCTGGGAACCGTGGTGGAACCCTGGCTGGGCAGAGGTGGGAGGGCAGAGGGCCTTTGGGGCCCCAGGAAACCTCCGGCAATTCCGACCTCTCAGAAACACCTTCCCAACCTGAGTGGGGATGAGGGGTGTTATGTGGGCAGCTCAGGGGTCACAGTCTCAGACCCCACTCACTCGCTGTCACCTGTTACCAGCAAGCTGAGCCTAGGACTGCCTTGATGGTTCCATCTGTGCAGAGGGAACAGGCCTCTCTCCTCCCCCTGTTCAGGTGCCGCCATGGAAGCAGGCTGGGCAGTAGTCTGGTGGCATCCTGACAGCTGTCAGGCTTAGGTGAGGGGGGTGTGAGCCGAACTGAAACGTTCCATGGCTGTCACGGTACCTGGCTCCCTACTCTGCAGGCGCAGGGGGAGCAGGGGGCTCGGGGGAGGGAGATAGTGGAAAGCCACAGGCTTCCTGGGCAGAGAGGAGTTCTTAGGGGAGACCCTGTACCAAGGGAGCGCAGAGGAGGGGAGGGGGCAGAAGGAGACTGGGTTTTCAGGCGGTCCCGAGCTGTCAAGGGGGCAAGTGGATTGCGAAGAGACCATGAGTTCAAGTGCGCAGTGTGACGGGTAAGCAGCCCGCGCGAGCCACAGGTGAATTCATTTTGACGGGATTATCTGCCTGTTTTACAGAAACGAAAACAGGCTTAGAGCGAAGAGCCCAGAGCCACGTGCAACTAGTGAAGAGGCGGAGAGGCTGCGCTCGAACTGCCCCCGAGTCCAAGGTCGAGGCGTCCCAGGCGTAGAAGCCTTAGAAATGGTCCCGCCTGGGGAAAAACGTAGGTGACGCGGTACGGGGTGGACAGGGAAATCCTCCGGCTGACTGTCCTGTCCCGGAGAGAAGTTGGGCAGCAACCCCTCAGAAAGGGGAGAACCGACTGTGAGCGGGCAGACAAGGTCACTCACTACTCGTACACCCCGCCCTGCCAGACCGCGCCCGGGTTGGTCCTGCCGTGCAGCGCAGCTGTGAGGCGCGGCGCCTTTAAAGCCCGGCCGGGGGGCGTGGCGGGCGCGCGGAGGCCCCGCCCTTGGGCGTGTCCGCCTGGCGCCCCGCCCCGAGGCTTGTACCCGCGGCCCCGGGAGGCGGCGCCTGCTCCGGCTCGGCGGCCGTTCGAGTAGCGGCGGCGGCGGCGGCGGCGGCAGTGGCTCGGCGCCTCCTTGCCCCCGGGCGGCTTCCCCGCGCGCTGCTCAAGGCGCCCGGCCGCGCAGGGACACACGTGGTCGGCTCCGCTATGGCCCGCACCCCGCGACGTGGCGGGCGGGCACGGGGGCGCCGGACGGCGCGGCCCGAGTGAGGCGGGGCCGCCCTCCCCGCCCTCGGCCGGGGCCGCCCGGGATGGCCGTGCCGCCGCTCCGCTGGGCGCTGCTGCTGTGGCAGCTGCTGGCTGCGGGCGGCGCGGCGCTGGAGATCGGCCGCTTCGACCCGGAGCGCGGGCGCGGGCCGGCGCCGTGCCAGGTGGTGGAGATCCCCATGTGCCGCGGCATCGGCTACAACCTGACCCGCATGCCCAACCTGCTGGGCCACACGTCGCAGGGCGAGGCGGCCGCCGAGCTGGCCGAGTTCGCGCCGCTCGTGCAGTACGGCTGTCACAGCCACCTGCGCTTCTTCCTGTGCTCGCTCTACGCGCCCATGTGCACCGACCAGGTCTCGACGCCCATCCCCGCCTGCCGGCCCATGTGCGAGCAGGCGCGCCTGCGCTGCGCGCCCATCATGGAGCAGTTCAACTTCGGCTGGCCGGACTCGCTGGACTGCGCCCGGCTGCCCACGCGCAACGACCCGCACGCGCTCTGCATGGAGGCGCCCGAGAACGCCACGGCTGGCCCCACCGAGCCCCACAAGGGCCTGGGCATGCTGCCCGTGGCGCCGCGGCCCGCGCGGCCCCCCGAGGACGCCCTCCCGGGCGTGGGCGGCACCTGCGAGAACCCGGAGAAGTTCCAGTACGTAGAGAAGAGCCGCTCGTGCGCCCCGCGCTGCGGGCCAGGCGTCGAGGTGTTCTGGTCGCGGCGCGACAAGGACTTCGCCCTCGTCTGGATGGCCGTGTGGTCAGCGCTGTGCTTCTTCTCCACCGCCTTCACCGTGCTCACCTTCCTCCTGGAGCCTCACCGCTTCCAGTACCCGGAGCGCCCCATCATCTTCCTCTCCATGTGCTACAACGTCTACTCGCTGGCCTTCCTCATCCGGGCCGTGGCCGGGGCCCAGAGCGTGGCCTGTGACCAGGAGGCGGGTGCGCTCTACGTGATCCAGGAGGGCCTGGAGAACACGGGCTGCACCCTCGTCTTCCTGCTGCTCTACTACTTTGGCATGGCCAGCTCGCTCTGGTGGGTGGTGCTGACCCTCACCTGGTTCCTGGCCGCAGGCAAGAAATGGGGCCACGAGGCCATCGAGGCCCACGGCAGCTACTTCCACATGGCGGCCTGGGGCCTGCCAGCCCTCAAGACCATTGTTATCCTGACCCTGCGCAAGGTGGCGGGGGATGAGCTGACCGGGCTCTGTTACGTGGCCAGTATGGACGCGGCGGCGCTCACTGGTTTCGTGCTGGTGCCCCTCTCCTGCTACCTGGTGCTGGGCACGAGCTTCCTCCTCACCGGCTTCGTGGCCCTCTTCCACATCCGCAAGATCATGAAGACCGGGGGCACCAACACGGAGAAGCTGGAGAAGCTCATGGTCAAGATTGGGGTCTTCTCCATCCTTTACACCGTGCCTGCCACCTGCGTCATTGTGTGCTACGTCTACGAACGCCTCAACATGGACTTCTGGCGCCTGCGGGCCACGGAACAGGCCTGCTCGGCGGCCACCACGCCTGGCGGCCGGAGGGACTGCTCGCTGCAAGGGGGCTCGGTGCCCACCGTGGCTGTCTTTATGCTCAAAATCTTCATGTCACTGGTGGTGGGCATCACCAGCGGCGTCTGGGTGTGGAGCTCCAAGACTTTCCAGACCTGGCAGAGCCTGTGCCACCGCAAGATGGCAGCTGGCCGGGCCCGGGGAAAGGCCTGCCGGGCCCCTGGGGGCTATGGCCGGGGCAGTCACGGCCACTATAAGGCCCCCACTGTGGTCTTGCACATGACTAAGACAGATCCTTCTCTGGAGAACCCTACACACCTCTAGGGACACAGGCCTGCGTGGGGCGACTGTGGCCCCCTCCTCGCCACTCCCTCCGGAGGAGACAGCTGACTAGCAGCTGCCCAGCTGTCAAGGTCAGGCAAGTGAGTGCGAGGGGCCGAGGAGCAGGGCGGGGAGCCTCCTTCAACCCTCACTGGTTGGGACCCACTGAGGCTGCTCCCCTGTTGCACAGTGCAAGGGGGTGGGCCTGGCTGAGTCCCCACTGGGACCTGGGGAGCACGTGGAGAGGAGGAGGGGCAGAAAGGGGTGTGGTCCAGCAGAGTTTATTTAATGATGTAATTTATTGTTGAGTTTCTCTGGAAGCTGTGACTGGAATAAACCCCCGTGTGGCAGCGCTGCGTCTTCTGTGGAAAGGGGGACGGTAGGATGGTGAGGGCCCTGGGGGAGCCTTCCCCTGCGAGCGGCGCTGGGAGTGGGTCTTCTGGCTTTCCATCAATCAGAAGAACATCCTGCCGGGGAAACAGCTGTGTTTTGTAGGAGCCCCAGATTCTGTGGGTGGGTGTGTTCTCTNGATGCGACTGAGCGACTTCACTTTCACTTTTCGCTTTCACACAATGGAGAAGGAAATGGCAACCCACTCCAGTGTTCTTGCCTGGAGAATCCCAGGGACGGGGGAGCCTGGTGGGCTCCTATCTGTGGGGTCGCACAGAGTCGGACACGCCTGAAGCGACTTAGCAGCCACAGCAGCAGCAGCTGAACTTGTGCATGGCAGAGACTCAGAGCCAGGTGGAGGACTGCGCGAGCTTCCTAGTGGAGAAGAGGGTGGCTCAGGGTCCCTGATGGGGCCTGGGGACCCAGTGGGAGCTGGGCACGGCTGCCAGAAGAAGGGCGTCCTGGGTGACTGGTCAGGTGGGGCCTTCTCCGATTGGTTCTGTGTTGGAAGCAGGACGCTGATTGGGCCGTCAGTTATTGATTGAGGCCTGGCCAGCTGTCTGGGCCTCACTGTGCAGCTCCCTGGGCTCTGCTGTGGGTTGAAGGTCAGAGTGCTGCTTTTTCACGTGGTCTGATCATTGTCCACATGTGCATTGAGTCTCTCGGTTCATTTCATTTTTTTTTTTTCCAGTTTAATTGTTCTATGCACTTATTAGCTGATATTAATGGAGCGGAGGGGACAAAAGCTCACAGACATTTCACACATTTCACAAGCTGCATTGCAGGACAAAAAGTGACTAAGAAGGATCAACAGTATCCTAGGGTCTTGGTGGGCACATTCCTGGGGGAAGTGGACCTCTTATCCCTGGTGGAGGGCATCTCATTCCTGGAGGGGGCATGCCTATTGGCGTCCCACGAGTCGGAGGAAGCCCATTTGGTGGGCCCATGAGCGGTCTCATACCAGGTGGAGGAGCCATAATTCCTGGAGGTGGGGTGGCTCGACCAACAGGTGTAGGTGCAGCCCCCCGTCCTGGTGGAGACTGAGATGGAGCGCCAGCAATGCTGGCAGTGCCAGCAACCGCAGCAGCTGCTACAGCTCCTCCCTGTGGGGTTGTTACCTGTTGAGAGGGCCCCCCGCCCCTCAGACAGGGCCTGCTAGTCCAGCAGGAGCCTGGGGAGTTGNGCCAGCAATGCTGGCAGTGCCAGCAACCGCAGCAGCTGCTACAGCTCCTCCCTGTGGGGTTGTTACCTGTTGAGAGGGCCCCCCGCCCCTCAGACAGGGCCTGCTAGTCCAGCAGGAGCCTGGGGAGTTGGAACACCAGCTGGAACGCCCCTGCCAGCTGCCCTGCCAACCCCAGGGCCCCCTGCAGCTCCAGCAAGTGGTACCGGAGCAACGCCAGTATCTTTGGCGGGTGGTCCCTCCACAGTCACGGAAACCAAGTTCTCCGCACGCAACACCACCAGACCCAAAACTCGCTTTTCTTCACACTCTGGCTGCTCAGCATTCTTTGGCTTGACCTTCCTGAACTCATCACAGTCACGGAGGATCAAGTTCATATGCTTGTCGAAAGCCTTAAGGTGCCAGTAAAGATGCGACCGTCCTGCAGGATACAGCCCATCCTGTAGCCAGTGCGCTGCGGCATCCTGCTGCTCCTTCCCAGTCATGACTGCTTTCCAGGAACTTCAGTGTCCACAGGCAAGCTTCAGGATCCCTAAGACCTAAGGGAAGGCTACAGATAAAGGTACGACGCAGGTTCTTACAAACAGTGCAAGCTGAGGCCGAAGCTTCAGGTAGCAGATGGAGCCTTGGTGTTCCAGTACTGCTTCACCACCCCTTGGTGTCTCAGCCAAGAATGCCGGTCCCAGGTCTGCCTGGAGATCCAGCACAGGTTCTTGCTGCTGCTGAGACGGCCTCAGTACGCGTGACACTCCCGGCTGCTCAGGAGGCTGGCCTGCTGCCTTTCACTTCCACCTCCGGTACGTGCTGTCCTGTAGGCCGTCTCAAGTGTAACCGGCCCCTGGCCCGCTCCATCGCGCTGCTGGCCGCTCCTCAGAACTCTATGCCACGCATCTCCGGCGGGCACACCGCGCTGCGCTCCGCCGCTGCCAGGGCACCGCGCCCAGGCTCCGCCTGCGCAAGCCGCCCCTTGCGAGCGGACTCTGCCGCGTCTGCGCAGTCTGTTTCTCGGTTCATTTTTAAGTCGGATATTTTTGTTGATGAGGCACGAGGGTTCTTTATGCACATTCAGCCTTCTCAGACCGATGATGCGCAAATANCGCAAGCCGCCCCTTGCGAGCGGACTCTGCCGCGTCTGCGCAGTCTGTTTCTCGGTTCATTTTTAAGTCGGATATTTTTGTTGATGAGGCACGAGGGTTCTTTATGCACATTCAGCCTTCTCAGACCGATGATGCGCAAATATTTCCTCTCATTCTATAATTATCTTCACTTCCTCAGTATTGTCTTCTGTGCACTAGGCTTTGAATTCCATGACGTCCAGTTGATCCATTTCTTCTGATGCTCATGCCCTTATTTTTAGTTTATTTTGGCCACACCACTTGGAGTGTGGGATCTCAGTTCCCCGACCAGGGATTGAACCCGTCTCTCGGCAGTGAACGTGCAGAGTCGTAACCACTGCACCACCAAGGAATTCCTTCATGTTCTTAGTTCTCAATTTACAGCGAGCCCCAGCAGACCGTGTGTATTTTTTGATACCTGAGGTCACCGTACCCTGCTTCTGGAGTATAGAGCCTGGAAACTGGACCCGAGGGCAGCGTCTTCCGGCGTTTCTGTCTCTTAGACTGTGGAGCTGCGCGTGATGTTCTGCATTCCCTTACGCGTTGCTCTTTAAACCCTCCGTGGGCATTGTCGCCCCTCCATCCGGCCCACGCTCTCTGTGTCCCTAGCGTGTCTCCTGTGCGGCCCTGAGGGCAGCGTGAGTCCAGTGCTCATGGAGTTCACCGTCTACTGGGAAAGAGAGGTTGGAACAAGTCATCACAAAAACGGCGCTGATGGTCAAGAACCCACCTGCCAGTGTAGGAGACGTAAGAGACACGGTTCGATCCTTGGGTTAGGAAGATCCCCTGGAGGAGGGCATGCAACCCACTCCAGTATTCTTGCCTGGAGAATCCCATGGACAGAGGAGCCTGGCCGGCCACAGCCCATGCAGTCGTGGAGTTGGACACGATTGAGTGACTGAACACACAGACACACACCCGCACACATATACACATGCTATGTCATTAGGTGATGGGTGGAAGAGTATAATTTTTTGAAAATTTAACAGACTTAGTTTAATACATTGTAGTGACTTACACTCTCTAGGTAGTAATACTCGTTTTTCTTTTTTTTTCTGTAGCAGGAGACAGATTTATTACCTTATGTCCAAGATGTCATCAATTGTAAAATACACAGTTGGTTAGAAAACAGCTTTTTGAGAGAGAGGGTGAAAAAAGCAGCCTCTTTAACGGACCCATCAGTTTTATGGCATATTCTGATTCATTAAAATGGGAGCAAGTGTCTGTCTTGCAGTGCAGGAAATCCGTCATGATGGTGCTGGCTCCCACTTGAAAGCCTCTGCTGGGTGCCAGGCCCCTCCGGAGCTGGTTCACTAAGTCCCTGACTTGTTGGGTCACCCAGAGGCAGACATTAGTCCCGTCCTTGTTAGGAAACGGAATGGGGAGGGGTCCAGTCACTCTCCCAAGGCCACACAATCAGGAAGTAGGGCTTGGAAGGCAGGTCCTCTGAATTCCAAAATGCTTTCCCTTGTCAATAGCTTGTTCTACAGGCTAAGGGTTCAGGGGTGAGTTCTCTCCGGAAGAATGGTTTATGCTTGTAATGCTTGGAATATATCCTGACTCTTGGCAGGAGGACCAGGAAGGGCAGAGGTAACACAGAGCTATCATCTGATCAGCCTCCAAATTCTAGACCTTAGTGGTAAGATGACAACTGGAGAGAGGATTACTCAACGTCCAGAGAGAGGGGAGCCAGGAAATGAGACGAGTCAGGCTTAACCTAGCCACTTGCTGGGGGCGGGGGGCGGGCACCAGCCACCAGGCTCCTTCCAGGCCCGTGGACGCTGCGGCAGGCTTTCATCCTGGAGGCCATCCTGTGTCCTCCTCAAGGTCATCCTATGTCTTGGACTTTGACTCTCTGCTAAAGGAGTAGACACCTTTGGAGAAGAATTGAGTTTTTCCCAAAGCCTTTCTTAAAGAGGGAGAGAGGTTCTGATCCATCGTCACGAGCCAGCTAGCAGTCATTTAGTGCTGGAACAAGTCATAAAAGCAGCAAGTTGGGTGTTTGGTTAGAAGTTCAAGAGAGTTCCCCTGTGCCTGACGGTGGGGCGGAACGTTTTGCTCTGTGAACTGTGGATGAGGCCCTCCCTCTGCGGTCACCCCAGGGCAGCCCCTCTCAGGAGCCTGTCTTGACCGCTGACCCCTGACCACGAGGCTCCCGGGCTGTCTGTCTGCCTGCCTGCCCGTCTGTCTAGCTGTTGTGTTTGCGGGAGACAGTCACACCCACATCAGTGGATTCCCAGCATAGCACAGCTTTTTGGAAGGGTGGTGGCAGGGATATGGGCAAAGCAGGGGTGGGGCCAGGCAGGATGGGGCTGGGCAGGGGGGTGGGCTTGTGAAAGAGATGCCCTCCCTGGACCTAACTGGAAGGTGCTCACAGAGAAACTGCCAGAGGAGGACTGAGCTCGGTCTTGACCGAAGACTGTTTGGACAGTGGCCGAGACAGCATCGGGTGGGGGTGGCCCGAGTCCCCACCTGGATGTCTGCAGGGCTGAAGGTCGCGGCGGCGGGGTGCCGGCTGCTGTGGCTTTTGGGGCCCAGGGCAGGAGGGGCGGCTGGCTCGGGGCCCTGGGGCTCCAGCTCCCGTCTCGCCCTCGTTGTCCTGCTGTACCTCTTCGGCAGGATCAGAACCTCAGTGACGATGACGCCAGGCCACCACGAGGGCAGCAGCCGTGGCTCTGGAAGTCTCGTACACAAAGGCTTCTCCCCCGGTGGCCATGGTCCATGGGGAGGAGGAGGTACACCCCCCCGTCCCCCCTGCAAGCGATGGCTGTGGGCATCTTGACCCCCTGCTCAGGGAAGCCCTGCACACCAGCTGCCTCTCACGAGCACCACAGCCGCAACACTTCTTTTTCTTTAATTAAAAAAGACGTTTTAAATTGAGGTATAATCGATTTGCAGTGTTTTATTGTTATAGCCATGTTGGTTTCAGGTGTATGACACTGATTCAAAGCTTATAGATTATACTCCGCTTAGTCAGTGTCACGGGCTTCCTTGATAGCTCAGCTGGTAAAGAATCACCCGCAATGCAGGAGACCTGGGTCGATGCCTGGGTCGGGAAGATCCGCTGGAGAAGGGATAGGCTACCCGCCCCAGTGTTCTTGGACTTCCCTCGTGGCTCAGCTGGTAAAGATCCGCTTGCAATGCGGGAGATCTGGGTTCGATCCCTGGGTTGTGAAGATCCGCTGGAGAAGGGAGAGGCTACCAACTCCAGCATTCTGGCCTGGAGAATCCCATGGACTTATGTATAGTCCGTGGGGTCGCAAAGTGTCAGACACGACTGAGTGACTTTCACAAGTTATTATAAAACATTGGCTCTAACCCTGTGCTGTGCAGCGTCTCCTTGTGGCCTGTTTACTTTCCATGGAGCAGCGTGTACCCGAGGGCGTACTTCATTGCAAGTATGTTGTATCTTATGAGATTGACAGTCTTCAGTTATTGTGGGAAATGTTATATGTACATCAGTTCAGTTCAGTCGCTCAGTCGTGTCCGACTCTGCGACTCCATGAATCACAGCACACCAGGCCTCCCTGTCCATCACCAACTCCCGGAGTTCACTCAGACTCACGTCCATCGAGTCGGTGATGCCATCCAGCCATCTCATCCTCGGTCGTCCCCTTCTCCTCCTGCCCCCAATCCCTCCCAGCATCAGAGTCTTTTCCAGTGAGTCAGCTCTTCGCATGAGGTGGCTGATACAATTACGTATGTTTGAGAGGAGGGTACAGTTGCCTGATTCTGCTCTTGACTTGAGTGCGTGTCCTTCGCTTGGTTCCGGAGGTTGGCGTGAAGTCTCTAAGGACTTTGTTGCTTGTTTGCAGATGAGCTGAAAACTGGCATCAGCACTAGTTTTCTGTTTGATTCCTTAAAAATCTGTAACTGATTTTTAAAATTCGGTCTCTACCTTTTTAAAACTATTGTCTACTTTATAAGGGTTTTAAAAATAATTTTTGTATTTTTCTTTTTTTTTTTAGCTGTCTGCACTGTTTGTGGGCCCTTAATTCCCCAACCAGGGATATAACCCATGCCCTGTCCAGTGAAAGCACAGAGTCCCAGCATTGGACCCCCAGGGAATTCCCAAGATTTTAAAGAGTTTTTATCTGAATCTTTACTGAGCCTTATTGTTTGTCACTAGCATTCTGTTTCATTTTAATTATCAGGATTATGAAGTTCAAGGACGATTACTAACTGTTCCTCTGAAGTAAACAAAAACTAGCAGTTCATACAAATAGCTAAATTCCAAACCGTGCACATTCAGTGCCTCTTTAATGCAGTCTTCCCAGCCTTGGTGCTCTTGGCACTGGGAGCAGGTTAATTTTCCGCGCTGCGGGGCTGTCCTGTGCCCTGTGAGGTGGGCAGCGTGCTGGCCTTCGCCCAGTAGCATCTGTGGTAACCCCACTCGTGCCAACCAGAAACGCTGGCTGATGGCCCTTGGTCGGGAGGGGAGGGTGATGGAGTCGGGCCTGGTTGGGAATCACTAAGGGTCTCTGAGAAGGACATTGCATCCCGTCCACAGAAAGGGCACGCAGTGAGGACCGACTGGCTAGCCATCTCTGTGTGTTTCAGTAACTGTCTTTGTTGGGAGCTCATTGGGGGCTTCCCTGATGGCTCAGTTGGCAAAGAATACGCCTGCAATGCAGGAGACCCCAGTTTGATTCCTGGGTCAGGAAGATCCACTGGAGAAGGGATAGGCTACCCACTCCAGTATTCTTGGGCTTCCCTGGTGGCTCAGCTGGTAAAGAATCTGCCTAAAATGTGGGAGACCTGGGTTCAAGTCCTGGGTTGGGAAGATCCCCTGGAGAAGGGAACAGCTATCCACTCCAGTATTCCGGCCTGGAGAATTCCATGGACTGTATAGTCCATGGGGTTGCAAAGAGTCGGTCACCACTGAGCGACTTTCACTTTCACCTCTGGGGCAGCGGAAGTTTACAAAAATAATCCACACACATGTGCACGGCCCTTTTGTCATTCCCTTAACACCCAGTGGAAAGTCCTGTGTCTAAAGCATGAATGGGAAGTGCCTGGTGTCCTGACACACACTGACCTGTGTCCTGGGGCCACGGTGACCAAGCACAGTACCACAGGCTCGGGGCCAAGTCAAGGTGTCAGAAAGGCCACACGCCGCCCAGAGGCTGCAAGGGAGGGTCCCTCCTGTCTCTGCCAGCTTCCGCTGACCCCCCCCCCCCCATGCTGCTCTGTG
>SJYS01009340.1:301013-320231 GCA_006410695.1 Philantomba maxwellii | reverse complement strand
TGGTCCCACCCAACCCCCAGGCACACGCTGCCCCCCTCCTCCATAGGTGGGCAGAAGCTGACCCTCTGGCCGGCCACCCAGGAGCCGGAAAGCCAGCCCAGCCGCCAGAGATGGAGGGCGCTGGGCGCGCTCCTGGACCCGCACCGGCTGTGGGGCTTCGGGCGCATCCCCCATCGTCCTGCTCCGCCCTGGATGGGGACGGCACCGCCTCTGCCGGCTGGTGACCGGGTGGGGACACACAAGTGCAGCCAGCACAGCGCTCGGCTCTGCGCGGGGCTCGGGACTGGCCTGCAACATGCAGGCACCCCACCCTGTTCCGGGCAAAGTTTTCAGCACAGAAATCGCTGTCAAGACGCCGTTACCTTCCTCCGAACACTGTTAGCAAAGAGCCTTTGGCATAGCAAGAGGGCACCTGGCTTAGAGTGTGTGCGTTCCCCGCGGTCCCCTGGATGAAGGAGCCGCCTCCATGCACCCGAAGGGCACGTGACCCCTCACAGCATCCCTGGCGGTGGGCTATGGGGGTGTGTGTGTGTGTGTTTGTGTGTATGCCCAGTCCACATGCACGGCAGAGTGAGCGTGTGTGTGTGTGTGTGTGTCCGCCCAGTCCATGTGCGCGGCGGAGCGAGCCTCGGACCCGGGCCGGGCCCACTTGCCAGCGGGTCTGCCCTCCATTTTCATCGACAGCAGCAAGCAGAGGTGTTTCTGCTCGTCACTGCTTCGGCTCCCTCACCACCCTTACAGCTTTTCTGACAGTACACCTTTTCATCTCTGTTTTTAAAGAGCTGGGAGGACGCTGGGACACACCCAAAGGGCTTTCTGATGGTTCCGGAGCCCCCAGAGGTTGCTCCAGGAAGCCCAGGATATGACCTCATCATTCTAGTAACAGCCACCCCACCGGAATTCCCCCCTCCCAAAGCTGTCCCCCATAGTAAAATCAGAGCGTAAACACATGGTCGGCCAGCTCTTGGACATGTCACGGGGCCTGCGGTGTCCACCCCCCACCCCTGCCCAGGCCCGCCGCTCACCCCCCCTGCACCCGGCCTGCTCCAGGCGCTGTGAGCGCAGAAGCTGTTTTGCGCACAGCGGCAGGAAGGGTGCCAGGGCTGCGTCATCTGTTTTTCCTGTGAGTGCTCTAATTTTCACTCGTTCCAACCAAGTGAAAACATCTTCTGGAAGGAAGAGCACAAGCAAAACTCATCTGGCAGAGGAGGCTTGGCGTGGAAGGAACCCTGACGACGTTCTCCACGGGGAGAAGGGAGCCCGAAGCTCGCGGCCCTCCCTTCATCCTCAGGGTGCTCGATCATTTAAACCCAAGACCTCGGGGCCAGGCCTCGTCTCAGCTGCGTCTTTGGTAGAAGTCCCACTAGTGACATGTGACCCTGGGGCTCTGCAGGACGGGACACTCGGGACCTTTCCAGTGTTGAGCGAGGCCTGTTTGCACGGTCAGGAGATTTTTTTTTTTTTTCCCTTCAGGAATTAGAAGGTTTATTTGGAGCGGGAGGGGCAGGGCGGCTCTCCGCCCGCTGCCTCTGATTTATGTGCCGAGGATGCATTTAACAAATGGGCCTGCACGCTGTGGAGCCGCACATCACGTGATCACGTGAGACCCAGTTCTTTCCTCTCGTTGGCTTCTCACTCGCAAAACTATTAGATAATTGGAGCGCAGTGGGTTGGCTGTGCTAAGACGGCTAAGACGGTGAAGAATCTGCCTACAGTTCAGAAGACTGGGGTCCAACCCCTGGGTTGGGAAGAGCCCCTGGAGAAGGAAATGGCAACCCGCTGCAGCATTCTTGCCTGGAGAGTCCCCACGGACAGAGGAGCCTGGCAGGCCACAGTCTGTGGGGTCGCAAAGAGTCGGACACCGCTGAGCCACTAACACTCAGTGGGTTGGCTGCTCTGACCGCTGTATGGGTCCGAGGGTCACAGGGCCGTGGCGGTGCATCACATCATGTGTTCAGAGAAACTGGGCTCAGGCTCGGGAGTCGGCTGTGTGCCCTTGGGCTGGATGCTTACCCTCTGAGCCTCCATTTCCCCATAAGGTATTAAGAGGAAGTACCCTCTCTGCAAAGAGCCTTTGCCCAAGTGAGAGCACGTTCACAGGTTCAGGGGGCCGGGACATGGACATGACTTTAGGGGCCCCATTCCAGCCACCATACCTGGCAGAACCCTGGGAGGGGTGCCCTGTGTCAGCTTCCACACCCCCCAACCTGCCTTGCTGGGCTCACACACACATACTGTGTGAGCTGGTCAGGCTGCTTGCAGCCTCTGAGTCTTCAGCTCCTCAGGCCTCTGAGATGGAGTGTGTGCTCGTTAATGAAAAGCTCAGCTGTGCTGTGAGCTTTGTTAACCCATGCGGCAGCACGAAACGGTTGGAGATCTGCAGTGGGTACCACGGGATGTCCTCCCAGGGAACAGGCTGTGCCACACGGAGGGAAATCCCAGGGCCCCTGCGTCCAGCCTTTGGGTCCAGGCCCAGTGCCTCCAGGTCGGTCCTGGGGGTCCAGAGCCCAGAGCAGCTGCAGGTCCCGCAGGCCTGGGCCCTCTGCCTGGGTAGGGGATGAGAGTGTGGACCCAGAGCATCGCAGCCAGCTCAGACCCCGACCCCACCCCCTGCTGCCTCGCCGTGTGCCTGGGCGCCTCCTTGTCGCCTGGTCCTCACTGGAGGGGCAGGAACAGCCCTGCCGGGCTGGATGTTCTCCCAAGCCCTCGGAACCAGTGAGATGTGAAGACAGAAGGACCCACAGATGGAGGCACAGCGCTGGGACGGGCCGGGAAGATGGGGGTCTCTCTCCAGCCCCTTCCAGCCTGTCCCTGTCCATCCACACCCCTGTCAGCAGCTTCTTCTTCTCTCCCCTTAAGAGCCGGAGGAGGGGGTAAGGTCTCAGGAGGCCTGAGGTGAGGCCCAGGGCCCAGGGCCTGGCCTGCCAGGTGGGCATGCCGGAAAGTTGCTCTGACATCATGCAGGTCCGAGTTTCATCTGGACTGTGTATCCTCATCGCGGATGAGGTGGTTACCCCCAAAGGACCAGAAAGAAGGCTGAGTGTCAAAGAATTGCTGCTTTCAAACTGTGGTGCTGGAGAAGACTCTTGAGAGTCCCTTGCACACCAAGGAGATCCAACCAGTCCATCCTGAAGGAGACCAGTCCTGGTTGTTCATTGGGAAGACTGATGCTGAAGCTGAAGCTGCAATACTTTGGCCACCTGATGCGAAGAGCTGACTCATTTGAAAAGACCCTGATGCTGGGAAAGATGGAGGGCAGGAGGAGAAGGGGACGACAGAGGTTGGTTGGATGGCATCACCGACTGGATGGACATGAGTCTGAGTAAACTCCAGGAGACAGTGGAGGACGGAGGAGCCATGAGGTCGCAAAGAATCAGACACGACTTAGCGACTGAACAGCAACAACCCCAGAAGGGGCTCCACGACGTCGTGGACGCTGTGGTTGCTAGAACCGTGTAGACTAGGGCCGGCCTCACAGCAGAGCCAGGAAACGCCCGCCCCCGTTGCCTGTCTCAGCCTGACCACCGCCGAGGGGCGGGAGGCAGGTGGGCGCCGATTCCGGGTCTGTGAACCGGACCCGTCTCACTCAGCGTGAGGGCTGAGGCCGCGGCAGGGGGAGGCGCCCTGCACTCACGTGTCTCTCCGTTTCTCACTTTGAAGTTCCGCTGGCGGCGTATGAGTGGCTGGTCTGCTACCTGCTCCGTGAGAGTTACCAGAAGCTCAGTCAAGAGAAGCGCTCGGGGAAGAGTGACTTCGAAGCCAGAAACAACTGTCAGGTACGTGTTTGTTTCAGAAGTTGCTTTTCTCGGGAGTTGCTCCTGATTCCCGCCACGTCCGCTCTGGCTCTCTGCTCTCGGGACCAGTGATGCACCCGAGCCAGCCGAGCCGTGAGCCCATCCCTTTCCCCTACACCATGTGGCTGGTGTCCAGACATGGACAGCTCAGAGCTCGTCTCTGCCTCAAGTGTTCATAACGGGCTTCCCTGGTGGCTAAGCTGGTCAAGAATCCGCCTGCAAGGTGAGAGACCCAGGTTCGATCCCTGGGTCGGGAAGATCCCCTGGAGAAGGGAAAGGCTAACTCACTCCAGTATTCTGGCCTGGAGCATGCCATGGACAGAGGGTCCTGGTGTGTTACAGTGCATTGGGTCGCAAAGAGTCGGAAACGACTGAGCGACTGACACTTATTCGTAACTTGTTAAAATGCAAATATACTCGGGAATCAGAGCGCACCAGAAATTGATACCTGGGTCGGAATGTTTTCCCTGGGCCTGGAGATTTGTCGGGGGTGAGGATTCGTGAGAGAGGGACCCGTGCAGGGAGCGGGCAGCGGGCCTTCCTGCCCTGCAGTGTCCAGCTGCCGGCATCTCTCGGGAGCCGTTCATGATCACGGAGCGGCAGAAACACTGGTTATGGAGCAGCTTGGGCCGTGCAGGCTGGGACTGCCCCCGAGAGTTTCTGTTCTGTGCCCCCCACCACGGCCCCAGCGCAGGCACCTCATAGGACCCTTCATGGGCGCTGGCCCAGGTCTGTTAATACTGTGGGCAGATCTCTGATGGCAAGGAAGGCCGTCCAGGAGAAGTCAAGGGTAGGCGCTGAGTGTGAGGACTCGGGAGGGAAGCAGAGGGTCCAGGACTGGAACAAGGCTCTCACCGCTATGGATGCTGGAGCTGTGTGATTTGGGGGGGCCTCTGTGCACTCTGGGGGGCCCAGCAGCACCCAGGCCTCTGCTCACTAAGATGCCAACAGCACCCCTGAATTGTGACAACCCCAGACTCTCTCCTGACAGTGCCAGGCACCCTGGGGGGGCAAACTGGGCCTGGCCAAGAACCCCCGAGCGAGTGGGGCCTCCAGTCTGGGGAGCAGGTCCACTCTCTGTGGCTCCGGGAATCTTGGTCCTAACGCGTCTCACTACAGACACTTCCTGCGTGCCCCTGGCCCAGTGTGGCTGCCTTCCTGGGTCCCTGTGACCCTCCAGGCCCTGCACACCCCGCCTTCCTGGGTCCCTGTGACCCTCCAGGCCCTGCACGCCCCGCCTTCCTGAGTCCCTGTGACCCTCCAGGCCCCCCGTGCGCCGCCTTCTGGGTCCCTGTGATCCTCCAGGCCCTGCACGCCCCGCCTTCCTGGGTCCCTGTGATGGTCCGGGCCCCCCATGCGCTGCCCATGCACCACCTTCTCCGCAGCTGTTCACTGGGATCTCAGACAGCAGCTTGGTGGCCCGATGAGAAGCCAGGAGAGCCGTCCAGCCTGTCCTTGGTGCTGTCATCGGGGACAGCTGTGGACACGGTCTACACCTGAGCATGCTCCTGGCCTGAGCAAGGAGATCGTGGAGGGCGACCCCCAGGGCCCGTGTCCCCAGGCGGCTGATGGCCTCCTCTGAACTTCTCCCAGAAGGAACACACAGCAGCCTGTGTGTGTCTGATTCCGGGGACTGAGGCAGGGGAGAGGAGCTCATGGGGCGCGGTGCAGGCACTGGACCGGTGAGGTCCATCGCTGGTCCTCACGGCAGCTCCCACGGGCCGGCTCCCTCCTGCTCCCTCTCACAGACCAAGTCGCTCCGCCTGGGATGGGAGCCACTTGCCCGTACACACACGCTTGTAAAAGCCAAGTGGAACTGGAAGCTGGCCCCTGGACTCCAGGGGCTGGGCCCTGAGCTGGCCCACTGGGCACTCAGAGCTCGGTGGGACTCAGTGCGTTTGTAGGGCGGCCACGCCAGAGGTGGGGCCGCCTCTCCAGGCCCGCACCCGCCGATGCCATGGCCGAAGCTGACCGTGTGCTGCTTTCTCGGAAAGAGAGGATGAGCAGAGTGTGATTGACTCTAGAAAATCCACGTGGTTGAGAAGGAGCGAGTAGAGGAGAGCAGGGTTTGGACTCAGTCGTGGGCTGAGACTCGCAGGGAGAATCTCACCAAGTGGAGAGGAGCCCACGGCACGTGAGCGCGTCAGGGGGTGGGGATTAATTCAGGGACACCTGCCCTCGGAGAGGTTGAGGGTGCACACGGGGGCCGGCCTACCTGTGCCGAGTGTGTCTCCACCAGTCTCCGATGGCTGGACCTTGTTTCACCCTCGGGGTCGAGGGCAGATTGAGGTGATGCCCTGGGGGGCTCTTAGCTTAGTGCCTGGCCCGGGTTGGGGGGGTGCACTTCCCACTCGCCTCCATTATCAGCTTCATCAGCTCCCCTCCCGTGAGCACGCTCCCCTCCCATGAGCACGCTCCCTCCCCTCCCGTGAGCACGCTCCCGTCTCTGTGTCTCTCTCTCCCTCCAAAGGTACCCATGACATGCTGAGCACGAGGGGGCAGCTGCCCTGAAGGCCCGGCTGGCTCTGCAGGCAGGACACGGGGACGCAGGCCGTGTGACCTGGTGGCATCAGAGGCGCAGGGGGGTCTTCGGATCAGACCAGGCAGACTGGCCTGGGGAACATCCTCCCCTGAATTCCCTCCCGAGGGTACCTGGTTCTCAGGCAGACCCTGGGAGAGCCTTGGCCTCGGAAGTGAGGACTCAGTGCTTGCCCTGAAAGTGAAGAGGAGGCCTTGGGTTCAGAGCCCTGCCCCCTTGGTGACCACGACCCCCTGCCTCCCCGGAGCGTATTCTGGACCCCGGATTCTGGCTGATGCACATGTGTGCTCAGCCGCTTCAGTCATGTCCGACCCTTGGCGACCCCGTGGACTGTAGCCCACCAGGCTCCTCTGTCCATGGGGTTCTCCAGGCAAGAGTACTGGAGTGGGTGGCTATTCCCTTCTCCAGGGGATCTTCCCAACCCAAGGATTGAACCCAGGTCTCCTGCACTGCAGGCGGATTCTTTACTGTCTGAGCCACCAAGGAATTCTGGGGCAAAGTCATACAGGCATTGAATAGGGGTCTCTTTCCTCCCCCATCCTGGGTCACCTCTTTGCCGGATTATTTAATTTCAAAAGCAACGCATGCTCATTATAACAAATGAGAAAAGCATGTGTAATTGTTCTAATTAAAAAAAAACAAAACCCAGTAAACTGATAAACTAGAGAAGGGGAAAGAAAAGCTGGCGAGCCAAGCTAATGATGAGCAGATGGCTTGGCTATTGGTTAGAAGAGAAAAAGCCGGGGCCAGAAGACCCGTGGTGACTTCCTGCTTCCACAAACCGAGCCAACATCGGGACTCACGCGAGTGCAACCCGGCTGGCCCTCCGTGGAGCCCTCCCCTTAGCTCCGGACGAGATGGGAGTGGGAGAGAGGGGCTGTTTCCGTGAGAAACTTGGGGGACTGGCGGGGCCAGGCCCAGGAGGGGCTGACATTGCTTTCAGGAGAGTCCAGGGAGCGTGTGGAAAACCTTCTCTGTGGTTCCCAGTGCAAGAGAACCAACCTCATGCCCTCGGGGAGCCCACCTCCCTGGGGACGCCCCAGTCCCTAGTGCCAGGATGACCCGGGCGAGCCCGTGGCGGCTGTGTGTCAGCCGTGGGGTCACCCAGGTCCCAGACAGCGCTGAGCTGAGCAGGGTCGCTGGGCCTGAGGTAGTGCCAGGATGACCCGGGCGAGCCCGTGGCGGCTGTGTGTCAGCCGTGGGGTCACCCAGGTCCCTGACAGCGCTGAGCTGGGCGGAGTCGCTGGGCCTGAGGTCCCGAGCAGCCGCTGCAGGCGGGCTTGTGTTCTGCTGGCCTTTCCCCAAAGGCGCTGCCCAGCCCCGGGGGCTGTGCCCGCTGCCCCGGGTGCTGCCGGCACGCGGGCCCGGTGTGCCCTCCCCGAACACGAGCACCGTGCCCTTGCAGGTGTACCACTGCCGGCCCTTGGCCCTGGCGTTCCTGGAGCTCACGGTCGCACGCAGGTTCCACGAGCACACGCACCAGCCCCGCGTGCCGCCCCCGCTGCGGGCCGTGCTCCGGAGGCTCAGTGCCCTCTACGCCCTGTGGTCCCTGAGCCAGCACACCGCCCTGCTCTACCGAGGTAAGATCCCGCCCCGGGGCCGCGTGGGGCGCTCCTGCCGGGCCGCTTACTGAGTGCTCGTCACAGGGAGCAGATGAGCCCAGAGGCCATGGGTGGGGGGAGCCGCCAGGGGCACAGCAGCGCCAGGGTGGTGCCCGTAGGGCTGAGCCATGGCGGGCAACCCGGGAGGGCTTTCCGTAGGAGGTGATGAAAGGGCTGATTCCTGGAAGATGGGTGGAAACGGGATAAACCTGAGTTTTTTTGAAACTTTGCTTTCATTATCCTTCTAAGGAGCATTTTTTAGACGTTTTCCCTAAGCATCCCCATGACGTGTTAATACTAGAGCTGCCCTGGGTGCCCGCTCACGCCCCAGGCGTGTATCTGTGCTGAGTATGCTTTTCCCTCCCCTTGCAAAGAACCCACATTTTCCTCATTGGGGCTGGTGTTGCCTACCCCCTTTTTTTTTAAGTCGCTCAGTCGTGTCTGACTCTTTGCGACTCGATGGACTTTACAGTCCATGGAATTCTCCAGGCCAGAATACTGGAGTGGGTAGCCATTTCCTTCTCCAGGGGATCTTCCCAACCCAGGGATCAAACCCAGGTCCCCTGCACTGCAGGCGGATTCTTTACCAGTTGAGGTATACAAGGGCTCCCTGGTGGGAGCAGTGGGGTCGGGGGAAAGGAGCCCACCCTCTCTGAGTGAGCGGGCTCTGTTCTCTATGGCAAAGGTGAGACAGCAGCCAGTTCTGCAGCAGACGTGAGGCTCTCTCCTTGGGCCTGTGAGACAGCGCAGCACGGCCTGCCTGGGGGTGGGAGGCGAGGCCGAGGGGTGGGTCTCCAGCCCGTCGCCTGGTGGCTGCAGCGCCCCTGCGTGCCCCCAGACGCCGCTTTGAGCCTGCAGGCCCCTGCCACCCTGCCCAGCTTCCCCGCCCAGTGCTCTGCTTGGGGTCTTGTCCACTCCCGTGGACCCCTGCCTGCGGCCCTGCCTCCTCCTCCACCCCGGCCCCTTGCGGCCGCCCTTCCTGGGCTTCAGCATCCGCAGCTCCCAGCCGTGACCGCCACCCCCAACCAGCCCCCCAGCACCTGCTCAGTGAACCGGCCGGGAGAAGGACACAGACCCCGGCCCGGCCTCACCTTTCTGAAAAGGGGTCACAGCGGGACCCAGGCAGCGGGAGTGAGCCATCTTCCCACGGAATGGGCCGTTTCACAATGTGTGTGCTATTTGTGGGTAACTTGGGGGTTTGGGCTTCCCCAGTGGCTCAGATGGTAAAGAATGTGCCTGCAGTGCAGGAGACCTGGGTTCGATCCCCGGCTCGGGAAGATCCCCTGGAGCTGGGAATGGTAACCCACTCCAGTATTCCTGGCTGGAGGACTCCATGGACAGAGGAGCTTGGTGGGCTACAGTCCAGAGTCGGGCACGACTGAGCGACTGATCCTTGGGGGTGAGGGTACCAGACCCCAGAGTCACCCCCGCTGTGCTTCCAGGAGGCTACTTCTCCGGTGAGCGTGCCGGTAAAGTGATGGAGAGCGCCATCCTGGCCCTGTGTGCACAGGTGAGTTGTGGTCCCTTCTGTCCGTATATGCCTTACGTGTGGTCACACTTGTGTTGCTCTCTGGCAACCTTGGCCTCCCACTCATTCCCGCGTGTGCCACCATTCAGCTCAGTCGCTCGGTCGAGTCCGACTCTGCGACCCCATGGCCTGCAGCACGCCCGGCCTCCCTGTCCATCACCAACTCCCAGAGTTCACTCAAACTCCTGTCCATTGAGCCAAAGCAGCGCCACCATTAGCGCACCCAGGAAAACTACCGAGAACGTGGCTTACGTCAGGATAGTCAGCAGGCGCCACTCTGAGGGACGCGTGCACCCCCAGCTCGCGCTAATGCTTTCTGCAGCAACGTCGGCCCTTCAAGTTACCTCCGATTTAAATTCATTTCATGGCATTTTCTTTCTTTTTTTTTGCATCCTTCTGCCCTCGTCACCCAGAGGAGTCAGGTGATGCTCTGTCCACTGGAGCTTGGTACGGGGAGGGCAGGATCCGGGGCCGTGTGGTCGGCCACCTGGGGCTGCCAGGGGTGGAGCCATGGCGGGCGTGCCCGAGGATTTGGGGTTTTCTTTAGTTTTAATTCGGCCGTCACGTGTGTCCTGGCTGCTGTGTTAAGCAGGGCAGCTGGAGGCGCTTCTCTGCTTTGGCTGATCAGACGTGAACCGGAGCCGCCCAGCGCGCTGTCCGGGCAGTGTCTGTGGTCTACACGGCAGATACATCTGCCCAAGCGTCTCAGTTACGGGGAGAGGCTGCTGGGCTCCCCTCCGTGCTTCCGAGCTGAGGCAGCTCAGGTGATGCCCTCGCTGGCATCCAGCCCCTCTCCCCCAGGCTCCTTTCTAAGTGCCCCTCTCTCCCCACGTGGGTTCTGGGTAAGGGTGTCTCTGGGGTCACTCTGTCTGCTCGGGCCACGTCAACTTAAACAGGAGGGGGTTTTCCCTCTTGTGTTTTGTGGGGCGAGTTGCCTTTATAAAAATAACAGCAGTCGTTTCCCTTGCTGTGCAACGTGACGTTTGGACCGTGGAGCTGGCGGCTGGGGTAGGTGGAGGGGCAGTACCTGGGCCCAAGCTGCCTGGCGGATCCGAGTCCTGGTCCCGCCTCGGGGGGTGGGGGCGGGGGGTGCCGGCTCCTTCCCTGCTCCAGCCCGGGCCTGGAGCAGCATCGTCTGTTGGGGTGTCCTCGCTGTCCCACGCTCCCCTCTGCTGAGAATGGCCCCCACGGCCTGCAGAGACGGGCTCTTTCCCTGGCCCCTGCATGAAACGCTGGCTGACCCTCGGTCCAGGGCAGGGCCTCGCTCTGCTGTTGTTTCTCCCTGAAGCGGGGCAGGCTCGTCCCCCCCGCCCCCCTGGGACCTCNGCTGTTGCCACAACTGGAGGATTTGCCAGAAGCTAGCCCGAAGCCTGAAGGACAGATGGGGCCTGGAGTGTGATTCTGTGTGGGTGCGCGCACACACACACACACACACACACACACACACAAGCATCAAGGGTTGTTTGTTCCCACGCTCGGGGCAGAGGGACCAAATATTGCATTTTTTTCAGAATACGAAGGAACCTCGGCCCTCATTGCCGCGTCCTCCACTTTGCATCTGGTGGGAGCAGGAGGGCAGGGGCCCCACGGCCCTGGGGGTGGCCAAGTCACCTCAGCGAAGGTCGCCAGCACTTGCCCAGGCCCGTGTCACCCCCCACCCCGACCCCGAGGGTCTCCAGTTAGGACGGAAGGGCAGGCGGGACCAGAGGGGGAAGACCTGGGTCCCGTCCCGCACGGTCTTGCTGTGACTCCTTGAAGGCCTCTGGGCTGCCCAGCCGAGGGTCTTCTCCCGAGCTGTGATGGAAAGGGGACACCCCCCTCCCAGAACAGGTGCCCGCACACTGCCTGGCGGTCTCTGGGACCTCCCTCCTCCAGGGACCCTCCCTCCCGCCTGCCGCTCAGGTGAGGCAGGGTCTGCACCCACCTCTGGGGGCCAACTGCTCTCTAGCCGCAGCGAGCGCCCCTTCCGCCGTTCACAGGGAAACCTTGTCTTTACGGCCTTTAAAATCTGGTTGTATGTGTGCATAATCTGATGAGTTAAGTAATTCCCAGGGTTTTTATAAAAACAGCCATCCCCTGCCCCCTACCACAGTTATTCTTCCCCAGAGGCGGCCACTTCCCCTTTCTCAAAAAAAAAAGGGGGGGGGGGCATTTCTTTTGGTATTTATGTCTGTGTTCTAAACAACATTCCTAAATAACATTCTCCTATTTCTCAATCTCGTTTTTATCAGCTTATGTGGTATCTACTGACATGCCTTATGGGGGAGAGGCATACATTTTCTTATCCACTGTCCCTCCCTCACCACCTCCTTCCCATCGCCAGCCCTGCGATGCAAAGAATGTGGCTGAGTTAGATTTACATGACCGTGTAAATGGAACTCACAGCAGAGCCAGGTAATGTACTATGATTACTTTTCCTGCCTTATCTCTCTCCCTCTTCAGTTATCCACGGCTATGTTGTTTGTTCTGCTCTTCCCACCCTCCCCGTTATGTGCTTATGGTTAATCCAACTTCAAATCCTCTGCCTCTTGTCTAAATCTCCAGACCTCAGACACATGGGGTGTATCCTCTTTGGTCTGGATTTGTTCCCTTCTCTGAGGAGCTTGTACTCTGCAGGCTTTCCAACAAGAGAGCTGGGGAGAGTTCAGCTGTCTGAAAAGCCTCATCCTACGCTACACTTGACCAGGAGCTTGGTGCTGCTGCAGCAGAATGCCACCAGGTGGCTTGGAAACAACGGGCACCTACCTCTGACGGTTTTGGAGGCTGGAAGTCCAAGATCAAGGCCCCAGCAGACTCAGCATCTGGCGAGTGAGACCAGCTTCCCGCTTCACAGATGCTGCCATCTTGCCATGTCCTCAAATGGAGCAGGGGTGGGCGAGCTCTCTGGGTCTCTTCGTAAAAGACCTCCAATCCTGCTCACAGGGGCTCCACCCTCATGACCCAGTGACACACAGAGACCCTACCTCCCAACACCAGCACACAGGAGGTTAGGATTCCAAAGTGTGAATTTGGGGGAAGGGGACACTCCCAAGCAGCATCCAGTCTATCACACTGGGTATAAAATTCTAGTTTGGAAAGCATTTTCCTACAGGAAACGGTGGCTGGACAGAGGCCAATTTGGCAGGGATTTCGCAATCATCTTCTGGTTGCCAGCATAGCTATTGTGAAGTCCAGAGCCACCCTGATTCCGAATTCTTTATGTGTGACCTTTCCCTTCTGTATTCAGTTCAGCTCAGTTTGGTAACTCAGTTGTGTCTGACTTTGCGACCCCATGGACTGCAGCATGCCAGGCCTCCCTATCCATCACCAACTCCTGGAGTTGATACAAACTCATGTCCATTGAGTAGGTGATGTATTACAAGAGTCCTTCTTGTATTCAATTCAGTTCAGTCCAGTTCAGTCGCTCAGTCGTGTCCGACTCTTTGCCACCCCTTGAATCGCAGCACGCCAGGCCTCCCTGTCCATCACCATCTCCTGGAGTTCACTCAGACTCACGTCCATCGAGTCCATGATGCCATCCAGCCATCTCATCCTCTGTCGTCCCCTTCTCCTCCTGCCCCCAATCCTTCCCAGCATCAGAGTCTTTTCCAATGAGTCAACTCTTTGCATGAGGTGGCCAAAGTACTGGAGTTTCAGCTTTAGCGTCATTCCTTCCAAAGAAATCCCAGGGTTGATCTTCAGAATGGACTGATTGGATCTCCTTGCAGTCCAAGGGACTCTCAAGAGTCTTCTCCAACACCACAGTTCAAAAACATCAATTCTTTGGCGCTCAGCCTTCTTCACAGTCCAACTCTCACATCCATACATGACCATAGGAAAAGCCATAGCCTTGACTAGATGGACCTTAGTCGGCAAAGTAATGTCTCTGCTTTTGAATATACTATCTAGGTTGGTCATAACTTTTCTTCCAAGGAGTAAGCGTCTTTTAATTTCATGGCTGCAGTCACCATCTGCAGTGATTTTGGAGCCCATTACTTATTCAGAAATGAAAATAAAGTCATTTTTAGAAAATAAATTAATTTTTAACAGTCTCATTGGGCCCTCATGCCTGCATCTTTCAAACAGGCAGAAGCAAGTCTTGGTTTCCCGCATGGACATAGGAGTCGATTTTGTGCTCCAGAGAAATCTTAGGAGTAACTCTTAGCTTTGTTTCCCGTCTAGTGTGGAGCCACTGGGCACTGTGATGTGAGGGGGTAAACCTTATTGTCACAAATCTTATTCCTGGGTCTGTGTGCTGCAGAACTGGCTATGGACACCCTATGGAGGGCCTGACATGCAGTGGGCCCCCATCGGGGGAGCATCCGACATCAGGCCATCCCCTGCACCAGGGCACCTTCTCCCACCCCCCTGCAGGAACACCCACCTCTGCACCAGCCCCCGCCTGCATCCCTGTGGCCCTTCAGGGAGCTGATTGTGGGCATCTCTCCCAACTCAGGGTGGAGTCGGGGGCATGTGAGACCCCCAGTGCTGCAGGTGACCCTCTGAGGCAGGCAGACTCTGTCCCCTCCTCCTGTCGACCTTGAGTTTGAGTGGAATTGCTCTGGCNCCCCCGCCTGCATCCCTGTGGCCCTTCAGGGAGCTGATTGTGGGCATCTCTCCCAACTCAGGGTGGAGTCGGGGGCATGTGAGACCCCCAGTGCTGCAGGTGACCCTCTGAGGCAGGCAGACTCTGTCCCCTCCTCCTGTCGACCTTGAGTTTGAGTGGAATTGCTCTGGCTTGAGAGTCCCTTGGACAGAAAGGAGATCAAACCAGTCAATCCTAAAGGAAATCAATCCTGAATATTCATTGGAAGGACTGAAGCTGAAGCTTAAGCTCCAACACTTTGGCCACATGATTTGAAGAGCTGACTCATTGGAAAAGACCCTGATGCTGGGAAGTATTGAAGGCAGGAGGAGAAGTGAGTGAGAGAGGATGAGATGGTTGGATGGTGTCACCGACTCAATGGACTTTAGTTTGAGTAAGTTCCAGGAGATGGTGAGGGACTGCGTGCTGCAGTCCATGGGCTCGCAAAGAGCTGGACACGACCGAGCGACTGAACAGCAACAATGAGCATGGATTAGAAGGTTAAAATCACAGGGCTGGGACTTCCTGATGGTCCAGTGGCTAAGAATCTGCCTTACAATGCAGGGCATGTGGGTTCGATCCCTGATCAGGGAACTAAGATCCCACAAGTCACAAAGCAACTATATCTCCATGCCAGCCGGAGAGCCTGTGCTGCAGTGCCCCTGCACGATACAATTAAGACCCCAAATTGCCTAATGAATACATAAAATAAATATATTTTAAATAAAAAATAAAATCACAGGGCTGCCATCATATCATGTAAACCAACATTAGGGGCTTGATCCCTTGGGCCATGGCTTCCACACCTACAAGTTGGGGAGAAGAGAGTATTTTGAAAATTGAAGCAGTAACGAGGTGAGGTTTGACGAGCACCGAGCTGCACCCAGCAGGTCCTCGCACTCGGGGTTGGACTGTCTGCCCAGGAAACGCGGGTTACTGGGCCCAACACTGCTGAGCACACAGACTGCCTTGGGGCTTCACCCAGACAGGGTCCAGGCTGGTCCCCAGGGAGAGGGCATCTGATACAGACCACAGCCCCGTCCCCAGCCCAGAGCTCTACGTACCATTCTGGGATGTGGGGAACTCCCGCCAGGAGGGGCCAGTCACCAGCTCCCTCGGTTCCCGTCAGGACCTGTCACCTCCCCGGCCCTCCCTGCCAAGCTGTGGTCTGCTCAGAGCCCCCCTTGGACCATCAGAGCCCAAATCCTGGTGGCTCTGCAGGGTCACGTCAGGGGACCTGCGCCTTCCAGAGAGGAGGCGGCCTGCTGGGGACTCGGGGTCTGTGGACAGGGCTGGGCTATGCCAAGCCGGTGGGCCTTCCACGCCTGACGGAGGACCACGTCTGAAGCCCCTGTTGTGGGTAGCGGAGTGTGGCTGGGAGGACGGCCCGAGGGCAAGCAGCTGTTTGCACGGGCGGGCCGCCCGCTCCCTTTGCACTCACTGCCTCCCGACAGCCACGGGCAAGGGGTCGGCGGAGGGCAGCCCCCTTGGTTGTGACAGCTTCCGGGTGGGAGGTGGCTGTGCGTGTCCGCAGCGGTGAGGACAGGTCCCAAGGCCCGGCCGAAGTGGGCGTGGCGTGCTCCCTCCCTTCCTCCGGACGGCGAGGCTCAGGGGCTGCGTGTGGGACTCGGTGCCAGCTGGAGGGCCGAGGAGGCTCCCTGGTGACCTGAGATGGGGGACTGCCCACGCCTTCCTGGGGCTTGGACCGCATGGGTATGCATGTGCACACACATATATGCACATGTGTGTGCGTGTGTGCATGGACGTGCGCGTGTGAGCATGTGTGCCTGTGTGTGAACGCGCATGTTCATGTGTGTGTTTGTTCATGCCTGTGTGTGCCTGTGTGAGCATGTGTGGACATGTGCATTGTGCCCACATGTGTTTGTGCGTGTGTATATGTGTGCTAGTGCATGTGCACTTGTGTGTGTGTGAACATGAGATCAGTGGTTGAGAACTTGTGAGTCTGTTAAGTACAGATGTGAAGTTCAGTAGAGGGAGAGGGTCACCTCCTGGCTGGCAACCTCCTTGCTGACCACCCCTGCAGACCCCAGACTCACCAGCCCAACCCTCTCCCCAGGCTGCCAGGGGGCCCAAGCTCCCCAGCCCCCAGCCCCCAGACCAGGCGTCCTGGTCACCCCCACCCCCACCTAACACACTTCAGTGGCTCCTGCCGTAAACCAGGAGGGGTGGGGAACTCCCCGACGGCCCGGTGGGGAGGACTCTGCCCCTTCGCTGCCCAGGGCCTGGGTTCATTCCCTGGCTGGAGCACTAAGATCCCGCAAGCCCTGTGGGATAGCCAAGAAACAAACAGAAAAAAACAAAACAAGCCCGGAGGGGCTGACGCCCCTGTGGTCTGGTGTCCTGGTTGCCCGGGGAGACAGAGGCCTGTGGTCCCTCTGAGAACTTCAGGGTCCACTGGGCCGAGCGGCTGACGCCCTGACGAGCCGCTGCTCACAGGTGACGCATGTCACCTCATTGCTGCCCAGAGAAGCCGTGGGATGACCGCTGAGGCCCCGCCTGCCGGTCCTCTCTGCCCAGGGCTGCCCGTCCACGGGCCTGTGCGTGCGGCTCCCCAGCGTCTCTGGCTGTGGGTGTCTGACTGTAAACAAGTGACGTGCTCTTTCCCCATGATCTCATCTTCCTGCCCTCGTTCCCCCGTCCCCTGGGCAGGAGGCCTGCTCCGTTCTCTCTCCTGCCGCCCAGGTGGAGGCTGGGGTCCAAGTGGGGAAGGGGCTGGGGGCTCACCACACCTTCGTTTCCCCCAAAGGCCTGCTCTCTGCCTCACCCAGGCCCCTCCAGTGCCCACGCCATGCCCACAGGAGCCGGGCCGACACAGACACTATCTCACCCGCCCGGAGCTGCCAGCTGCGGGACCGAGGCCACAGCCCGCCGCTGAGAGGGGACAGAAGATCCTGTGTCTGCTTGGAGCTGCCTGTGGGATCTGGAGGTGTTCCCTTCACATCTCAGTCTCATCCTGCTGCTCACAGCCCGAGGGCAGAGGTGTGCAGCCCTGGACCGCTTGCCCGAGGGCGCTCTCAGACACTCTCCCCAGTGACCCCGTGGGGTGGAGACTGTACCCACCTAACAGATGAGAAAACGGAGGTCAGAAAGCAAAGTGACTTGTTCAGGGTCTCAGGGCTGCGGGTGGAGGGATCAGGCTGCAGCCCTCTCTGCCTGCCGATGACGGGAGGCCCAACCACCTCCTGAAACACCACCCGCGAGCCTCAGGCTGAGTGTGGAGCCTGCCAGAGCCCTTCCCGCCATCAGGAGGGGACAGGTCGCTGTCTTCTGTGGTCTAGAAGTCTGTGGTCTAGAAGTCCAAGGTCTAGGTCTGCGCCAGGATGGGGCTGGGGCGAGGAGGGACAGGGACCAGGGGCGGCATCTGAGGGAGCCCCACTGTCTCTCAGGTGTCAGCCTGAGAGCGACACCTCCTCCAGCGCTGCTCCGGGCACCTCGATTTCCTAGTCTGGACCCTGCCCGGCAGGGGGTGGGGGTGGGGCTGGAGGCGTGGTTTGGGCAACAAGGACCCGCCTAGAACGTGAGGGCAGGGAGCTTCTCTGGAGGTCCGGTGGTCAGGGCTCCATGCCTCCACTCTGGGGGGCTCAGCTTCCATCCCACATGCTGCATGGCACGGCCAAAATAATAATAATAATAATAAACAGAATTCGTGGGCAGAACGAGCTGTCCGAATCCTGGAGTCGACGTCGCAGGGATGGTCCAGTCTCACTCTGGACAGTCTGATCTCTGGTTCTGGGCGCGATTCTCCCTGGAGGGTTGCACTGCTAAAAACATTCTCATATTTTAGTTTTTGGTTGAATGCAATTTATTTCTTCCTGGTTTGAAGACAAACGTAGTCTCTTCAAACGTGCCGCTTTCAGGCCGTGAGAAACAGCTGCCATTCCATTCGGCCTCCCTGGCTGATGGGGATGGAGCCTGAGACTACCCTCTCCCCCCCGGCCCCCACTCCCACGCTCAATCGCAGCCTGTCCACTCCCTCTGGCGTCGGGGGAGACACCGACGCCCCAGAAGTTCCTAGGTGTCCCCACCACCTGACTCCCTCACGTGCCAGCTCCGTCAGGGCCCCGTCCTGCTGGGCCTGGTACTTGAGAGGAGGGCAAAGGGTGAGGCCCTGCCCAGGGTGCCCCACATGCCTACCTATGGGTCCCTGTGCCCAGAGGCTCATGTGGGGCTGGTCTAGGGTGGGTGCCTAGGGCACAGGTTACCCAGGTGCCTGCTCCGGGAGGGTGGGGCGTGCAAGCCCAGGGACCCAATTTGGACNGTCCTGCTGGGCCTGGTACTTGAGAGGAGGGCAAAGGGTGAGGCCCTGCCCAGGGTGCCCCACATGCCTACCTATGGGTCCCTGTGCCCAGAGGCTCATGTGGGGCTGGTCTAGGGTGGGTGCCTAGGGCACAGGTTACCCAGGTGCCTGCTCCGGGAGGGTGGGGCGTGCAAGCCCAGGGACCCAATTTGGACATCATAGGTGCAGCCTGATGCCAGTTCAACCGCTGGGTACCCCAGGGGCCATGGGGCTCGGAGAGGGCAGAACCACCTGGCCTGGGCTGCCAGGCAGCCTCCAACCTGCCAGCAGTGTGGATGGCGGTGGGCAGGGTTACCTGATGCCAGGGACCAGCCGGGGGTCCTGCTGATCAGCTAGCTGCACCTCCCCTCCCCAGACCCCATGTGCCTGACTGGCCCCTGTTCGCAGCACCCACCCCCAGGGCCGTTGCCTGGTCTCCAGCTTTCCTGAGAGGTCGCTGCCTTCCGCGCTCTCCTGTCTGCCCAGCTCCGGCCTCCTCCCAGGCTGGCCCTCCTCCCACCCCTCCCTCGGCTCCGGCTGCCTGCTCCCAGCCGTCGCCAGAGCTAGTGTCTTGCCGTCCTCCTGTTTCCCGGTCGGGCTCAGTGCGGCGGCTCTTGGGGGCGCAGGCCTCCTGGGTCCATGTTTGGGGTGCCAGCATGCTGGGGATTCTCCACCACCTCTCCGCCACTGGGGCGTCCCGTGCCTCTCAGGGGCCTGGGGCAGGGTGTCTCTCCTCTCCTCCAGAATCTGACGTGGGGGCCTGCCTGGTGCCAGGGCCCTGTCAAAGGTGGGACTCTGGTGCGCGTCCTCTCGACAGCCGCCATGCCTTCAGTCACCTGTCCCTGACCTCTGAGTCAGGCACCACTCCGAGTCTGGGCTGGGGAGGCGGGACCCC
>SJYS01009340.1:171974-192158 GCA_006410695.1 Philantomba maxwellii | reverse complement strand
CGCCACCCAACTACACTCATCTCGCCCTTTACCTGGTGGCAGCTTCCCCCACTGACCCTGAGCTCTCGAGGGCAAGGCCTGACCCGCCTGGAGGGAAGGACGGTGTCCTCTGGCCTCGCCTGCAGCTCACAGGGGGGCCCAGAGCTCCGGGGAGACCCCCGGGACTCGAGGAAGAGGACCGCGATGCCTCCCTCATGCCCAGAGCCGGGCGACGGCCCCCACGCCCCCACCCGGCCCTGCCTGCAGCCCTCTCAACCTTGAGGTCGTAGAAGATGATGTCGCCAAGCGCCAGGTACACCTTCACGTAGTACAGGGGCTCCTCGTCGAACTCCAGCGGCGAGGTGCAGAGCGACAGCGCCTTGAGGTAGAAGTGCTCGGCCAGCTCGCCGTGGCCCAGCCGGTGGTGCAGGGCGGCCAGCCGGTGACAGGCCACCCGCTGGTTCAGCCGGTCCCCTGGGGATGCCGAAGGGGGCGGATGCCGTCTCACAGCCCCAGCCCGTCCCCTCCCGGCCCCAGACCGACGTCCCACTCGTGCTAAGCCGCTTCAGTCGGGTCCGACTCTGCGGCCCCAGGGACTGTAGCCCACCAGGCTCCCCTGTCCACGGGACCCTCCAGGCAAGGAGACTGGAGTGGGCTGCCATGCCCTCCTCTTCCCGTCTTTAAGGGGCACCTAGTGATGCCTGCTCTCCTGGCACCTCTGGGATGTGGCAAAGTCGTGGAGCAGGCACCCCCCAGCCCAGGCCTGCACAGAGTCCCCTGGACAGGGAGCTTTGCTTACTGTTCTGACCGGGAGAACCCAGAAACCCTGCAGTTTGTGCCTCTGCAGACACCACCTTTGGCCTCCCTGCTGTATCCTCAGCCACCCTCCACCCCGTCCTCGGCCGGAAGTCACCAGATGAGGCTGCCTGCAAAGTCCTCCCCTTTCCAGGGTGAGCTCCGCAGGGCCTGAAGGCCCCCCAGGGGCACACCTACTGTGTGCTCGGCCCTGTCGGGCTCCTTGCCTCAGGGAAGACAGACGGCCTAGAAGAGCCGGGCATGGAGGGACAGGCCCAGGAGAGGAGGATGGGGTTTGGCCAGCAGAGAGCAGTGGAGCCGGCGGGCCAGTGGGGAGGGAAGGACCGGAGGGCATAGCGGGCAGAAAGGCACCAGGCGGCCCTGCCTGGCCCTGTCCGCGGTGCAGGGTGCCCCGGCCGGCCCCCTGGCCAGCAAGCGGTGGGGCAGGGCGGGGGGCACAGAGCTGATGATGTTCAGGCGGGACGGGACAGGTTCTCTGCCGCCGGTCTCAGCAGCCTGGCCCGGGGCGGGAGAGGGGAGCCTGCGGGCCTGGGGAACTGAGGCCCTGCCTAGACTCAGGGGTGGGGGACCCTTGGGGTGGGGTGCGGGACTCACCCAGGGTGAGGCTGAGCGCCAGGGCCATGTGGGCGAACTCCAGGCCCTCCCGGGGCGTCTCCAGCTCAGCCAGCAGCGCGGACAGCTTGTTACAGAGCCGCAGCTCGGCCTCCCGGCTCCCCGTGGACACCGCCAGGGGCAGCGCCCGGTCCTGAGGGGACAGAGGCAGGTCAGGCCTCCCCCTCCCGCAACAGGCAGTCAGACCCATGCCCTCCTGAGGGCCCCGGGGTCTGCCCCCGTGAGCCCCCTGGAGCTTCGCGTGCTAGGTCGCTTCAGGCGTGTCTGACTCTTTGTGACCCCCTGGACTGTAGCCCGCCAGGGTCCTCTGTCCATGGGATTCTCCAGCAAGAATACTGGAGTGGGCTGCCATGCCCTCCTCCAGGGGGTCTTCCTGGCCCAGGGACTGAACCGCGTCTCCTACATCTCCTGCACTGGCCCTGGGAGGCGGGTGCGGTACCGCTAACGCCACCTGGGAAACCCTCCCTCCACACCACACCATCAGTCCCAGCAGTGTGCCATCCCCGGGGCCCCTGGGGCGTGAGCAAGGGGTGTGAGCCTTGCCGGTCAAGCTACACCACACGCCCTTAGACCAGCCTTGCCCCTCCTGGGTGCAAGGGGCCTGACCAGAGGGTCCAACACCCCCTGGGCGCCAAAGAGGCTACTTTTATCTGTACCCTGGGGCCCAGCCTCCTGCGAGCTGGTCAGACAGAGGCGGAGACGCCGCCCTCCCCGGGAGGCACGTGCAGAGGTGAGCCCTGGCCCCAGCGGCCCTCCATCTGATGCGCTGTGTGCCCGTGGACCTGCCCCTGCGCCTCTCTCAGCCGGTTTCCTCCTCTGGAATGCAGGCAGGCCCTGCCCCCCGGGGTTGTGTGGATCCCTGGGAGGCGTGTCCTCTGATGGGTTCTGTCCCGCCCAGGCTGGGGCTGGCGGTTGGAATGGTCTCTGACCAAACCACCCGGAAGCTGAGCCTGTGTGCGAGGTGTGGAGGTCCTGCGCCCCAGGAGGGTCGCCCCTGCAGCCCACTCGCCTGGACCCACGGGGCGGGGCGGCGCTCACCCTGTAGAAGGACACTGCTTTCTCGCGATCCCAGGCCCCGTTGAAAAAGATGTCTCCGGCCTCCTCAAAGAGCTGCAGCCCCAGGCCGGGGTCCCCCGTGTACAGGGCGGCGTTCTGCGCCGCCTGGATGTACAGGTCCACCAGCTCGCTCTGCCGCAGCACATAGTAGATCTTCCCCGCCTGCAGCCAGGCATGCGCCTCCTTGTCCTTCTTCAGCAGGTCGATGAAAACCCCCAGGCTGCGCTTGGTGTACTCCAGGGCGGACCTGTAGGCCCTGGGGTTAGAGATGGGTGCTCAGAGCCAGCCTCCCGGGCCGGCCACCCCTGCGTGGAGGGGACCGGGCTTTCCCTGGGGGCCCGTCTGGCCACCCTGGACCTGGGGCGTCAGGGGGCCAGGCCCAGAGCCTGGGCGTCCAGGCTGATGGGAGGCCGGGGCAACACACGGCCCTCGTCCAGCAAAGGTGAGGAGGCCTTAGGGAGGGAAGCAGGCAGGCCTGGGGCCTTAAGGAGTGAGCAGTTCATTTTTCCCCCCACCGCCCACACACAGGCCACGTCACCTCCAGACAGCAGGAAGCGTGGCCCCTGGGCAGAAACATAGAGCCCATCCAGGCCAAGGGTTCTGACATGGACGGAGCGTCAGAACCACCCAGGGGGCTGGCTGGTCAGACACAGATGGCAGGGCCTGGCTCCCGGAGCTGCTGGCTCAGGAGGTCCGGGCTGAGGCCTGCCACACGTATGCGCTAAGTTGCGTCCAGCTCTTTGCAGCCCCATGGACTGTAGCCCGCCAGGCTCCCCTGTCCACGGGATTCTCCAGGCAAGAACACTGGAGTGGGTTGCCACGCCCTTCTCCAGGAGACCTTCCCGACCCAGGGGTCAAACCTGCGTCTCTTGCATCTCCTGCACTGGCAGGCGGGTTCTTTACCACTGAGCCCCCTGGGAAGCCTAGGAATGCACATCTCCCACCAGCACCCAGGCGAGGTGGACCTGCTGACCCCGGGACCCCACTCTGAGGAGCCTTGATCAAGGTTGTGGGCCCATTGGTCCTGCTGTGAAACTGAGGCCCCAGGGTGAGAGGCGTCCCTCCCGAGTCCCAGGGAATCAGCCCCATCTCTGCTCTCAAGGAGCCTCCACACTGGATGGGGTGTTAGGAGACTCTGCCAGCCTGCGAGCTGTGTGGTCCAGCCGCCTGTTCCCCACCCCCGGTCAGGACGCTCTGGGTGGGCTTCACAGGTGACCCCGAAACTCTGTTCTGGGGAAGTAAGCGGGACAGTCACTGTCTCCTGTGGACTAGGACCCTCCAGGCACACGCGGTCGCTGTCCTCACGTGTGAGGGGACAAACGAGGACCAGACTACGCGGCCTAGTGCTGAGAAAACGCTCAGGGCCGGCTGGGGCCAGCTTCTAGAAGCTACTGCGGCAGGGAGGATGACTCAGAAACACACGCTTCACCCCCGCCCTTGGGGACAAGACAGAGCTTGCTGGCTCAGCGCCCACTGCCCCTAAGGACAGCGGGATGTCCCGGGACGCGCCGCGCCCTCCCCGGCCCGGCCCGGCCCTTACCGCTCGGTGCCCAGGGAGAGGTAGAGCTGGCTTATGGCCTCCAGGAGCTGCCCCTCCAGCACCTTGTCGTTTGCCCTGCGGGCCAGCGAGAGCTGGAACTCGTGGTAGACGACGCACCGGGCCTCGTTGGGCACGACCGCGCCGTAGAAGTGACAGAGCCGCTGGACGGCGAGCAGCTGGCCTGGCGGGAGACGGAGGGAGAGGCCGTCAGGCAGGGCAGCGACCTTCCAGGGCCCGCGGCCCCTGCGGCGCGCCGCCTCTGTGAGCTGGGGTCGCTCCGCACGGGGACAGGCTGGGTGTCCGGCTCGAGGTCACAGCTGGGACGGGGCCAGGCAGGGCACGTCACAGACGCTCGAGGGGCAGTGCAGGTCTCTGGAGAACTCCCAGGCTGGGCGGTCCCGACTGGGCTCCCCTGGTGGACCGCGACTTGTTTCTGCTTCACAAAGCTCGTCCCAGACAGACGGGCTGCCTGCGAGCATGCTCAGCGGCTCAGTCGCGTCCGACTCTGCAGCCCACGGGCTGTAGCCCACCAGGCTCCTGTGTCCGTGGGAGTCGCCAGGCAAGAATGCTGGAGTGCGTTGCCATTTCCTCCTCCAGGGAATCTTTCTGCCCCAGGGCTCGAACCCACGTCTCCTGCATTGGCAGGCAGGTTCTGTACAAACTGAGCTGCCAGGAAAGCCTGAACAGGGGCTAAGCTCCCACCCAGTGGGTCACCAGCACCCCGACGAGGCAGACGGGCCAGCTGAGTGCAAAGCTGGAGCGAAGGACAGGCAGTGGAGACGGGACTCAAATCCGGCTCCCGCGTTCCACAGCCGAGGCGCCTTCGTGAGGCCGGGCTCCGAGCCCACAGCCTTACTCGCCTGTCCTGAAGCCAGAGGAATGGAAACAACTGGGAGCCTGCGCTATTGAACGTGACCCGGCGGTGGACAAGCCGAGAGAAGACTTGAGCGACACGGCGAGCCAGCCAGACCCAGCAGAGCGCAGAGCACGCCCCCAGCGACGGCAGAACGTGGCGCCCTCCACGTGCCCGCGGGACCTCCTCCAGGACAGACCGGAGGCTGCCTCTCAGAACCGTCCTCCGTAAACACAGAGGGCCAAAAGCATGGGAGGCATATCTTCCAGGGGCAATGAACGAAATCAGAAATCAGTAACACAAAGGAGTTTGGAACAGCCACGTATCTGTAGAAATGAGCAGCACGTTCCTAAATCACTGGGCTTCCCTTGTAGCCCAGTCGGTAAAGCATCTGCCGGCAACGCAGAGACCCGGGTTTGATTCCTGGGTTGGAAGGATCCCCCGGAGAAGGAAATGGCAACCCACTCCGGTACTCTTGCCTGGAGAATCCCATGCACACAGGAGCCTGGTGGGCTACAGTCCACGGGGTGGGTCACAAGAGTCAGACACGACCGAGCAGCTAAACCACCACCACTGAATCACCAGTGGGTCAGAGGGGCACTGGGGACTTCCCTGGTGGCCCAGTGGTTAAGCTCTGCGCTCCCAATGCCGGGGACCTGGGTTCAGTCCTCGGTCAGGGATCTAAATCCTGCACGCTGCAACTAAGATTTTGTACGTTGTAACTAAGACCGGCTCAATCAAATAGCTAAGTATTTTAAAAGATAAACAACCGAAAAAGAATAAAAATTTCAAATCAAAAACCTAAAGTTCACCCTTAAGAAACTAGAAAAAGTTAACTCGATCCAAGGCAAGCAAAAGAAAGGAAAAATCAAAGCTGAGGAGGAGATGATAAAATAAGTAGAGAAGGCAGTGGCCCCCCACTCCAGCGCTCCTGCCTGGAAACTCCCACGGGCGGAGGAGCCTGGTGGGCTGCAGTCCAGGGGGTCGCTGAGTCAGACACGACTGAGCGACTTCACTTTCACTTTTCACTTTCATGCATTGGAGAAGGAAACGGCACCCCACTCCAGTGTTCTTGCCTGGAGAATCCCAGGGACGGCGGAGCCCAATGGGCTGCCATCTGTGGGGTCGCACAGAGTCGGACACGACTGAAGCGACTTAGCAGCAGCAGCAGAGAATAGAAAAATAGAGAACAATGAAACCAAATCACAGCTCTTTGAAAAGGTTAACAAAAGTGACAAAATTTTAGCCAGACTGACCAAGAAAAGAAAGGAGTTAGCTGAAGATGACTAAAATCAGGAGGGATAGATGGGATATCACCACGGATCTCACGGGGAAAAAGGGGGAAGCCGTGAGCGGCTGTACGCCAACAAATGAGACGACCTAGATGGAATGGACAACCCCGAGAAAGACACAAACCAGTGAAATGGACTGAAAACGGAACCAGGGCAAGGATGGGTGACCCTGGGGATCAGCACTGCCCTCAGTCCCCTCCCCATTCCATATGGCCGAGGGCAGACCCCCTGACTCCCTGAAGGACCTCCTGGGTCCCCCAGCTTTGCACTCCCAAGTCTGAGTCCCCCAGCGCCTGGGTTGGGGGTGTGGGGACATCACAGAAGGTTTCTGAGAGGCCAGAGGGGGGGCCACGTGCCCTTGGTGACCACCGCCTGCACCCGCCCAAGACTGCCGGGCAGGTCGGGGGACCCAGCTCCCGGCTCCTCCTGGAGGTCCAGGGGATCCCCCTTCCAGCCTCACTGAACAGAACCTACATCCCTCAGTTGCGTCCCAGTGCTCTCTGGAGAATGCCAAACCCCAGCCTGGGGTCTGGGGCCCCTGCAGAGCTTCCCACCTAAGGCCCTCACCGCCCATCACCTGAGCCACTCGCTCCAAACTTGGCAGCGCCCTGCAGGGCCCGTCACTCACCCCAGGGCCTTTGCACAGGCTGCCGCACCTCCTGCCAGGCCCCCTCCCGCACTTCGCTAAATTCTCATCCCTCGGGTCCCAGACTAAGCAGCCGGCCCCCTACCAGCTGGGCCTGGAGCCGCCCCACCACCAAGCTGAGCACCTGCTTCTGTGGCTTTCGCGGCCCGAACATCTGTTTCCTGTGGCTTGGCCACAGCCCCTGTGAGGACCACCTGGGCTTGTTTGCTGGTGGACCCCGTCCAGAGCCTGCCACTCGCGGCAGCTGCCTTTGGATGAAGCAGCTGCCCCACACGCTCTGGGCCGGGGAGGTGTCTGGGGTGCCCGGCTGTTGGGAGACACTAAGGATACAGCGCCAGCAAAGCACCCAGTATGCAAGGCCCACGGGGCTGCTCTGGCTCGGCTGCCCCCCTGCCTGGCCTGGGCTGCGTCTGGGGTCACCCCCTGCCTGTCTGCCCGAGACTGCCAGGATTCCCAGCCTCGGGACTTTCAGTGCAGAAAGCAGGATGGTCCCAGGCAACCCGGGATGAGCTGGTTGCCGTGGGGACATCTGGCCCAGCATGGGGCACCTCAAAACACCTGCTGGTTCCCACCACTCGGCATTCTCGGTGGAGAAGTGACCGCTTGCCTCTGATTTGCAACCCCCAGGACGCTCTGAACAGAAATGCAAAGAGCCCTTGCTTCCCAGGCAGCCCACCTGCCGGACACTCACTCTCCCAGTGGTCCATCTCCACGGCAACCAGGAAGGCCCACTCGTAGTAGCACTTGGCCTGCCGGGCGAGCGCCCTGCGGGTGCATAGGTCCCCCAGCCGCAGCAGCACCCAGGTGAAGTCCGGGCCACCCTCCCTTCCAGGCAGCCGCGAGAAGAGCTTCACGGCCTCCAGGAGGTAGTGCTGGGCCAGCCCGCTGGCGCCGGCCTGCAGACACAGGGCCCCGAAGTTGGCCAGGACCACCGCCTCATTCCGCGGGCGGCCCAGGCGCCGGGCCACCCTCAGGGCGCGGTAGTAGCCCTCGGCCGCCCGCCGGGTCCTGCCGGTCCTCTTCAGGGCGACGGCCATCATGTTGGCGATCAGGCCCTCCTGCTCCGGGGTGGCCACTGCCGCCTCCAGGAGGGACTCCAGGATGCCCAGGGCTGCCGGGCTCTGCCTGTGAAGGATGTGCAGCCAGGCCAGGCCCACCAGGCGGTCCACGACGGTGTGGCTGCCCAGCCGGGCGTCTGTCTCCACGGCCTGTGCCATGAAGGCAATGGCCCTGCCCTGCCACCCGTGCTCGCTGTACAGCTGGGCCAGGCTGGCATAGACCGGGCCACGTAGGGCCCGCCCGGAGCTGGAGGCCGGGGAGGCCAGCGCCCGCCGCAGGTAGTGAGCCAGCTGGGCGGGCAGGACGGGGAGCCGCGGGCTGTTCTGCAGGACCAGGGCTGCGCTCCGGAGCGCGCTGCGCACCGAGCCCTGTGCCCGCAGCGAGGCCACCCGGGTGCAGCTCAGCGCCAGGTGCGGCAGGCACCTCTGGCTGTAGATGCCCGCCAGCAGCAGGTAGCAGTCCATGGGCCAGGAGGCGCCCGGGGTCCCCGCCGCCCCGGGGAGCAGCAGCAGCAGCCTCTCCAGGAAGGGCTGGGCCTCCTCCGGCTGCTTGAGGCGGGCGTGGTGCTTGGCCAGCAAGAAGCAGGCCCGGGCCTCGGCCTGCGGGCTGCGGCCGCCAATGGCCCTCCGCAGGGCCAGGGTCAGGAGGCCGGAGTCGGCCTCGGAGCTGCTGACGTGGCCGGGCGTCCCCAGGAGCAGGGACAAGGCCTTGGGCACCACCTGCGCACACTTCTCCTTGCTCTTCTGCCGCAGGTGGACCGAGGCCAGGCTGGTGTACACGGCCGCCACCAGGACCAGGTCCCCGAAGCGGCCCCCGAGCACCCCCAGGGCTTCCTCGAAGTACACGCGGGCCTGGGACAGCTTCAGCTGCTGCACGCACAGCCGCCCCAGCAGGAAGCAGAGCCTGGCCAGGGCCATGGGCAGCCCGGCTCTTTTGGCCACCCCGCGGGCCTCGGCCAGCCGCCTGACCAGCTCCTCCTCGTCGTTGAAGCCGCCGAACACACTGCTCAGTGCGGGCGGGGAGAGGTCGTACAGGCCCTGGAAACCGGCCTGGAACCCGGGTGCGTCCAGGAATAGCAGCTGCGAGCCTAGGGCCTCCGGGTCGGCCCAGTCATCTCCTACATCCAGGCAGGAGGGCTCCTCGGTGTCCCGCAGGCCTGCACCACTGGACGCCCTGTGGACACCAGGGGACCCTGGTTCCTCGGGGCAGCCCTGGCAGGACTTGCATTGTTCTAGAACATTCTTCATCCTCTGCAGGATCTCCTGTGGCTCTGGGTTCAGGCAAGGCGGGGACATTTCTGCAAATGACCAGAATGCCCAGGTGGGTGAGAGTGCGATCTGAGTCCAGGCAGGCCCGGGGGCACCCCTCTCCTGGCTGCACCGTCCCTGTCACCTGCCCCATAGGGCTTCCCTGGGCATCTGAGGCTGCCGTGGACTGCTGGGCACTCTGCAGGGCTGTAGGGGCAACTCTCCGGGAGGACACAGAGGAGGTTAGCCAAGCTTCTACCAACTCACATGCCTCACCGTAGTCCTCTCCTCTCGGCCACGTGCAGGAACCCCCAAGACATCCAGCTGTAGCCAACCAGAGCCACTGACCAGCGTGAGCTCCACAGCGCCCTCAGAACTGACAGTGGAGTCTGCGTCCACCTGCCCGGCCCTAGCACGGGGGCCCCTCTGATGGGAAACACTGCGAACGCCTCCCAGACCCCGGGGTCCCGCTCGTCTGGGCTGGTTTGGGAATCTAGTTACTAAAGGGTTAAAAACAACTGCTGAAGAGTCTGGGGACAGGAGCTGCCCACGCCCGCCCTGCCTGCCGAGGGCCTGTTGGCCTTGGATGGACTCAGCACCCAGAGGCATGTCCAGCCTTGAGGAGCAAACAAGTTACGTTTCCTGTTGGGAAAACACGGGCTTTGAAGGGGAATTTGGAAGGAAAAAGCGGGAGGTAAAGACTCTTCTGTTTCAAGTTCGCTTACAAAAAGTGTGCTCAAAGCTATTAGTCTATAAAGGCTAGGAATTTAAAAAAAAAAAAAATTAAATACGGTTGAGCGGCGGACGTACAACTCAACCATGTACTTGCTTGGCTAAAACCGCCCGCGTCCAGCGGAGGTGCGTGGCCCCCCAGGGCGTCTTCCTGCATTATCCCTGTTACCTGCCCCTGACAGCTGAGGTCCTCCCGAAGGCAACCTGCAGAAATCCGGGAGTGGGGAGGGCCCCGGGATAGCCCTGGGACCCAGGGGCTGCTTCCAGCCCTCCTTCAAAAGGCCCTTCTGTGTTTCCCATTCCCAGGAAATCAAAGGGTCCTGGCTCGTGCGTCCCCAGGCTGTCCCTGAAGCAGACCCTTTGCTGTGGTGGAGATGCAGGCGTGGGAAAGAGCAGGTCCTCCAGGGCCTTATCCAGTGTAAGGCTCCACAGTAACGCCCGCTCCATCCACTGCACTGCTCCAAGCAGCACGTGGGGAAAGCCAACTGCTTTGGGTTAAAGAGAACCAGGGGCTTCCTGGTGGTCCAGTGGCTAAGTCTCGGCATTCCAAATACAGGGGCCTGGGTTCACTCCCTGGTCAAGGAACGAGCTCCCACATGCCCCAACTAAGAGTTTGCAAGCCGCAACTAAAACCTGGTGCAGCCAAAGAAAGAAAGAAAGAAACCCAGAGTCAGGCATGAGCTCATCCCTCACGGCTCAGGATCCGCCTGCAGGGCGGGAGGCCTGGGTTCGCCCCCGGGGTTCAGGAGCTCCCCTGGAGGAGGGAAAGGCTGCCCACTCCTCCAGTATTCTCGGGCTTCCCTGGTGGCCCAACGAGTAAAGAATCCGCTTGCGATGTGGGAGACCTGGGTTCCATCCCTGGGTTGGGGAGATCCCCTGGAGAAGGGAAAGGTTCCCCACTCCAGTAATCTGGTCTGGAGAATCCCATGGACTCTATAGTCCACGGGGTCGCAAAGAGCCGGACATGGCCGAGCGACTTTTTCACTTTCAGGCAATGGCGGGATGCGCTTCTTTGCTGGGGACAGTGCAGGGGGCCAGGCCATGGGCCAGGCAGCGGGGAGGCCACCCCACCTACACTGGGGACAGTGCGGGGGGAGCCTCGCCTCCGCTTCACCCCACCTCCCCCCAAGGCCAGACTGCCTGCCACCAGCCCCTCCCCACAGAGGAGTGAGCTCCGAGGCCACTCTACCCCGAGGCCGCTCCTCCCCGAGGCCCAGCCGCGCGCCCACGGGCTCCCAGGCCAGGTGGGAAGGACGTACCTTGTTCCTCCTGCTGCTGCTGCGTCTCAGCTTCTTCTGACGTGTCTGAAAAGTCAGAGAGACGGCCGGCATCACCCCGGGACCAGCGCCTCTGGGTTGGGGCTGAGTCGGGGGGCAGCTCTAGGATGGTCCTACCCCTGACACCAGCGCTGAGCGGGGACACGGCCCAGCCCGAGGCGGGGGGCGTCTCCCAGGATGCACCCCCTGCCCCTGCAGGGCTCCACCCCCGCCAAGAGGCGGCCTCCTCCTGCTGCCCCCTCTCTGGGAGCAGGGGACGCGCTCCCCCGATGCCGCCGGCTCGCCCCGGGGCTGGGCGGCAGAGCTGGACTTGCACCCCCTCACCCTACCACCAGCGCTCTCCCACGCCTCAGCCCCACCTCCTGGCTGCCGTGGAGACCAAGTGAGAGAAAGCGCTGCCTAAAGACAGGGGAGTGTGGAGTGCTGTCAACCGTGCGGCATCCAGTGGAGAGGACCCCACCACCGCCGCAAGCGAGGCCCCCACACGGCTCCCTAAGCAGGGAAGGAACCATGGGCCAGGCCGGCTGAGGGCTGATCTGCCAGGGCCTCAGTTCTCATTTGACTTGTACGCGGAGTGAGTCATGCAAAACGCTGGGCTGGGTGACTCACAAGCTGGAATCAAGACGGCCGAAAATATCAGCAACCTCAGATACGCAAATAGTCCCACTCTAACGGCAGAAAGCCAAGAGGAACTAAAGAGCCTCTTGATGAGGTTGAAAGAGGAGAGTGAAAAAGCTGGCTTAGAACTCAACATTCAAAAAACGAAGATCATAGCCTCCAGTCCAAACACTTCGTGGCAAATAGAACGGGAAAAGACGGAAACAGTGACAGACTTTATTGTCTTGGGCTCCAAAATCACTGCAGATGGCGACTGCAGCCATGAAATTAAAAGACGCTTGCTTCTTGAAAGAAAAGCGATGGCAACCTAAACAGCATATTAAAAAGCAGAGACATTAGTTTGCCGGCAAAGATCGATCTAGGCAAAGCGATGGTTTTTCCAGTAGTCATGTACGGATGGGAGAGCTGGACCGCAAAGAAGGCTGAGTGCCAAAGAATTGATGCTTTTGAATCGTGGTGCTGGAGAAAACTCTTGAGAGTCCCTTGGACAGCAAGGAGATCAAACTAGTCAGTCCTAAAGGAAATCAACCCTGATTATACATTGGAAGGACTGATGCTGAAGCTGAAACTCCAATACTTTGGCCACCTGATGTGAAGAGCTGACTCATTGGAAAAGACCCTGATGCTGGAAAGATTGAGGGCAGGAGGAGAAGGGGACAAGAGGATGAGATGGCTGGATGGCATCACCAACTCAATGGACATGAGTTTGTGCAAACTCAGGGTGATAGTGAAGGACAGGGAGGCCTGGCGTGCTGCAGCCCATGGGGTTGCAGAGAGTCAGACACGACTCAGCAACTGAACAGCAACAAAGGAAGAGAAATCCATCAGCTTAAACCTGTCATTGGTGTCAGGAGGCAAGCAGGGAAGACACGCATGAACGTATGCTCACGTGTGTGTGCATGTATGTGTATATGTGTGTATACACGTGTGCGTACATTTGTGTATACATGTGTGCGTGTGTGTGCACAAGTGTGGGTGTGTCGGTTTATGTGTGAGTGCACGTGTGTTCATATGAGCGTGTACACATGGACACATACACGTGTGTAGGTGTGTGTTTGGGTGTGTCTGTGTGTACTCATGGGAGTATGCATGCGCATGTGTACACATATCTGTGAGGATGTGTCCAAACGTGTGCATTTATTTCCCTCCCGCAGGAGGAACAGACGAGCTGAAACGCTGCATCTCCGGGCCCGGGGAGTGGCGGGTAGGCCTGTCCCCTCTGCCCGTGACCTCCCGCTGTGGCTGCCGACTCGCCTCCTCTCTCTGCTGTTCGTGCCACAGTCCGAGGCCCCCTTGCTCCCCCAGCCGTAGCGGAGCAGGCGGTCTTAGGCTGGTGCCTAGAGTCCGTGGAGAGGCGGCTCAGCTGAGGCCCGTCCCCGGGGCAGCTGGGAGGCTCAGGCCCCGCCTTCCTGCCTCTCCCAGCCCCGTATCCTGCTCCTTCTCTCTTCTCTCCTGTCACCCCCGACCTGCCCTGAAGGCAGTGCCAGCATCTGCCTGGCCACCTGTAAGTGCCTTCAACACCGTGAATGACGGAGGAGGCGGAAGATTCCCTAAGGGCAGCGGGGTGGGGTTGCCGCCACGCACAGTGGACGAAGCCGGAGCCGTGCCGCACCCTGCAGAGTGGGCAGGCCAGCCTCGCAGGGCAGTGCGGACGGAACAGGGCCGAGGGGTGTCAGCTGGGGGCGAGCTCTGCACCCTTCCTGGCCTTTCCGGGAGTCTGCCCTAAGAACACTCCTCTAAATTACAGGCTGTAGGGCGCTTCCCTGTGGCTCAGATGGTAAAGAATCTGCCTGCAGTGCGAGAGACCCAAGTTCCATGCCCGGGTCGGGAAGATCCCCTGGAGGAGGGTGTGGCAACCCTCCAGTGTTCTTGCCTGGAGAATCCCATGGACAGAGGGGCTAGTGGGCTGCAGTCCATGGGGTCACAAAGAGTCAGACACGACTGAGTGATTAAACAGACAAGATGCAGCCAGCTGCAGGTTCTGAGAAGTCCCTGGGGCCATCCTGAGGGGTGGGAGGAGCACCCCCATGTCCTCCCCACCTACCCAGGCTGTACACAGTGCAGACATTCGTGCTGGACGTCCTTCTCAGCAGCTGCCTGGCCTCCTCCTCGGAAAAGCGTCCTTCACGGCTAAAGAAAGACCTTTCTTCTTCACTGAGAAAAATCACATTTTCCAAGCTGGAAAAAATAAAGCGCATGTTAGATCGCACATTTCCAAGTACACATTTCATATGAAGACCCTTTTCCCTCCCTCACTTGGCAGACAATCCCTGCTCAGTGATGAAGACATGAAGATAAAAACAAAATAGATCCCACCCTCAAGGATGCTTGACCGGGCCAGAGGCAGACGCCCAGGAGCAGGAAAGGCTGTGACAGATGCAGCTGATCACAGCTTCTGGAGGAGGTGCTCCTGAGCAGCCTTCAAAACCCCACCTTAAATGCCCCTTCCCCTGTGAGACAGGCCATGAAGCTGCAGGCAGACTCCATCCCTCCAAATGGCAATCTCTCAGCACTCCTTACACGACACGGACACGGACACAGAGCACACGTGTCCTCAGCAAACTCAGGCAGAGGAAAAACAGGAAGGAACAAAGGGAGGGAGGGAGCGGGGGGAGGCAGCTTTTGCTTAGAGGACTAAGTTAACAGCAAAATAGGAAACTTTCAAATGTACTTCGAAACTAAGAGGGAGCTATTATGAGAAGTTAAAGAAACCCTTAGGGTAGATTATGACACGTTGGACATGATAAGCCTGCATTCCTCAAAAAAGTCAGTGTCCTAAAGGACAAAGAGACCAGGGCACTATCTCAGATCAAAGAGATGAGACTCAAGGGCAGACAAGTGATAATATGGGGTCTGGAATTGTCTTTGGCTAAAGCGGGGATTGCTGGGAAAATTAGTAGGATCTAAGATCTGCAGAAAACAATTCTATCAGTGTTAGCTTCCTGAGTTTGACAGTTGTGCTGTGGTCATGCAAGCGATGTCCTGGTTTCAGGAAACACACTGCATTATTTAGGGATAAGGGAACATCGTGTTTGCAACTGACTCCCAAAGAATTTAGAAGAAAAAAAAATGAAGTGAAAAACAGACAGACAGGAGAAAGCAGGCGGCGTAACATGCTAACATTTGGGTAAACTGGGTGAAGGTCACAGCGATTTTACACGCTTTTCGCAGCTTTTCCTTCAGCCTGAAACTATGACAAAATAAAAGAGATAAAGAACAGCCACCAGAACGTTCGTTAAACAAAAGGTAAAAGACCCAGATCTGGCACGGGAAAGACCTTTAGAAAGTACTTGCTGAGTAAATGAGAGGGATTGTTGGGGCTTCTCTGGCTGTAAATAGGATCAATGGCACTGGGCCCTGTCAACCTTCTGGGTTAAGAGAGGGCAACAGACCAGCTCAGACCCACAGCAGTTGCAGCACAGACCCTTGGCAAGCCCAGGACGTGTCTAAGTCCCATGGGGCCCAGCTGTCTGTTGAGACGTCGCCGTCTCCCGAGAGACGGTGGCAACCGTCTTGTGCTGGGCGTTCCACCAACCAGGGCACGTGGAAAGCCCATCGGTGCTGGTGATGTTTGAGACGAAGCCTTGGGGGCAGCATGCTTTGGGGAACTAAGGTCTGGTTTCTATCGTGAACGTCGGAGCCCAGCCCAGCTTCAACCTGCTTCTGATGAGCGGGCAGAAGAGACTCTGGAGCAGACAGATACTTGAGTTAGAGAACAGAGCGACTGGTAGGACATGTCGTGATGGCAGAGTGGCAACCGAGACTTGGTCTTGGAGGCTCAGGTTTGTCCGAGGTGCCAGACAAGAAGGAAACAGGATATCAGGGCTGACGGGGCGCTAGGGACAAGCATCTCGTGATGGACCCAGGGGCAGCTTCTGGCCCAATAACAAGTCTTTTCTACACACTGACTCCTGGGTACTGACGTCTTAACAAAAGGCCAAGAACATACCTATGCTGCTGACCACTCTCTAAAGGTCACCTCCCTCCTCCGCTGTGCTGCCGAGGGCCAGGTGGTGGGGACCTGGAGGTGACTGGACAGGCCTGGCTCAGAATTCCCCAGATGGGGTGGGGAGGCTTGCACGAGGAAGGAAGCTTGCACGAGCCAGGAAGGGGGCCGCCCCCCGCCCACCCCCCAGGGATGGCAGACAAGACTAGGGGCCAGTGGATGGTCAGAGCCGTGGCCCCTGAAATGCGGGTCAACAAGGCCCGGGTCTCAGGGGGCCTTGAAGGTCAGATCCAGAGCTTCAAAGGGCTTTATGAAGGGGAGTGGAGGGTGGACTGGGTTGAATAGTGTCCCCCCGCCCCCCAAATCCATGTCTATCTGGACCCTCAGAAGGTAACCTTATTTGGAAATAAGACCTTTTTAGACGGGATCCAGTCAAGGATGCTTGTGTGAAGAGATGATCCTGGGTTATCCTTACGAGAAACAGGAGACAGGACCCAAGCACCAAGAGAGAGAGGCAGAGGGGGGTGATGCGGCCACAGGAGCAGGGCCGCCTGGAGCCGCAGGAGGTGGGGGAGGCGGGGAGGGTCCCCCTGGGCCCCGAGGGGCAGGATCGCTGCCAGCACCGTGATTTTCACGTCTGGCCTCCAGTCTGTTGTTTCAAGCTCTCAACTTTGTGCCACTGGCCCTGCGGCCCCGGGACACCCGTGCACGTGGAAGGCTGTGTCTCAGGGGCAGACCCGGCTGAGGGGGAAGGGCAGGAGGGGGTCCAGACAGGAAGCGGAAGTCAGGCCCCGGGGACAGAGGTGAGGGTGAGGAGGAGGAGGAGGGGCAGGGCCTCAGCCACTCACTCAGACGCCTGGCCCTGCACACTGATGAGGCTCGTCCGCACAAACCCGACCTGGCCGGAGGCCGCGTGCCGGCCCAGGCACCAGGGCAGGCCGGGCACCTGAGCGCCCAGGATCTCGATGCGGTCACCGCTCCGGAAGGTCATCTCTTCGGGCCCTGAGCCCTGGCAGTCCGCTATGGCCAAGGCTGGGCCTATGGCTGCGGGAAGGAGGCCACACATGGTCAGTGCAGGGAGGCAGGACCGGGAGGGGCCTGGGTAGGCCAACAGGCGGCCCTCGAGCACACCGTTGGTGTCCCTGGCCAGGGAGCTTGCGGCTCTTCTGAGGACTGACTGGGCACTCGGCCAGGGTCGTGAGACTGCAGGGCTGGGTGTCCACGCGGTCCTGGGAGGTGGTGCCTTATCCCACCCTGAGCATGAGGCCTGAAGACGTTGATCACCTTGGCCCAGGGCCCACTCGGGGCAAACCCAGCTGAAAATGTTCGCTTAACAGGTCCACAGGCCATGCAGACACCAGTCAGTCTGGGTCAGATCAAACGCACTGGGCCTGATGGGGGCTCAGATGGTGACGAATCCGCCTGCACCGCCAGAGACCCGGGTTCGATCCCTGTGTCGGGAAGACCCCCTGGAGGAGGGCACGCCTACCCACTCCAGTATTCTTGCCTGGAGAATCCCACGGACAGAGGGGACTGGTGGACTGCAGTCCATGGGGTCTCAAAGAGTCAGACATGATCGAATGCCCACCACACAAAGGGCCAGGCTGTTTTTTCCCAAGAAGACCCCTGCCCGCCCCACCCCCATGGTCTGAGGGTCCTCCGAGGGGTCTGACGCGGCGCTGGCAAGAAAGCAGAGGCCTCGGGGGTGCTGGTGGAACGCGGCGTTACTCAGCAGGGGCAGAGGAACCGGGGCCCCTGGCCTGGCCTCCCTGGGCGCTGTGTGGGTCTGGGCCAGCCAGGGGGCCTCTCTGAGCCTCCTCATCGTCTCAGGAGAGGATCCGAGCTACCTTTTCTGGCTTGGGAGGACTGAGGGGAGCCAGAAGCTTCTGGAATGCAGGTGCCTGCCCGCCTCAGCCCCCTTTTCCCCAGGGGAGGAGGACCAGCACACTTACCCATCACCTGGACGTCCGGCGCCACGGGTCCACCCAGGGGGTCGCTGACGGAGTCCTTGGGGACCCTGAGAGCCCACCTGGAGCGGGATGAGAGGCGGTTTCAGATCCAGGGCAGGTTAGAACCGTGTGCAGACCGCACAGGTCACAGCCTCAGGGGCCTGAGCAAAGTCCACCACTTGCTCCTACTGCACAGACACTGCCCCCAACACACACACACACACACACANACTTTAACCTCTGAGCCACCAGGGAAGCCCCATCCATGGACTATTTCACTGAAAACAAGGAGATCTAGTTTCTCTCTTCACTTTGGCTGCCAGGAAGCTCAAGCCAAGTCTACGCCCACTTCAGCACATGAGCAGGAGCCTGTGTGCTCCCTGTCCCCGCCTCCCCAGGCTTTCCCTGCTTTGGTTCTTATTTGCCTAGATCCCTGCGTGCTCCCTTACTGTGGGCACAGGCTCCGTGGCTCCCTCAAAAGCTTTCTGGAACGAGCCAGAACATGGAGCCAGAACCCCAGGCTGCACGCCCCTGGCCGTCTCATTCCAGAGCAGTCTTGCTGGGGAGGTGTCACTGTCCTGCTGTGCAGGTGACCGCCCCGAGGCCACACACTGAAAACGGTGGAAACGCGGAGGCTGTGTCTGCCTGGGGCTCACACTGGTCCCCATCCCCCCGCCTTGGCTGAAGATCGACCCCGGCCTGGGGCAGTTTCCACGAAGCCTGCCAGCACGTGGGACCCACAGGAGGCAGAGAAACAAAGGTCGGTACCTACTGATGGAACGGAATCAGCGGCTCCGGAGTGGCCGCCGCTGCCCCCTCCTCCTCTGAGGACGCGCCGGGGCTCGGGGCTGAAGAGTTCAGTGCGATGGCCGCGTCTGCCTGAGGACCCCTCGGAGGCCGCCTGAGGGGCTGGGGGCCATTCCTCACTCTCACGTGGTGGTCGGGACACAGGACGAAGAAAGGCCCTTCAAAACGGCAGAGGGCGGTCATGCAGGCGGCTGGACACAGGGACACCACCTGCTGGGCCCCCCAGCCCCAGATTCTGCACCCACGCAGTGACTCTCGAGGCCCAGGGGCCAGGGCCGGGAGGCTGGGCCCGGGCTGGCACCCCGCATCCGCCTGGACTTGGCCAGGAGGAGCCTGGCCAGCCTCAGCTTCTCTGGGACTCGACTGGGCTGTGAGGGGGCCAGGTGCGTGATCCCGGGACCCCTCCAGCTCGGATTCTCCCCGCCCCCCGCCACCCCCCAGCAAGTCTGGCTGCAGCTGGCCTCCTCCTGTCCTCTCTGCGGCCGGGAGGACTGACTGCTAACGCCCTGCTCGTGGCAGCCTTGGAACTCGACTGTGAGACCCTGGAGTACTCAGAGCAACAGCCAGGCCAGGAACTCGGGGGTCGCTGGCGAAAGCCCCTTCTCTGTTATTTCTCTGGGGGCTTTCCCTGCCCAGCGTCCCCTCAGTGCCCGCTCTTCCAGGGCCAGCCTGCTGCCGGAGCCCCAGGCCCTCCCGGACCAGTGGGGAACCGCCGATGTCACGTCGCTCACCTTCCTGGACGAGGAGGCTCTCGTATGCCAGCCTCAAGGCGTCCGCATCCACCTGGACCTGGACAGCCGTCTCCTGGTCCTCGTCGGGCTCGAGCAGCCAGAAGGCCTGGTCCATGAGCAGGTTCTCCAGGCAATGATGAGTGAAGCCTAGGGGAGTGGACAGCCCTGGTCGCCAGCGGGCTCTGGGTGTGTGGAGAGAGGCCCTCATGGTCCAGCGCTGGCCAAGCCCTGCACTGACCAGGGCCTGGGGCCAGCCCACTCTGCCCACGGGGACTCATGGTACTGTCCACTACCCGAGCCGGGCTACAGGGCTGACCCTCCAGGCTGTGAGAGGACCGGCCCTGACCGTGGACAACTTCTCTGGACTCGTTACGTCCTCTAGGACCGTCAGTCTCCTCCTCTGTGACTTGGGACAAGAGTGTTCAAGGAGGCCAGGACACAGGGGGCTGGGCACAGCCCTGCTCTGGGGGCACAAGGCACCGTCACTCTGAGTCTCACTTCTCAGCCCTCAGCGGGGATGGGGCAGCAAGGTTCCCAAGGAGAGGCACCTAGCCAGTCAAAGCCTTGCTTTGAGCAGGAGAAGTTTTGGAAAGAGGCACACGGGCGGAGGCTGGCGCGGCTTTCCTCTGTGCTCGGCGAGGGAGAGCGCGGCTGTCCTGGTAGCCACGCTCCGCCCTGCCCATCGCGTCGGTCCTCACCAAGGACAGGTGACCCGTGGAGAGCTGTCGTGAACGCCCTAGTCTTAAGCCCCGACTGGGAACATAAAGGGCTTAGTGCGTGCCGGGGGTCCCCAGAACCCTTTCTGGGAGGGTCACTGCTTTACCGAGAGCGTGGTAGGTGGAAAACTTCCAGATTTCTTCAAATGTCTTAAACGTCACCACCATCCGGTCCTGGTCACTGTGGATGGACAGCAGCCTGGCCGACAGCTCCTTCCAGGGGAGAAACAGACGTGAGAAACAGTGCCAGGGGCTTGGGGGGTCTGCCCACCAGCAGGAACGTTTCACGGGAGTGACCTTGGCAGGGG
>SJYS01009340.1:127787-140763 GCA_006410695.1 Philantomba maxwellii | reverse complement strand
CCCGTGGCTAAGACTCCACTCTCCCAGTGCAGGAGGCTCGGGTTCAATCCCCGGTCAGGAAACGAGAAGCTGCACGCCACAGCTTAGAGCTTACATGCTATAACCAGAAGACCCTGTGCGCTGCGGCGAAGACTCAGAGCAGTGAAGTAAATATTCAAATACACAGAAAAATAAAATTTGAGGAAATAAAAGGATAAGTGAGGGTCTGCACAGGGCCTTCGTCACAAATCTGAGCACAGAGAAGGACATGGAGCCGCTTCCAGGCCTGGGGAGGAGAGGCAGACCCCCCCCCAGCCCGCTGCAGCCACAGGGATGCTTCCAGGCCTGGGGAGGAGAGGCAGACCCCCCCAGCCCGCTGCAGCCACAGGGATGCGGGTCAACCACGCCGCCCTCAGCTTCTGGCTCGGGGACCGAGGGAAGGAGGAGCGGCCCTGCTCAGCCACGCGCAGGGCGGACGAAAGCGGGGCCAGGAGCCCCAGCCAGGGAGCCCGTCTCTCGTGGAGTCTTGCTGCGCTCTGATGACGGGTGGTGGGGAGCTCTGCCCCAAACCCCGAGCAGGGCAGCAGAAGCCCCTGCACACAGAGCAGGACGCGCAGAGACGGGAGAGCACACTTCTGAGAGCCTTCCTGGGGACAACACTGCCAACTGAAGAGCAGACCTGGACGCCTCCAGACCCATCCACCTCGGGGCAGGTGCTGGGGCGGTCCCCGCCCCCAGAGACCCAGAGAGCGCCAGGCCAGCAGCGTGGGACTCAGAGCCCAGACATGCCCGCCAGGGCGGTAGGGCCCCAGGAGCCCCCGGCCGGCCTCCCAGCTTCCCCTGGGACCTTGCAGCAGAGAACGGACGGGAGACGAGGAGGCCGACAGCAGCGTCACCGAGTCGCCACGGGGACTGGGGCAGCCTGGGGCACAGGACAGGGGCCTGGGCCGTTCCAGGTTGGGGGGGCGGTGCCCAGGGCACTGAACTCTCCACAAATGCAAAGTGGAGCCAGCAGAGCACTTTAAGCCCCGAGAGGACTGCGTTTCCTTCTTTGAAAGGTCCATTCCTGAGTTTGGGCAGAAAGGACAGAGGAGGAGATGCTGGAGGTGGGACCTGTGAGGGGCCTTGCGTTCATTTACCGCCTCGGATTGTCAGCAAGATCAGGGGGCTGACCTCCGGTAGACCCAGTGCAGACTATTCTCAGAATTGCGGGCCTCAGACTGTTCCGGGATGGCAGAGATTGTCTGCAGGCTCCCAGAGGGCACGCAAGAATTTGTCACCACCTGCATGCACCAGGTGTCTTGGCCAGGTTCCCAGAGGGGAGAGCACATTGCCCCCTTCTACAGATGGGGACCGGGGTGGGCTCGGAGGGGTGGGCAACTCACCCCCTACACACACATGTGCACACATGCACACGTGCACACATGTGCACAGACACACGCGCACACACACTCTCACATTAACACTCTCTCGCTTACCCCCACACATATCCCGTCAGTGCCCACATCCTTGTCTTTAAAAGGCAAACAGAGGCGCTCACACCAAACCCACAAGCTCCCGCCACCAGGTGAAGGTTCTCACGGGATGCTACCCCCGGAGCCAGGAGAGACCCCCTCAGAGGGGGTGCTGGGTTGAGGACCACCCCTCCCGTCTGGGGGAGCAGGCAGGGGGCAGGCGGAGCCTGCAGGCCCACCCCTCCCTGGGCATGGCTGCTGTCCCCCGAGAACCGGCCTTGACTCTGAACGCACCCCCTGCAGGGGGCTGGGCCCAGCAGCCTTCAGCGTCAGCTCCGCCTGCAGGTGGGCAGGGGAGGTCGAACCTCACACTCTAAAGCCTTTGGTTGTTTTGCAACAGACCCTGCCGACCCCTGCCCTGTGACCAGCTCTGTGCCAGGCCGGGGCGAGGGGCGCAGAGGAGGGTGACCCAGGCCTGCTGGAAGGGGGGGGGTCTGGCGGTATTGGTTCCATGGGGCACGTTCTGGGAGAGGGAGAGAGTCTGCTGACCCCACAAGTGGAGGGAAGGGAGTCTGGCCATTGAGAAGGCCCCGGGGGAGGCAGGACCCGCGCGGGACAGGGAGGCGTGCAGAGAATGGGAGGGCGTGGGGTGTCGGCCGTCCACGGAGGCAGGCCAGCAGAGCCGCGGGCCACCCCAGCAGGCCAGCGTGGAGCAGGAGAGTCGTGGGCACCTCCGGAAGGCCACGCAGCCGGGCAGCTGCTGAGCGGCAACTGGGGCTCTGAGCCCTCGATTCCAGAGATTCCAGAGGAAGAAGAGCCTCCCCCCCGTCCTCGTGGACCCGACACGCGGGCGCGTGAGCCCAGCACTGCTCTGACCACCCTGCTCCCTGGCCCTCGGGGATTCGAGGTGGGGGCTCCTGCAGGACCACTGCCTTACACCCAGGTCTCCCAGACCATCCCCGGCACCCTTTCATCAGTGGTCCCCAAAGCCTCTGGCTATGACCCCTGCGGGCACCCCCCCAGCGGTGACTCAGGGAAACCGGCTCACATCCCGGGGGGCCTTGGGGCATCAAGGGGGTTCCTTGGCCCACAGGGGCTTCATCAGGCCCGCTGCCCCCTAGACCCTCTATTCCCCCCACACAAGACGAGAGAGCGCCCGGGCTGGGGAGGCCTACTTTAGCTCATCCCAAGCTTGCTGATTCCTTTTCTCCGGAACCAGCTTCACTTCTCTCACGGATTTAACACAGGAGTGGGAAAGGCCGTGTCTCTGGCAGGCATTACCCTGGTCCCCTTTAGCCTGCCTCCAAGCTGTAGAGAAAAGCAGGGCATAGGGGGCCGTCTGGCTGTGACCTCGTCCCCAGCCCCCAACCACCTCTAAGGGCCAGGGATCAGGCCAAGGGGCACCCGGGGGACGCTGGCACCCCTGTAGGCGCCCCCAGGGAGGAGGGAGCAGGCTGGAGGCAGCCCCCTGTCCAGAGGGCGCAGCAGCATGGACCCGCGGGCTCTGGGACGCAGCCTTGCCGCCTAGCTCTCCAGCCGCCTTTGGTCAATGTCCAGCTTCGTTTCAAGCCCCTCTGCCTTGTGCTCCCCATTTCCTGCTCCCGGGGTCCGTCCCCCTCCCCCGACCCCGTCACACATGAAGACCTCCCAGCCTCTTTCAGGAGGCAGCGCCGTCCATCTGACACCCGCCCCCGCCCCCAGCGGAGCCAGCCCGTCGCCCTCCCGTCCTGACTCTGGACACAGCGAGCCCACACCTCTCCTGAGGTCCCCTGGCAGGCTGCTGGGGACCGCCCCCCGCTGCTGTCCCGCAGCATCTCAGGGGGGCACGTGGACCTGTCGTCTGCTGGGGTCCTGTTTGTGGGGTCTCTCTAGCCTCCACCTGGGGTGCCTTGCCCCCCACTCTCTGCTGCCAGGAATCTGGCTCACACAGCCCACATCCAGGGCATCTCTTTCCCCCAGCCCTGCCCACCTGTCCCCCGAGAAGTCAGGAGCAGNTCCCCAGCCCCCAACCACCTCTAAGGGCCAGGGACCAGGCCAAGGGGCACCCGGAGGACGCTGGCACCCCTGTAGGCGCCCCCAGGGAGGAGGGAGCAGGCTGGAGGCAGCCCCCTGTCCAGAGGGCGCAGCAGCATGGACCCGCGGGCTCTGGGACGCAGCCTTGCCGCCTAGCTCTCCAGCCGCCTTTGGTCAATGTCCAGCTTCGTTTCAAGCCCCTCTGCCTTGTGCTCCCCATTTCCTGCTCCCGGGGTCCGTCCCCCTCCCCCGACCCCGTCACACATGAAGACCTCCCAGCCTCTTTCAGGAGGCAGCGCCGTCCATCTGACACCCACCCCCGCCCCCAGCGGAGCCAGCCCGTCGCCCTCCCGTCCTGACTCTGGACACAGCGAGCCCACACCTCAACTGAGGTCCCCTGGCAGGCTGCTGGGGACCGCCCCCCGCTGCTGTCCCGCAGCATCTCAGGGGGGCACGCGGACCTGTCGTCCGCTGGGGTCCTGTTTGTGGGGTCTCTCTAGCCTCCACCTGGGATGCCTTGCCCTCCACTCTCTGCTGCCAGGAATCTGGCTCGCACAGCCCACATCCAGGGCATCTCTTTCCCCCAGCCCTGCCCACCTGTCCCCCGAGAAGTCAGGAGCAGCCCACCAGTGCCTGCATCCCAGGCCCACGGGCCTGCCCCCAGCGGCTCAGGGACAGTTTTTCGAGAACAGGGAAGGCTCTGAGGCTCAGGGGACTTCCCACCTGCTCAGCGAGGGGCCTGCCGCTGACAGTCGTAAGCCTGGGGTTCCTAGTCACGGCCCGCAGGAGGAAGTGGGCTCTGTCTCCCCATGGAGGATCCTAAAATAGCACTACTCAGCCGGAGAGGCTGCCGGTGTCCCCGACTGCATCTGAACCTGTCCTGCCTCGAGGAACACGCAGATATTGCCCGTCTCCCCAGGAAGCATCTCTTCAGGGTTGTCTGGGGACCTCAGTACAGGTGACCAGCGCACCCCCACATTCACACCCACCAGTGACCTCAGATTTGGTGGCCTTATTCGGACACAGGATGAAGTTAAGGTGCGGTCACTGGGGATGTCCCTGCCGGCCTGGTGGCTAAGATCTCACACTCCCAGTGCAGGGGGCTCCGGCTGGATCTCGCCCTGCTCAGGGAACCAGGTCCCACATGCTGCAACTGAGTCCAAAGACCGTAACTGAAGAGGCTGGCGTGCCACAGCTGGGATCTGGGGCAGCCAAATACCAGATACTAAAAATAATAATAAGATGCGACCACACTGGGCTGCAGGGCCCTCCATGTAGGGGTCTCTGTAAGAAGAAGAGGAACACAGACTCAGTGGGGACCCCGGGTGAGGGTGGAGGCAGAGAGCAGGGTGACGTGCCCATGAGCCCAGAGATGCCTGCAGCCGCCAGGAGCTGAAAGACCCTCCCCCGGGGCCCTCTGCCCACCCCGGGGCTTCCGATTTCCGGCCTCCAGATCCAGGGGAGAAGGAACTTCTGGTGTTAGAAGCCCCCGTTTGTGGTGCATTGCAGCAGCCCCAGGCCAGCCGTCGCCCCGGGTCCCTGCGCTTCCCTTCTCTGCTGGGAGGCGGGCGTTTCGGGAGGAGGAGTAAGTGACCTCAGGCATAAACACCAGCTGGGGACCCGACACAGGAAGCGCCGTCACTGTCGGGAGCCACCGCCCGGCACAGCTGAGCATCCTCACTCCGTCCTCGTGACGCCTGGGGGAGTATGATGGGCCCATTTCACAGAGGGGCTATCGAGGCTCCATGAGCAGCTATGGACCGGGTGGGCCCAAGCCCAGCCCTTCACACCCACCCTGAACCTGGGCACACCCCGCCTCTGGCCCCCACGCTGCCTCCGTCAGCAAGTTCAGCCACAGCCCCCCACCCCCGCTGGGGGAGTCACATCCCAGTGACCAGCGGCACTGACCCCTCCCAGCGTCATCTGTGTGGAACCCCCACAGACGGGGCTTGGGGCTCCCAGAGGGGTCACTGCAGGCGGGGAGAGAGGTCACTGTGGCCGGGACCACAAGTTCAGGCCAGGTGCTTAGTCGCTCAGTCATGCCCGACTCTTTGTGACCCCACGGACTGTAGCCCACCAGGCTCCTCTGTCCACGGGGATTCTCCAGGCAAGAATACTGGAGTGGGGTTGCCAGGCCCTGCTCCAGGGTGTCTTCCCAACCCAGAGATCAAACCCAGTTCTCCCGCATTGCAGGCAGATTCTTTACCGTCTGAGCCACCAGGGAAGCCCCTGGCACGAAAGGGCCTGGGTCAGGGTCTCCCTAGAGCTGTCCGGCCGGGGTTCCCGGTTAAGTCATCCGTCCCATTGGTTGATGCAGTGGAGGCCCAGGGCGGTGACCTCAGAGTGGCCAGGTCACAGCTGCAGTGCCACCCTGGTCTGGTACTTGTGGTATCTGCCAGAGGTGGCGCCAACCCAGGGTGAGGGCCCACTGGAGGCCCCCTGGGCCCGGAACCCTGCTTGCTGGCAACACAGCTCCTGTGTCCTGGCTAGACCCTCAGGACGGGAGTCTGAGTAGCTGAGGGGAGGTGGGGTCAGGTGAGATCTCAGAGCGGCGGTGCTTTAGCAAACCCGACATCAGCACCGGGACGGTAGCTGCTGGCGGGAACGGGGCCCTCCCGGAGTTCTGCTAGCCAGTGCCCATGGCCTTCCGGCCTCTCTAGACACCAGTTCTGTTCCCTCCCAATCCTGAAAGCTCAGAAAACTCTCCGAGAAAGTGAAAAGCAAGAGATGGCTCAGATCCACCCGTGGCAAGACCCAGGTCTGTGGACAATGCCTGCCCGGCTGCCCTCACCTGCCCGTCCAGAGCCCCGTACCTGCGCCCCGCTCCGTAGGTCAGCAGGCACCGGGTGGCCNGGACAATGCCTGCCCGGCTGCCCTCACCTGCCCGTCCAGAGCCCCGTACCTGCGCCCCGCTCCGTAGGTCAGCGGGCACCGGGTGGCCGCTCCCGGCTCCTTGCTGGCGGGCCCCGCAGGCCGTCTCCGCCACCCACAGTCTGTTGGACTGCACAGCGGCGCCACCGCCCCCTGCTTCCTGCCCCACTTCCTCCCTGCGCCTGGGCCTGGGCCTGGCGAGAGGCAGGCCCGAGCTGCTGCGCCGCCTCCCAGGGCGGGTTGATCATTAGCTCTGGCCTGGGCCGGCTCCAGGCCCTGACCCGCCTGCCCGCTGCCTGGTGCCCAGGCTCAGAGGTGGAGGCCAGGGGCCACCCAGGCTCCCGCCTCGGCTGGCAGGATTGGGGAAGTCAGACAGCTGCCCCGGGCCAACCTCAGCCCCGCTCTCTCTTCCTCTTCCACTTATTGCACACACACACACACACACGTGCACACACATGCACACATTTACATGCACACACGTGCACACATGTGTACATGCTTATACAGACATTTGTGCACGTGTGCACACACGCAAACCCACACTCGTGTGCACACATGCACATGCTTACACACGTGCGCACATACACACTTGCACATAGACGTTCACGCACATGTGTGGGCACAGATGGGCACACATCCATGCACACGTGTACACACGTGCATGCACAGATGCATGTGCATCCAAGTGTCCACACGTGTGTACACAGACACGTGGTTTCTTCCCACTGCTGCCCCACCCAGTGACACAATCAGTGGGAACACATGCTGCGGAGAGCTGGGGGTCTGCCTGCAAGCTCTCCTTCCTTCCTTGTCTTCTCACTGCCTCCAGGCCTGACCTGGGTTTGAGAGCAGGGCTTTGAGCTCGGGGGGCAGGGCTGGGTTTCCTGGCAGTCCGACAAGAAGCAAGAACTGAACCGGGGCTCCCATCGGCTCTCAGGCCCTCACAGAGGCAGGGGGTGGGCTCCAGTTGCTGGCCCCAGCTCAAACCCAGGAGGCTACCTTCTCAGCCCCAAGTTTGGGAGAGGCATGGTTTGGTTTCCTGACCAGGAACAATATCTAAGTTAAGTGCTAATATGCCCATTTCACAGACAGGGAAACTGAGGCTCAGGAGATGATGTGGTCCAAGGCTGGTGACAACTAGAGGGTGAGTGAGGAACCAGGTCTGACGGACACTGAGATCCCTGAGCACGGTGTCTGACCCCAGCGCTGCTGGTGTTCGGGGTGCTCGCTCTTTGTCCTGGGGTCTGGGCAGCGTCCCCGGCCTCTGTCACTAGAAATTGACCCCAGGGTGACAACCACGCCTGTCTCCAGACACTTGCTCCCTGGGGGCGCTCTCATTCAGGCTGAGATCCGCTCTGAGCCCAAAGCGGGCTCTTTCTGGTTGCCCCTCTCCCGCGCCATCCGCCTTTATCCAATCAACTCCCGGCGTTATGCTTGGCCACCCCAAAGTCACAACCGCCCCTCCCTTCCCCAGTGGGCCAGAGCTCAAGCGTGAGGGGCACAGCCGGAGACACCATGGACGTGTGGCCGCCTCACGCTGGAGAGGTCCCCACCGAGGGCCAGTGTGAAGGCTCAGCCCCTCGACGGGCAGTGCTGGCCACTGGGGGGACCCCAGCAGGCCCGGGCCCAGCGCTCCGACCCCTCACATCCCCAGCCCAGCCAGGGCCCAGGCCACACACCGCCGACATGCTCCGTGACCCTGAGGCAGGAGGCAAAGGCTCCAGGGGGCCGTTTTTACGGTCCCCCATGACGCCAGGTGGAGTAGCAGGGGAGGGTTTCACATCACCCCGTGGGCCCCGGGGGACCAGGAGGCCCCAGAGCAGAGGGGGCAGCTGTTCCCCCAGCAGCTCGCCTTCCCCCAGGGAGCATGGCCTGTCGGAGCCCTGCCAACCTCTCTCCTCCCCGCCCCTGCCCTCTCCACGGAGCAGGAGCAGCAGTCTTTCCAGCTGTGACGGTCATGATGTGAGCATCCAGGGAAGGCGGTGACAAAGTGCCCCAGACCCGGCTTCTGAAAATGGCAGAGGTTTATCTCTCGCAGCTCTGGGGCCGCAGTCAGCCAAGGTGCCGGCAGGGCCAGGCTCCCACTGGCTCCGGGAAGCTTCCTTCCCACCTGCCCCAGCTCCTGTGTCTCCAGACTGTCCTGGGCCTGTGGTCGCGTCCCCCCACCCTCTGCCTCTGCCATCATGCGGCCTCTCCCTGTGTGTCTCCCTTGCTCCCGCTTGGAAGGATGCTCCCCACTGTCTCCGGGGCCCTGCAAGTCATCCGCGTGGATCTCACTGTATCCAGGGCCCTGCAAGTCATCCACGTGGATCTCACTTTGAGATCCTTACACGGATCAATCACATCAAGATCCTTTTTCCAAACAAGGGCGTGTTCAGAGGTTCTGACGGACGTACCTGCGGAGGCTGCCGTCCTGCCCAGAGTGCTAGACGCCCACGGGAGTGGGGAACAGGCCGGGGACGTGAGTTAGTGTTTGGGGAACCCGCCTGCCTGACCACAGCGTCCTCCCTGCGGGCTGCCTGACCTTGGCAACCTGCAGTCTTCCAAGACCCCGCTCTCTTGCCCACCCCTCAGGCCTCAACTCGCCCCGAAGGCCCTCCTCACCTGCCCTCTTCCTCATGACACCGGCCTGTCCACCTCCCCAGCCCGCCTGTCTCCCCTTCATGGGCCTGGCACGGTGATGCCCTCACCCACCCCCTTGCAAGGTGCCCGCTGCAACGGTCTCAGCCCTAGAGAAGTTGGGCTTTCCTTGCACTCGCCTCTGCTGGGACGGCTCTCCTGGGTGGGCTGCCTCCTCCATCCATGCCCACGCTGCCCTGCACGGGGACCTGTGGATACGCCTTTGTCCCCATCATCTGTCCCCGGCCTTGACTCCCCTCCTCCCTCGGAGTGCAGAGCTCCAGGCCCATTGTCTCAGGGTCCAAGCTCGGCAGGCCCCGCCGTGGCAGGCCACCACGTCCACAGATGCCTCCTGGAAGGCCGGCGCGGCCGTGCTGATCACGGGCCGGCAGGGAGGCCCCGCGTGGGATCTGACAGTCTGGTCTAGCTCTGAGCTGTCCCGAGAGTTAGTCTTGAGGCGAGAATCCTTCCACAGGGTGTTGGCTGTACGCAGGTGTCTCTGCGTCTAACAAATCCCGGTACCCAAGCCTCTCCAGGGACCACTGCAAGGGGAGAGCAGGGGACCAGGCTCCCCAGGCAGCGGGGAAGGATCAGGGTGTCAGGAAGTCCCCGTCTCCACCGGCCCCTGGCCTGGGCTGGCCCCGGGCTCCGTGGGGCCTCGGGGGCTGAGGAGAGGAGCCGGGCTTGGGCCCTGCACCCTCCCTTCTCTGAGCCACGGAGTGCCCTGGGCGCACCCCCACCCCGCTCCTCTCAGCCTCTGTCTGTGAAGCTGGGCTCCCCGGTTCCCCAGCCAGCCCTCCGGAACCCCACGCTGTGCGGAACGCAAGCTGCTTGCTCCTTCCCGCTCTGTTTTCTGGAAACTGTGTTGAAAGAGGCCCCCGGCGGCTCCATATCCATAAAAGGGTCGGGACTCGCTTCCTCCTCCGGCCATTGTGCCCCGCTGCGGCCCGAGACCCGCGTCCTGTTTGCCTCTGCAGCTGTGCTCCTGGCTCACGGCTGGGGGCTTTCCATGAGCCTCCCCCGCTGTGCCCAGCCTTCTTCCACTCCGCACAGGGCACCCCAACCCTGCACAGCACACCCTCGTTCTGCAGGTTGCACCCCGATTCCTCAGAATGTAACTCAACTCTGCAAGAGCACTCCACCCTGCACAGCACACCCTCATTCTACACGCTGAACTCGTTTCTCAGAATGGAACTCAACTGTGCAAGAATACACCAACTCGGCATACGGCACCAGCTTCACAGAGTGCACCCCAAGTCTTCAGCTGCACCCGAATAGGCTTCCAGAGGAAGAATGTAAGCCTTTCAGGTGGGGGTCTTTCAAGTAAGGGATCCCTCCTGGAGGTGGCCCATAGGGCAGCCCCTCACAGGCTTGCATGTGAGAGGCTGGTCTCAACCCCAGCCCAACCCCGCCTTCGGGTCCCTCTGAGGGAGCCTGTCACCCCCTGGGCCTCAGCTCCCCCCTTTCCGATGGGCGAGTTGGGCTTGGGGATCTCTGAGTACCCTCGTAGGTCAGCAACTCTGACCCTCGCAGTGATTCACCATCACTGTGCAGTTATCACTCGCTTAAAAGATACTAAATCCATGGGCTGTGGCCACCCCAGTGTACTGCCACGATCCCACTGGACTGAGCGGCAAATGGACTTAAGAGACGCAGGACCTGCCCTGGACCACACGGCCCCCAGGACAATGCCAAAGCCTCCAGGGGAGACAAGGCGGACCTCGACTCCCTCAGGCACGAGACTCACACAGCCAGAGGAAGAGCTCCAAGGACTTCCTGTTGGAATGTCTGCACCTGCTCCCTGGGGACCCAGCTGCAGCATCTCTTTAACCGTCTCTGAGGGGCTGAGAGACCCCCGCCCACTTCAGCCTGCCTGGACTCTCCTCTGCCATCGTGGGCAGCAGTTCCTGATGAGCTCCCGGGACGGCTCCCGCCTGACCCCTGGACCACAGACAGCAGCCTGGGCCGTAATCCTGAGCTAGGGGCCAGGTGCTGAGGCTGCCCTCTGTGCGTGCTGCGAGCCAAGTAGCTCGGTGGTGTCCGACTCCTTGTGATCCCATGGGCTGTAGCCCTCCAGGCTCCTCTGTCCATGGGATTCTCCAGGCAAGAATACTGGAGTGGATTGCCATTCCCTTCTCCAGGGAATATTCCCGACCCAGGGATCCAACCAGAGTCTCATTCACAGATGGGTTCTCTACCTCTTGGGCCACCTGGGAAACCCCACCCTACCCGCTACCCTCTGCTAATCTTTTTAACTCGTGGGGCAAGTAGCAACAGCTGTGGTCCTACAAAGACAAAAAGCACATTCCGTCACGCCATCTCAGAACATTTTCAGCCCCCTGGGACTGTGTGGAACTATGTCAGAACAGTCTCAAGCCTGGAGGGGTGACCCAGCCCAACCCCGCAGGCCCAGCTGGGGTCCCCTGGACAGCCTCCCTGCACGGGGTCCAGCCTCTCCATGGATCCCCCACTCCACCTGGTGATTGCTCTGCTCTTCAGAATTCAGAGCCACCCCTGCCACCAGCCGTCTTGGCTCCATCACCGCAGTTGCGCCTTCAGGTACCCACACACGAGGGGCCTCAGACAAGTCGGGGTTACAGACTTGGAAGGAGACTGGGGTGGTGTCCTGCCATCTGTGCAGCCACAGAGAGACAGGAAGGAGAGGAGGGAGAAATCCAGGAAGGCTTCCTGGAGGCAGAGGCTCCTCGGCTGAATTTGGACGAAGAGGGACTAGGCGAAGAGAGGGTATAAAGGTCCTCCTGCAGAATGGGGCCAGTCAGAAGAGTCCCTGCGCCTGGCCTGCTTCAGGTATGCAGCGGTCAACTTCCAGGGACTGCAGACGTCCGGGTGAGGGGTGGGGGCTGAGGGTTAATCTGCAAGGGCCATAAAATGTAAACAGAGAATCCCAGGAATGCAGAGGCCCCCAGGGAGGGGGCGGGTGTGGGGCGGGAGGACAGCTGCTACTCCAGCAGCCTGGGCAGGAAAAGCAAGCACACAGGTGACCCCTGAGCAAGGGGCGGCAGCCGCCTTTGATAAAGAGCCGGAGAGAAACTCGGTTTGGCGTCTCGGGCTGTCAAGGGGGCTCTGCCACCGTCCCGCTGTTACAGCCCCAGAGCAGACCTGGGTGATCGGAAATGAGAGGGCCTGGCCACGCGCCAAGAAAACCTTATTTGCGAATCGGGGGCGGGACTTGGCCCTGGCTGTGGGCCCTGTTCTAGAGAAGGGGTGGGGTGGGGATTCCTGGAAAAGCATCGCAGGACCACCCTGCCGCCGCTGATGCGGGAAGGAGTCAGCACAAAGGCACCCCTCCCCCACCCCCTTGACCCAGACGCCTGCCCGGAACCAGGATGTGTACGGTTCACTGTTAGGAGAGCAAGGGCCTCACTAGGGAGCGGGTGAATCCACGGCCAGACTGCTGAAGACCCTCGATGCTGGACGCCGCTCAGGACAGTCCCGGGCGCGGCGTCCTGCCTCTCCCTCTGGTTAGGATGGAGCTGTTAAACTATCAAAAGTCACCAAGAACCAGCCCTTAAGAAAGCCCCCAGGACTTCCCCGGGGGTCCAGAGGTTGAGACTGGACGCTCCCAGTGCCGGGGGCCCGGGTTTGGTCCCTGCTCAGGGAACTAGAATCCTACGCACCATACGGTGCAGCTGGAAAAAAAAAAAAAAAGCAAAGAAGGCTCCCAGTAAAGACAGGTCAAAGTAAGTCCCTCGGGCTTACACATGGGGAGACTAAGGCTTGGGAAGAGAAAGGCCGTCACCCAAGTTCGCAGGAGGGAGTGGACCCAGCATTCCCGTCGTCTTTCCCAGCCTCTGGTTCCCCCGCATCTGTGACACGCGCTCCGAGGCCCGAGCATTCCTGAGCCCCACCCGGGTCTCCCCAGCAGCTCTCCTGAGATGCGCTTTCTGACAGTTTCCCCTGCACGCCCAAGCCTGAGGTCAGAGCCCGGAATGGAGCGAGAAGCCTGGAATTGGCCTGGAGCCTGGCGCCCGGCTGCCGCTGGGCCTGCTGAAAGGGCCGCGACCCTGTGTGTGTGTGTG
>SJYS01009340.1:93661-106076 GCA_006410695.1 Philantomba maxwellii | reverse complement strand
CTTTCCTTCCAAGGAGTAAGCATCTTTTAATTTCATGGCTGCAGTCACCATCTGCAGTGATTTTGGAGCCCCCAAAATTAAGTCTGACACTGTTTCCACTGTTTCCCCATCTATTTCCCATGAAGTGATGGGACCAGATGCCATAGGTAGATGTTTTTTGTTTTTTTTTTTTTTAATTCCCTTGCTTTCTCTATGATCCAACAAATGTTGGCAATTTGATCTCTGGTTCCTCTGCCTCTTCTAAATCCAGCTTGAACATCTGGAATTTCTTGGTTCATGTACTGCTGAAGCCTAGCTTGAAGGATTTTGAGCATAACCTTACTAGCATTTGAAATGGGCATGATTGTCTTGTAGTTTGAACATTCTTTGGCATTGCCTTCCTTTGGGATTGGAATGAAAACTGACCTTTCCAGTTTTATGACCACTGCTGGGTTTTCCAAATTTGCTGGCATATTGAGTACAACACTTTAACAGCATCATCTTTTAGGATTTGAAACAGCTCAGCTGAAATTCTATCACCTCCAATAGTTTTGTTCATAGTGATGCTTCCTAAGGCCCACTTGACTTCAGACTCCAGGCTTTCTCGTATAGTTCTTCTGTGTATTCTTTCCATCTCTTCTTAATCTTCCGCCTCTGTTAAGTCCTTACCGTTTCTGTCCTTTATCATGCCCATCTTTGCATGAAATGTTCCCTTGATATCTCCGGTTTTCTTGAAGATATCTCTAGTCTTTTTCATTCTGTTGCTATCTTCTATTTTTTTGCATTGTTCGTTTAAGAAGGCCTCCTTCTCTCTCCTTGCTATTCTCTGGAACTCTGCATGAGGTTGGGTGTATCTTTCCCCTTCTCCCTTGCTTTTTGCTTCCCTTCATTCCTCAGCTATTTGTAGAGCCTCCTCAGACAACCACTTTGCTTTCTTGCATTCCTTTTTCTTGGGATGGTCTTGGTTACTGCCTCCTACACAATGTTATGAGCCTCTGTCCACAGTTCTTCAGACACTCTGTCTACCAGATCTAAGCCCTTGGATCTGTTCATCGCCTCTACTGTTAATCATAAGGAATTTGATTTCGGTCATAACTGCATGGTCCAGAGGTTTTCCCGGAATACTTTCTTCATTTTAAGCCTGAGTTCTGCAGGAAGGAGCTGATGACCTGGACCAGGCCCCTCCTGGTCTTATAGAGCTTCTCCATGGTCGGCTGCAAAGAACACAGTCAATCTGATTTGGCCATCTGGTGAAGTCCATGTGTAGAGTCGTCTCTGTTGTTGGAAAAGAGTGTTTGCTATGACCAGTGTATTCTCTTGACAAGACTTCATTAGCCTTTGCCCTGCTTTGTTTTGTACTCCAAGGCCAAACTTGCCTGTCATTCCAGGCATCTCTTGACTCTACTTTTGCATTCCAATCCTCTATAATGAAAAGGATGTTGTTTTTTGGTGTTCATTCTAGAACGTCTTGTAGGTCTTCATAGAACTGGTCAACTTCAGCTTCTTAGGCATCAGTGGTTGAACCATAGACTTGATACTGAATGGTTTGCCTTGGAAATGAACGGAGATCACTCTGTCGTTTTTGAGATTGCACCCAAGTACTGCGTTTCGGACTGTTTTGTTGACTATGATGGCTACTCCATTTCTTCTAAGGGATTCTTGCCCACTGTAGTAGATATATGGAGAAGGCAATGGCACCCCACTCCAGTACTCTTGCCTGGAAAATCCTATGAATGAAGGAGCCTGGTGGGCTGCCGTCTATGGGGTCACACAGAGTCGGACACGACTGAAGTGACTTAGCCACAGCAGGAGTAGATATAATGGTCATCTGAGTTAAATTTGCCCATTCCAGTCCATTTTAGTTCACTGACTCCTAAAATGTTGATGTTCACCCTAGCCATCTCCCACTTGACCACATCTAATTTACCTTGATTCATGGACCTAATTCATTCCAGGTTTCTATGCAATATTGTTCTTACAGCATCAGATTTTACCTTCACCACCAGACCCATCATAACGGAGTGTTGTTTCTGCTTTGGCCCAGCTGCTTCATTCTTTCTGGAGCTATTAGTAATTGCCCTCCGTTCTTCCCCAGGAGCATATTGAACACCTTCTGACCTGGGGGCTGAGCTTCCACTGCCATATCCTTTTGCTTTTTCTTACTGTTCACGGGGGTCTTGTGGCAAGAATACTGGAGTGGGTTGCCGTTCCCTTCTCCACTGGACAACGTTTTGTCAGAACTCTCCACCATGATCGTATGTCTTGGGTGGCCTACACAGTGTGGCTCATAGCCTCACCGAGTTATGCAAGCCATAATTTCTGTCTAATCAGACAAATCTTAAGTGGGGGCATTTTACAAAGCACCATGAAATTAAAAGACGCTTGCTCCTTGGAATAAAAGCTATGACCAACCTAGACAGCATATTAAAAAGCAGACACATTACTTTGCCGACAAAGGTCCATCTAGTCAAAGCTATGGTTTTTCCAATAGTCATGTATGGATATGAGAGTTGGACCATAAAGAGAGCTGAACGCTGAAGAATTGATGCTTTTGAACTGTGGTGTTGGAGAAGACTCTTGAGAGTCCCTTGGACTGCAAGGAGATCCAACCAGTCCATCCTAAAGGAAATCAGTCCTGAATATTCACTGGAAGGACTGATGTTGAAGCTGAAACTCCAATACTTTGGTCACTTGATGTGAAGAGCTGACTCATTGGAAAAGACCCTGATGCTGGGAAAGTCTGAAGGCAGGAGGAGACAGGGAGGACAGAAGATAAGAGGGTTGGCTGGCATCACCAACTCAATGGACATGAATTTGAGCAAGCTCCAGGAGCTGGTGATGGACATGGAGGCCTAACGTGCTGCAGTCCATGGGGTCGCAAAGAGCTGGACACGACTGAGTGACTGAACTGAATCAGACAAATCTTAATTGAGGGGCATTTTACAAAGCACCAAACCAAAACTCCTCAAAAAAATTGAAATAAGGAAAGTCTATACAGGTGCCCAACAGGCACATGAAAAGATGCTCAGCATCATAAATTATTAGAGAAACGCACATCAAAACTGCAATGAGGTATCACTTCACACCAGTCAGAATCAGTTCGGTTCAGTCGCTCAGTTGTGTCCGACNGAGAAGGGGATGACAGAGGATGAGATGGTTGGATGGTATCACTGACTCAATGGACATGAGTTTGAGTAAATTCTGGGAGTTGGTGATGGACAGGGAAGCCTAGCGTGCTGCAGTCCATGGGGTGGCAAAGAGTCGGACACGACTGAGGAACTGAACTGAAAGTGAAAGTTGTTCAGTCATGTCCGACTCTTTGCGACCCCATGGACATAGTCCATATAAATCTCCAGGCCAGAATACTGGAGTGGGTAGCCTTTCCTTTCTCCAGGGCATCCTCCCAACCCAGGGATTGAATCCAGGTCTCCTGAACTGTAGGCGGATTCTTTACCAGCTGAGCCACAAGGGAAGCCCAGAATTGAACTGAACTGAAAGTTTAATGTATCAGAATACAGATACACACNCCAGAATACTGGAGTGGGTAGCCTTTCCTTTCTCCAGGGCATCCTCCCAACCCAGGGATTGAATCCAGGTCTCCTGAACTGTAGGCGGATTCTTTACCAGCTGAGCCACAAGGGAAGCCCAGAATTGAACTGAACTGAAAGTTTAATGTATCAGAATACAGATACACACACACATATGTGTGCCTGCACACATTTGTGAACCAACAGTTGTTGAAGGATCACTTGTGTCCAGGAAATATATTTCAAATGTTAAAGGACGGAAATAACTGAATTGAGAAAAAGAAAAATTCAGGGACACATTAGTTCTGCTCTTTACCTTATAAAAATACTATTAATCTGTTTTTAGCCTTATTTAGGCTTTTATTGTTGCACTGTGAAGAAAGCTGAGCACCAAAGAATTGATGCTTTTGAACTGTGGTGTTGGAGAAGACTCNAGTTAAATGTATCAGAATACAGATAAACACACACATATGTGTGCCTGCACACATTTGTGAACCAACAGTTGTTGAAGGATCACTTGTGTCCAGAAAATATATTTCAAACGTTAAAGGAGGGAAAGAACTGAATTTAGTGAATTGAGAAAAAGAAAAATTCAGGGACACATTAGTTCTGCTCTTTACTTTATAAAAATACTATTAATCTGTTTTTAGCCTTACTTAGGCTTTTATTGTTGCACTGTGAAGAAAGCTGAGCACCAAAGAATTGATGCTTTTGAACTGTGATGTTGGAGAAGACTCTTGAGAGTCCCTTGGACTGCAAGGAGATCCAACCAGTCCATTCTGAAGGAGATCAGCCCTGGGTGTTCTTTGGAAGGAATGATGCTAAAGCTGAAACTCCAGTACTTTGGCCACGTCATGGGAAGAGTTGACTCATTGGAAAAGACTCTGATGCTGGGAGGGATTGGGGGCAGAAGGAGAAGGGGACGACAGAGGATGAGATGGTTGGATGGCATCACCAACTCAATGGACGTGAGTTTGAGTGAGCTCCAGGAGATGGTGATAGACAGGGAGGCCTGGCGTGCTGCGATACATGGAGTCGCAAAAAGTCAGACACGACTGAGCGACTGAACTGAACTGAACTGAACTGAGGTTTTCATTATTCAGCTGTTAATTTTATACATTCTTTGACTTCCATGAAATACATATATAAGTCAATTCTGGTTATTGAAGTAGCTTTGTCGTGCATGGTCACCAAAAGCCACTGTTCCAGTATAGTGAAACACTATCCCAGAAGGAAATCTAGGTTAGGTTTCTAAGAGTCTCTATTCATAACATTTTCATGAACCCATTAATATTGAATTTGTTTTGTGTGAGTTTTTATTTTAACATATACTTGAATGAAGCTTATCTTATCTAAATCACATTAATAGAAGGTGAATGCTCTGTTAGATGACAGTGAAAGGGGTTCTTGAATTATCTTGGGATACACCTATACATTAGCCATTCTAAAAATGACAAAACATCATTTTATTATTAATAAAATTTACTTGACAAAAGTATTTGTCTACAAGTGTTGAAATGTAGGACAATTCAGAGCAATAATAATACAGGAAAGTGAATTAAAAAGAGAAATGGCATACTCAAAATAATGAGACAAAATCATGTCAAAATATACAGATACAGGAATAGAAGGTGATGATCAGATAGTTAGAGACAGGTGCAAGAGACACATGAAAGCATGACTAGGCACACATTAATAGGACTTGTCTTTTCCCTGTTTACACTTATACTAATATAAAAAGAAAAATAATCAATCTGCATTCAAAACGAGGATACATATCAGTAAGTGAAGAGGATAAAAATTTGAAACACTTCCATAATTTTCTCTACAGTTCAAGCTGACCAATAATTCTAAGAACTGGAATCAGAAGATTACAAAGTCACCTCACCAATCAGAGGCAATATTCTTTTACTTCCATATGGAGCTTGGTGCAGAAGAGCTAAACAAAAAACTGATCATGAGAGGAAATTGATATAACTTTGTTGGATAAACAATATCAATCTGTGGTCTTTTAGAGGCACTTCTTCCATTTTAAAACAGCACACATACACAAAACACAAAGAAAGGTTGTTAAGAAAGATGAGGAAGAAAATAGTAAAAGCATCCATCTGACAAAATCTGTTTATCTAGTAGATGTATTTCAAAATCTATTCAGTCTGACAAAAAAAAATGGAAAAATACCATTAGAAATGGAGAATGTTAAACTTTAAATGATTATATTTGTATTATATTATAAAAATTTTTGGAAAAATTCCAGTGCCTTTGTGTCATTGACCTACACCATTCTCAAGTGAGAGATTAATCAATGAACTTTCCTTAATATATGAAAGTTTTTCTCTTAACATTTAAAAGAAATTGAAATTTTCAGAATTCATAATCGTGTTAATAAAAGTATAAGCAAAATTAATTTTCATTTAAAAGAAAAAAGATAGGAAAGATTATGTAAAATATTTGTATATCTGAGAACACTTGAGTAACATATTCACAGGCCGTGTAAGAGTAAGCCTCCAGTTCACATTTGACCAATGAATGGGAGTAAAACTATATTTACCTAATAAGGGTTCTTGTTCAAGCTTGGTGAATAATTAATTGCATCTTAATGGGCTCTCATATTTCTTATATAAAAAAGAAGTCTTAAATTAGTGGGCATTGTCCATAAAATATATAGAGAGTAGAAACCATGTGCATATCAGCCTAATTTCTTTCACCTTTCCAACTTAATAATGTAATAATTATGACAAGTCTCTGGAAGAACACAAGGTCAGTGTTTATAGGGAGGTACAGATATTGAATGAAAAAAAAAGGATTGAGAATGAATGAAAATTATAGAAACAGAAATGAAGAGAACATAATGTGAGAGAAGATCATGAGCAGAAATAAGTGAATGGGACATATAGACATCCAGAAGAATGAGCTGCTGGAAGCCAGATAGGTAAAATGGAACTCTAAAGATACCAAAAAAGCAGTCATTTAAATGGTTATGGGAAATGTCAGAGAAAATTTACCAATTTTTTGAGGAAGATCTTCTGAAAAATAAAATGCAAAGATCAATGTAAATATCATGGGAAGTAGATGTGAAGAAAATTAAATGATTGAAAATTCTAAATAAAGCATCAAATTAAACTATTAACATGCAAAAGCACACACACACACACACACATACACACTTACTCACACACACACTCCCTCACACATAGGTACCAACAGAGGAGGAAATCCCACTTCTATCCACATATTATTTTACAAAAAAATCAAACTAGGAATGAAATTACTGAAAGAGAAAACTTTCTAAAATTTTAGTTGTTACCTCTTAAAATATGCTATTGACTTATTTTGCATTACTTAGGCGTTTACTATTCAATTTGTTAGCTTTGGTAAGTTCTTGTGTTGTGCTGTGCTCAGTTTCCTCCCATCCTTTGCAACCCCAGGGACTACCAGGCTTCTTTGTTCATAGAATTTCCCAGGCAAGAATACTGGAATGATTTTGCCATTTCCTTCTCCAGGGGATCTTCCTGGCCCAAGGATCAAACCAGTGTCTTGTGTCTCCTGCACTGGCAGTAGTGCCACCTGAAAAGCCCCAACCCATGGATATATAGCCTTGTTACGTGAAAGGAAGGAAATCGANCTGTCTTGGCACTCTAGCTATCCATCTGCAATCAGAGATACAGTGCTGAATGACAGAGATGAAAGAGCAGAGTATTTTTTTTTAATAAATGAACAAAATAAATGAGAAACATGATATTAAAGAAAAAGGATAAGAAACATAAAACTACATTAGGGGTCTGCACCAACAGGAACATTTGCAATCAAATTTGATAATGATTCTCACTTTTACTCCTAATTAAGCAAAATGTTAACTCTTCTCCCCAAAACAATTCTATCTTTCCCATTATTAGACCTATGTTACAAAAAGTATATACTCAATTATTAGCAGTATATATTTTTTCTTTAACTTCAGTGAAATAACTGATTTACAATATTGTGTTAATTTGTGCTGTACACCAAAGTGATTCATACATTATTTTTCATATTCTTTCCACTGCAGTTTATCACAGGTTACTGAATATATCTCTCTGTGCTATACAGTAGGACCTTGTTTATCCATTCTATATATCATAGTTTGCATCTGCTAATCCATCCCAGGGATAGATTGCGAGTAGTGTATTTTTAATTATGTCAACAAAAAATTTGTGACAATTTGTCTTCTCTCTTGTAATAGAAGTACATACATAATATTCACAATTTTGCTTCTTGATTTGTAAATCCTAAAACATACTCTGTTTGCAGGATAAAATTTTCCAATCCCTAATCAAGATCCATCTCAGCAATTCTAGAACCTTCCCAGTATTCTACCTTAAGTTAAAAACCAGGTCAAGAAATAGACAGTAAACCATGAGCTCAAGGTTCCTCTGCTGCTGCTGCTGCTAAGTCGCTTCAGTCGTGTCCGACTCTCTGCGACCCCATAGACGGCAGCCCACCAGGCTCTGCCGTCCCTGGGATTCTCCAGGCAAGAACACTGGAGTGGGTTGCCATTTCCTTCTCCATTGTGTGAAAGCGAAAAGTGAAAGTGAAGTCGCTCAGTCGCATCCGACTTCTAGCGACCCCATGGACTGCAGCCTACCAGGCTCCTCCATCCATGGGATTTTCTAGGCAAGAGTACTGGAGTGGCTTGCCATTGCCTTCTCCGCAAGGTTCCTCTGGGATGTAGCAAATGGCCAGACAGTTTCAAAGACATTAATCGAGAAGCATCAGAGGCTGGAGGGAACCTGAGGTACATCAGACGCTTCTCTTTTTGGAGAGAAGAGGTGAGACTCAGTAATCATGAGAGATCTGCCCAGTCGAGGACCAGTCCACATACTCCAGATGCCCCTCCTCCTCTGCTGCAGTACACTGGTTCCTCTGGGCTTTCAGCGACTCAGTCCAGAACCTCATACTAATGAGAACTATGACCAAACCACCCGTCAACAATGCCTTACAAAGATGCAAACCAGAACCACCTTTAACACCCTACCTTTAACACACGGTACTTAGACCTAGGAAATTCCTAATACTTAACCACCAGCCCACGTCAGTGTTTCCAACCAGAGGTGATAAGAGAAAAACTAAACCCTTGGGAAAATCTAGGAAAATAATTTTCAGTAACCAGGTACATAGGGGCCAAGAAACACTACTAATAAAACAGGCACCAAACTGCAATCATTGGCAAAAATCAGAGAAAATCTTACCTTGCTTGGCAGCTGAGCAGCAGCATCTCATGGTTATGAATCAAAATATATAAAAGAACCAGAAAGGCTTTGGCTCTAATGGAAGTGGAGGGGCTGTCCAGTAAACGGATAATTGTAGAGACAAAGTCCTGTGTGAGACATGAGAATATTTTTTGAGAAAGCATGAAACAAATAAACAGAACAGTCAACTCTGAAGGTCAATAGATTATAATAACCAAATAGAAAGTAAAATAACATCACCTGTCAGTTTTGAAATTCTTTTTTAGTGCTATACTCTATACCAAGTTATTAAAATGTATGATCTCATTTAAACCTGAAAGGTAGCTGGAAAGGGTAACAATATTATCTCTGTTTTAAAAAAGGAAATCTCGAAAAGTTAAGCACTTTGCCCCAAATCGCAAAACTGTATTCAAATCCAGGTCAGACAGACAACAAAGCCTGACTCTTAACCACCCATCACATGATGGAAGTGAGGCAATAACTAGAACTCAGTCACGACTGCATGTCTGCATCAACTTCTGAGCAAACCTGCACACACAAAGATCACACCTCTAGTCTACACAACTGAGGTCCTACAGACATAAAGTAAAAACAACAGCCAATATGGGACACAGGGGAAAAAAATCTCAGTTTCTATATATATATGGGCATATATGTACACATGCTCAGTCACATCTGACCCTGCAACCCCACCGACTGTAGTTCATCAGGCTCCTCTGTCCATGGGATTTCCCAGGCAAGAATACTGGAGTGGGTTGCCATTTCCTNGATCTTTCCCAGCATCAGGGCCTTTTCCAGTGAGTCAGTTCTTTGCATCAGGTGGCCAGAGTATTGGATTCAGAATGCCCATCATGGAAAAGTCTACTAAAAACTTGCTAGATTAGACGTGGAGAAAAGGGAACCCTCCTAAACTGTTGGTGGGAATGTATATTGGTGCAGCCATGGTGGAAAACAGTATGGAATTTTCTTTATAAAGTAAAAACAGAGCTACCATGCGCTATGCTGTGCTAAGTCACTTTAGTTGTATCTAAGTCTTTGCCACCGTATGGACCCACACTCTCCAGGCCCCTCTATCCTTGGGATTCTCTAGGCAAGTATACTAGAGTGGGTTGCCGTTTCCTACTCCAGGGGATATTCCTGACCCAGGGATCAAACTTGCGTCAGGCAGATTCTTTAACCACTAGCGCTACCTGGGAAGCCCTAGAACTACCAAATGACCCAGCAATCCCACACGCGGGCACAGATCCAGAAAAAATTCCAACTCAAAGAGATACGCACTTGCTTGCTGGTCCAGTGGTTTAGACTCTGCCTGCCAATGCATGGGACATGGGCTGAATCCCTGATCTGGAAGGTTCCACGTGTTGCAGAGCTATGAAGCCCGTGAGCCACAACTACTGAGGCTGAACCCCTCAGACCCCCTGCTCCGCAGCAAGAGAGCCCGCCTCAGTGAGAAGCTCACGCAGCACAGTTAGAGAGTGGCTCCCACTCACGACAACTAGAGAAGGCCCACGTGGCATGAAACCCAGCTCAGCCAAAAATAAACCTTTAAGAAAAGATACATACAATCCTATGTTCATAGTAGTTTCAACTATTCACAAGCGCCAAGGTGTGGAACCAACCTAAATGCCTATCGACAGATATGGTACATATATACAACGGGGTATGACTCAACCATTAAAGAGAATGAGATGATACCATTCGCGGTGACGCGGATGACCGTAGAGAGTGTCACACTAAGTGAAGTAAGTCAGAAAGACGCTTACACGTGAGATCCAAATATCGACAGAAACTTATCCATGAAACGGAAAAAGATTCATAGACACAGACAGTAATCTTGAGGTTGCCAGGGGGAGAGGGGGATGGGGGAGGGTATAGCGGGAGTTCTGGCAGACGCTAACTATTGTATACAGACTGGACAAACAGCTCGGTCCTACTGTCTAGCACAGGGAACTCTCTTCAACATTCTAAGACAAACCATATGGAAAGCAATATGAAAAAGAATGTGTGTGTGTGTGTGTGTGTGTGTGTGTATGTATGCATAAAACTGATTTGTTTTGCTGTACATCTGAAATTAACGCAACACTGTACATTAACTGTACTTCAATAAAATAAAATTTAAATAACAAACAACAAGGACAGTCTGGGCAGCCGTCCCAGCCCAGGAGCCCCGGGAGACGTGATGACTGATGTCACATGGTGTCCTGGATGGGGTCCTAGAACAGCAAAGGGACACTAGGTAGAAACGCAGGGAAGCTGAATGAAGTATGGGCTTTCCTTAGTAATGATGAACAAACTCTGGTTCATGAGCCATTACAAACGCGCCAGAGACTGTGTGGGTTGCAAGAACTCGAGGTGCTCTGTTTGCAATTGTTTTGGAAGTCTGAAACTGTTCTTAAAAAAAATCTTTTTTTTTTTAAAGGCCCAATAGGATGGAAGCACCTGGAAGTGTACAGAGAGGACAATTAAAGGCCAAAGACCCTGGAGGGCATGTCCCAGGCCAACTTGCTGTGTGGCCCTGGGCCAGCCTTGGAGCGCCTCTGTGCCTTGCCTCCCCCAGCTGTACGAGGAAGGTGAGAGCGGCTGAGCCCGGCTCTCCTTGCCAACCCCGGGGCACCTGGAGGACCAAGGTAGGCCTTCGGAGGAGACCCCAGTTCCAGCCACTGTGAGTTATTCCACCCCCCGACCTCCCACCCTGCACCCTGGAAACCTGGCGCTGGGCCAGGCCCTTCCACGGGTCACCTGAGACTCTGCCCGAGGCCGCACCCACAGACCCCTGGGGGAAGGAGGAAGGGTCACCAGGCTCACAGGGTGTAAGGGTCGGAGGTGCACGGCCTCGCCTGGGCCACAGAGCTGCCCCCTCACCAGCGGTCCATCTGTATGAAGTTGGCAGTGCACCCCAGGGCCGGGGACAGAGCTGCTCCCCCCTCGCCCCCTCTGACCCTTCCTTGTCCGAAAGGCCCTCTTGGACAGAGGGGCTGTCCCCAGGGCTGCAGGGACGTTGGCCCCTGGGGGACTGGGGTGGGGTCTGGGGGATGGAGAGGGAGCAGAGACCCCCTGGGGCTGATCCCCAGGGAGGGCGGACAGCCTTAGGGGTGAGGGAGCTGGCCCCCACCCCAGCCCTCCTGCCCCGGGCTCCCGCTCCTCTCCAGGGCCGCTGGTGATGGACTCAGCCGCTGGCCGCCTAGGGACATGCTGCTGGCCCCAACACGCGTGCTGCCGTGTCGCAGATGGCAAATCGAGGCTCGGAGGCGGGTCCCTTACTCGCAGGCCAGGGGCTCAGCCAAGCTGGGAATCTCTGGGGCTGCAGCCTCCAGGCCATAAAGAGGCCCCCCCCCGCCCCCCACCGGGGAGAGGCGTGCAGCTCCCGCTTCCTCGACGAGGTCCGGCTTCACTGCTCGCAGCCCCTCCCCGGACGCGGGGCCGCTTGAGCACTGCCCCGCCTCTCCCCAGCTGGGACGGTTTCGGGGCGCACGCCCATGCACACCCTCCCCTGGCTTCCTGTCCTAACAGGTGACCCTCCGCATGCACGCACGGGGCTGGGGACTGCTTTGTAGGTGGTCTGGAACTTACCCCGCTGGGGAAGGGAAGGAGGGAGGCTCCTGGGGTCCCGCACCTGCCTCTGCTCCTGTTCTGGCCCCTCGCGATGGTCCCGGCCGCGTGACGCCTGCCCCGGCAGGAAGGCGC
>SJYS01009340.1:30344-41257 GCA_006410695.1 Philantomba maxwellii | reverse complement strand
CCCTGCCCGTGGGTTGTCTGGGCGGCAGAGGGCCCTACTCGCCTCTCAAGTGAGAAGAAGGCCTGGTAGCTGAGAGGGGGTGCTGTCCACGCTTCAGTCACCAGCATCCCCTGACACTTGCATTTCCACCTAAGAGGCTCAACCAAGTAACCTCCCAGAGCTGAGTTCTCTCCCTGAGAAGAACTCTTGAGTCTGACATAAAGACACTAAAACGTTCTCATTCACTCACTCATTCATTCCCTCTGAACACTCGCTAGAAAGTGAAATCTTGTCCAACTCTTTGTGACCCCATGGACTGTAGCCCACCAGGCTCCTCTGTCCGTGGGATTCTCCAGGCAAGAATACTGGAGTGAGTTGCCATTTCCTTCTCCAGGAGATCTGCCCACCCCAGGGATCGAACCCTGGTCTCCCGCATTGCAGGCAGACGCTTTACCATCTGAGCCACCAGGGAACATCACTGGACCTTCCCAATCCCCAGGCATGTGCTGGGCCTGGGGGCCAGTAAGGGAACTGGACTAAAGAAATGGTCCCAGGGGAAGAAGCCCTGGGCATGACCCTCCAAGGCCCAGCCCAAGGCCGCTGCTTTCTAAACACCTTGGCTGACCCCTCCCCAAGCGCCCACTCCTCGGGCCTTCCTTCTGGTGGGGAGCACCGGCTCCCGCTGTCTGTCTGTGTCCCCTGGCCCGCGGCCTTGCGGGCGCAGCAAGGCGGCCTGCCCCCCGCAGCAGCTCAACGGCGCTGTTTGTGTAAGAAGTGACGACCGCGTCTTTTAGGTGAACCGCCTGGTAAACAGGGAGGGTTCACGCAGGGGTGACCAGTTGCGAGCGCGCTGCAGCCGGGCGGGGGCGGGAGGGGTGGCGTCCGGAGGCCCGGGCGGTGGCCTGGGCTGGGAGCCGCCCCAGCGGGGGGCCCTGCCCTCCGGGGATGACCTTGGTCTTTCCTGGAGGCCGGCCACCCTGCCCCCCACCGGCAGAGCTTAGGGATGCACCCCAGCCTCCGCCCCCGCCCCGGGAGGCGCTCAGAGACGGAGGGGAGACAGGTTCAAAGAAGAAATCCGTGCAGATCCACAGCTTCTCGGGAGCCGCGGGGACGTGGAATCCAGCTGCGGCCGACCTCCCAGTGACGGGAGCCGCCTCCTTGTACTCAGAGGAGCAGCCGCAGCCACGCTCCCCGGCTTGTAGACGAGCTGCCTCCCTGCAAGCCCTCTGCAGAGCGGTGCGGACCCGCGGGGCTGCGCCCGTGGGCGGGGGCGGACCCAGCCCCCAGCGAGCCCGGGCCGGCTTCCAGCGTGGGAACCGGCTCCCACCCGCGCTGCCGGCGCCCCTCCCGCCCCTCCTGGGCCGGCCGGCCAGCCGCGGCTCCCTGGGTGGGCTAGACAGCGGGGTGGGATTCACAGCCCCAGGGAGGCGGGAGCGCCGGCGGGGCAGCCCGGGCCCACCCTCCCTGCCCGGCCCGCCCCCTCCTCCCGCTCGGGCTCGCTCGCGTGTGAAGCCGCCAGGGTCCGACCCGCTCTGACCTGTTTTCCTGGCAGCCGCTGGCAGGGCTGGGTCAGGCCAGCCCTGGGTGTCCTGCCAGAGCGGAGGTGGCCCAGGGGTCAGAGCCGCGGTCTCTGCTCTCCCGGCCGGGGCGCACACCGGCCCCTTCAGCAGCTGAGAAGTCTCCCGTCCTGGTCTCTCTTGTCAAACTCCCCACCCAGCTGGCAGGACCCTGCGGAAACAGCATGGCCCTAGGGAATCTTCTGGACTGCCCCCCAGACCGAATCAGTCTGGCCACTCAGCCGCTGCTGGACGGTCACTATGGGTTAGCCCCCTCTCTGACCATCCGGGCTACAACGAGGTCCCCAACCTTGGGAAGGCTTTCTTTTGCCCTTTCAGGGAGGCTTTCTCCTAGGAGAGGGGAAAAAGTGGAAAAGTGACGTGCCAGTGCTAGTCCCTCGGTCCTGTCCAGCTCTTTTATGATCCCGGGACTTGCCGAGGGGTCTTCCCAGCCCAGGGGTCGAACCGGTGGCTCTTGTGTCTGCTGCACTGGCAGGCGGGTTCTTCACCACTCGCGCCATCAGGCAGGTAGGTGCATGCGCGGCTCAGTCGTGTCTGACTCTTTTGTGACCCCGTGAACTGTAGCCCGTCAGGCTCCTCCATCCACAGAATTTTCCAGGCAAGAATACTGAATCTGTTTGCCATTTTTCACTCCAGAGGACCTTCCCAGCCCAGGGATCGAGCCTGCCTCTCGACTTCTCAGTAGCACCAGTGGTAAAGAATCTGCCTGCCAACGCAGGAGACACAAGGAACGAGGCTACCAGGGAGGCCTGTAAATGGGTACAGTGGCATCACCCTCCTTACACGACTGCCGTGAGGAGCACTCCCACCGGGCCTGGTCCAGGGTAAGTCTGCTGTTTGCTGATTAACGGAAATTGAGCTTCTGAGGGGTCATCTGAGCTGCTGGGAGGAACAGGGCACCCTGAGCTATCGCAGCAGAGGCTGTTGGATTTGGGCCGTGTGGTGGCAGCCAGGCCTCCTCCCATCTTGAAGTGACCACTGGGCCCCCTCACTGGACATCTCCAGAGCCCCCTCTCTCTGCCTGACCCACACGAGTCTGGAATCCCCATGCCTCACATGTCCTGATTTAAAGTGACCCCCCAGGGCTTCCCTGCAATGTAGGAGACCTGGGTTTGATCCTTGGGTCAGGGAGATCCCTGGAGAAGGGAATCGCAATCCATTCTAGTATTCTTGCCTGGGAAACCCCATGGACAGAGGAGCCTGGTGGGCTACAGTCCCTGGGGTCACAAAAGAGTCAGACACAATTTAGTGACTTAACAACAAACCAGTGAAGCCCATTTTAGAGATGCGGGAACTGGGGGCACAGGGAGGTAAGGAATTTCCCTCAAAGTCACCCTGCTGGTTTGGCAGAACTGGGGTGGAAACGGGCCATCCGGTGCCCAGTCCACGTACTGCTGCCCGGCTCCTTCACCAAGCCCTTTGCTCATCACCGAGGACCAACTCAGCCTGGAATCAGAACCCAGAGCAGGGAGGGCTGGAGCCCTGGAGTTGAAGCTGACAATCCGGCCTCCATGGTCCAGCGTCTTGCTGGCTGTGTGGCTCTAGGCAAGTTGCTTAACCTCTCTGGGCCTCAGCCGTCTGCCTTCTAGAGTAAGAAGGTGATACCATGCATTCAGCTTGTACCGAGCACCTCTTCTGTGCCAGGCGCTGTTCCAGCACCACGAACACGGGTGGGATGAGGGCAGGCCTGCCCCCCAGGGAGGTGCGGAAGACCACCCGAGGGCAGCAGACGGCCCTGTCCTCCCCAGCCAGGACACACACTTTCAGAGGCGCGCAGCCCTGTTTAACGCTCCACAGAAGTGGATGTGCTCAGCCGTGTCTGACTCTGCCACCCCTTGGACTGTAGCCCACCAGGCTCCTCCATCCGTGGGATTCTCCAGGCAAGAATACTGGAGTGGGTAGCCATTCTCTTCTCCAGGGGATCACCCCACCCATGCCTGTCTCCTGCATGGCAGGCGGATTCTTCCCCACCGGCACCCACCGAGACTCCACAGGGCCCTGCTGACTGTGCCTGAGGACGGTGAGGATTCGGGAAGTGCACCCCAGGGGGAGGGGGACTCCAGGTGGGAGGCGGTGTGGAAGCAAAGGAAGGCGGCTGGACAGTGGGCAGCACGGGACAGCCCAAGGCCGAGGTGCCCCTCCTCTGGGGGCTGTGCCGGGAGCCCTGGGGTGGGCGTTTCCTCATGCGTCCCTGGGCGGAGGGAGGGGCGGAGGTGACAGATGGCAGTCAGGCTGGCAAGCCCTGGGCATGTTGCTCGGTGCAGGAACGCCAATCTGACGGCTGCCCCAGGAGTTCCCTGGCCTGTCAGCCGGTCAAACCCACCTGGCTGCACAGGTCCAAAGCAGAAACAGCCATAGGTCCCTGCCGAGAACCTCTGTCCTTTGCTTTTAGTATCACTTTCTCTCTGAATGTAAGAGATACACGGGGACTTCCCTGGTGGTCTCGTGAGCAGCGGAGGCTCCGCGTTCCCAATGCACGGGGCCTGAGTTCCATCCCTGGTCAGGAAAGTAGATCCCCCGTGCCACAGCTGAAGACCCCATGTGCTGCAACGGAGCTCGAAGATCCCGAGGGCCAGAACGAAGACCTGGCACGCCCAAGTAAAGCCATAGAAATAAATATTTTTCAAAGAAGGGTTTCCGTGGTGGCTCAACAGTAAAGAGTCCACCTACAAAACAGGAGACACGGGAATCGGGTTCAGGCTCTGGGTGGGGCAGGTCCCCTGGAGAAGGAAATGGCAACTGACTTCAGTGTTCTTGCCTGGAGAATTCCAAGGACCGAGGAGCCTAGCAGGCTACAGTGGATAGGGTCACAGTCAGACACGACTGAGCAGACACACACGCATTTAAAAGGGGGGGACACTTGTTTGATGTCAAACTTAAGTTGGAAAAGCTAGAAAGACACCAAACTCATCCAAAAAATCATGTAACCACTTGATCCGGCCCTCTAGTGACAAACCATATGAATATGTGGACGGTCAGCCCACCTTGGGCATTTCCTGTACAATTTTCAACATAGTTGGGATCAAGCTGTACCTGGAATTTTGTCTTCAGCTCTTCTCACATAACATATAACATGCTAGCATCTAAAATCATTACAGCTTCTTCCCAGTCACAAAATTGCAATCTGCTCATGGCAAAAGCAAACCATCAGAGATGTGGAACAGAGAATGTCCATGGGGAAAAGAGAAAGTGAAAGTGCCCCCACAATCTCCAGCCAGGAGGCGACTACCTGGAAGGTCACAACGGACAGGTGCGTACACTCCCTCCACGAGAGCAGATCAGCGCTGGCTTCAGGATCAGGCGGCTGGCTTCAGATCCCTCTGCCACAGGCAGCTCTTACTGACCCCTCTGGGTGCACTGTTTTGTAAAGCGGGCTTGATCAGAGAGACTTACCCCATTAGGTTGCTGGAGGAATTAACAAATGAATGAAAAGTATTTCCATAAGTGACTGAAAACAGGTAAGGGCTTAGAAGAGTACACAGTAAGTGCTCAATCAATGTCNGGATTCTTTACCGTGTGAGCCCCCAGGGAAGACCTAGTGTGGTTAGCGAATGTCCGATCAGGCCAGGAGGTCCCCGCCGGCGGCCAGCACCCCTTCTGACTCTTCAGAGCCGAGCGGATGAGGTGTTTTCTGCTGGGTGCTGGTGGAGCCTGACGTGCCCCGCCCCCAGAGCCGCTGCAGCTGAGCGCTGGGAAATATGACCCCTGCTCCAGGGCGTGCCCACCGAGCCTCCCCGCCGTGGGATCCTGGCCCCCTGCCACTAACCAGGATAACGCCTGCAGGGTCTCAGGGGCCGCGCGCTGGGGGCCGGGCAGGCCTTCCTGCTTGCGTGGTTCCTGGCTCACAGGGCGTTTCTGCCCCTGAGAGCTTAACGCCAAGTGTCGCAGAGAGACACCCAGGAACACAGGGGCACCAGGGGACCGGGCAGTCAGGGCCTCTCACGCTGCCTGTATGCCTAGGGGCCCCCCGAGTGTCCCAAGCCTGTCTCCTCCTCTCTGGCACACGGGGGCTGCGAGTGGGTTAAGTAGGTCGCCCCAACATTCACATCCACCTGGAACCTTCACGTGTGACCTTATTTGGAATAGGGTCTCTGCAGGGTAATCAGGGTTAGGATGGAGAGGAGGTCCTCCTGAAAGAGAGGGGACCCTGAATCCAGTGACTGGTGTCCTTGTATAAGAGACAGAGAAGGACACGCAGAGACGTACAGAGTAAAGCCAGCCCTGTGTGTTCGGGGGCCGAGATAGCAGTGATGTGGATGTTAGCCCAGGAGGCCTGCACCCCCCAGAAACTGGCGATGAAGGGAAGCACCCCCCCACCGCCCCAGAGCCTTTGGGGGTTTCTGGTCTGCATACTGGGGGAGAGTCAATGTCTGCTGCAGAGGCCGCAACTGTGGGCCTGGGTCCCCAGGACCTGGGCACAGGCTGGGAGGTGCTGGGTGGGGGGCTTGTGGGCCAGCCACGTGGGGTCACAAACGGACCCAGCTCTCCTGGGACCCTCCCCCACTGCCTTTGCAAAGCCGCTTTCCCGGACACCCAGGAACAGGTGTGTCTCTGGAGTGGGGTGGCAGTCTATTTCAGTGTTCCGGGCAGGGCTCGGCCTGGCCCTCTTCGGGCATGAGGGCGGCAGCTGCCTCGTGACCCTCTGGCGTGTCCCCCGAGGGCCGTGCTGGCCACAGAGGCTCCAGCCCTCAGCCAGCTGCCGCCCGCCCGTGGCCTCACGGCTGCCGGCCGGGCTCGCGGAGGTCACAGTCCATGGGGATGCCTGGAGGAGGGACAGGTAAGGCCCACGGGGCCCTTACGCTCTGACCATCGGCCCGGGAGGAAGGCTCTGTTCTGACCGGAAGTCTCCAGGCCCCCCAGAAGCCCGGGGTCCAACCCGAGGGGAGGCAGCGTGAGCTCTGCCGTGTATGAAGGCAGATGCGGCTGGAGCTGACGCGTGCCCGCTTCGTGCCCGGCCTTGGCGACTCTCCTCGGGACTCTTGATGTGGCCCGTTTTACAGATGAGGAAGCTGAGGCTCGGGGAGGGGGAGGGTCTGGGCAGGTTCACCGCGAGGGTGTTGCTGTCGGGCCCCTGCTCTGGGTTGAGCCCCTGTGCCTCCCTGCCCCTGCCCTTTGCTTCTTTCCTGGAGATTCTCAGTCTTCAACCAAGGGAGACTTTGCTCCCGGGGGAGGGTGGGGGGCGTTTGGCCCTGCCTGGAGCCACTTCTCTTGGTCTCAGTTTGGCAGGGGAGGGGGTGCCACAGGCCCCTGGGGGGGAGACCAGAGACGCCGCTCACCACCCGGTGGCACGCAGGGCGGGCCCACAGCAGCGTGGTCCAGCCCAGAGTGTTGGCTGGGCCCGAGGCCGGGAAACTGGCCTTAAGAGACAGCGCCATGACTTCCGTCCTTCTGCTCTTGATGCGGAGAGCAGGGCCCATCAGGGTAGAAAGAAACGCTGGGGAGCTTCCAATCCGTTCCAACCCCACCTCGTTCCAACCCCACCTCGGAGGAGGTGGCCTGTGGCAGGAAGAAAGCTCTGGGGCAGGGGGAGGGGCTGGAGGAGGAGACGGGGTGTGTGTGGGGAGGGGCACGCAGGGGAGCGAGCTTGGACCCTGGAGCAGAGAGGTGGGCTGCAGTGGGGAGAGCCTCTGAGAGCCGAGGTGTGCGGGGCAGGGGAGCTCCGGCCAGGGTCCAGCCTCCATCCTGAAGTGCTCCCAGCTCGGTCCTCGGGGCGCCGTCCTGGCACGAGGCTCAGTGCCCAGCAGACCCTGCCTCAGCCGGATCCTCTGTCCTGGCTGTGGCGTCTGTCCAGAGGCAGGACCCAGGACCCCGCGTCCGCGTGTCCCTGTCAGCATTCTGCAGGCTCAGGGAGGGTTATGCAGGAAGCAGCCCCCGGGGTGCTGGGTGAGCGGCAGCAAGGGTTTGAAGCCGGACCTGCCTCTGGCCTGACCCCACTGTGGGCCTGGTCTGGGCACTGTCTTGCTCCGGGGTGGAGGTGGGGTGCTCCAGACCCCCTCTGTAAAATGGGGGTGTTTACAGTTCTTCCCTCCCATGTGCTCTGAACCCACGGTGCCCTGAACCCTCCCAGCAGACTCTCCATGTTTGTCCCCCCAAACGTGTAGCTGTGGGTGCCCCTGCCTCCCCGGGCTGGCTGGACGCAGCCCCACGTGGAGGTCTCACTCCTGGCCTTAGCGCTCTGGCTGGCTGGGGGTCAGATAACATCCCCTGACCTGCTCTGTGTACTGGATTGTTCTGAAAACACCGGTGGATTCCAGGAGCTGAGCCACGTGACGATGTTCAGTTCTCAGATGGAATTTCCATGCCGGCGGCTGGGCGGGTCTCCCCACTCAGCTGAGGACTTGGTGTCCTTCACGCCCTGCTCTCAGCAGAACGATGGGCAAAACAATCGTGATGTTAAAAACTGCACAAACACAGTAAGATAAGTCCCATTGCTCCCGATTCACAGACGAAGAAATGGCATCTCGTGATAAAAGTACCAGGGAGGGAGACGTGACTCTATTTATGTAAAATTATAACAAGAGCTAAAAGTTAAAGAACTGTAGAACTTTTAGAAGAAAATATTATATGAGGATAAGGATTTTTGATCTTGGGGGTTTCTTAGGAGTGACACCAAGTACACAAGCGGGAAGACATAGATACACTGGATTTATTTCTTCAGAATGAAACAGTCTTATGCTGCAAGGAGCATTAACAAGCAAATGAGAACACAAGTCACAGAACAGGAGACGGTATCTGCCAAGCATGTATCGGAGGATGGACTGTGTCTAGAGTATGTGTGTGCATGCGTGCTAAGTCGCTTCAGTTGTGTCCAACTCTTTGCAGCCCTACTAACTGTAGCCTGCCAGGCGCCTCTATCCATAGGATTCTCTAGGCAACAATACTGGAGTGGGTAGCCATGCCCTCCTCCGGGGATCTTCCCAACACAGGGATCGAACTTGCATTTCTTGCATCTCCTGCATTGGCAGGCAGGTTCTTTACCACTAGCGCCACCTGGGAGGCCCGTCTAGAATATATAAACTCTGATAACTCAATCGGAAAAAGCCACATTCAATGAACAGAAGATCTGAATAGACATTTTTCCAAAGAATATGTACAGATAGTGAACAAGCTCGTGAAAAGATGTTCAGCATCGGTGGCTATCAGGAGACGCAGACCCAAGCCTCAGCGAGACATGTCTCACGCCCGTCAGGGCGAGTGCGCACTCCGTCGTGTCCGACTCTTTGCGACCCCGTGGACGGTAGCCCACCAGGCTCCTCTGTCCAGGGGATTCTCCAGGCAAGAAGACTGGAGTGGGCTGCCATGCCCTCCTCCTTCAGTCCCTGCCATCTTCCCGACCCAGGGAGTGGACCCGTGTCTCTTGCGTCTCCTGCTTTGGCGGGTGGATTCTTTACACGGCGCCACCTGGGAAGCCCGTCAGGGTGACCGTGATGAGAAAGGCCTGTGGTAGCAGATACTGACGAGGGCATGGAGAAGCTGCTGGCGGGAGGGTGAAGTGTTGCAGCCACTTCGGGGAGCAGCCTGGCAGTTGCTCACATGCAGAGTTACCGTGTGACCAGCAAGAAAGGGGGGCGTCCACACAAAAGGGCCTGTGCCGGAGCGCCCAGAGCAGAAGGTGCGACGGCCCCAAGGTGGACACCACCCCGGGGTCTGGTGGTATGTTCCTGTAGTGGACAGTTATTTGGACAAAAGAGTCATGACCCGCTGACCCCTGCTACAGCGTGGATGAACCTTGAAAGCCTTCACCTGAGTAACGGAAGCCACACACAAAGGACCACATGTGGTGCGTCTGTCCTTATATGAAATGTCCAGAGTAGGCAAATCCGTTACAGAGATGGAAAAGTCATCGGTTGCCAGAAGTGGGGGGCCAGGGAGGCGGGGATGGTGATGGGTGAAAGTGAAGTCACTCAGTTGTATCCGACTCTCTGCCACCCCATGGATTGAGGCCCGCCAGGCTTCTCCATCCATGGGTTTTTTTTCAGGCAGGAGTGCTGGAGTGGGTTGCCATTTCCTTCTCCAGGGGACCTTCCTGACCTAGGGATCAAACCCGGGTCTCCCTCATTGCAGGCAGAGGCTTTACTTTTCAGATGTATGGAAATATTCTAAAGTTGATCGCGGCGGTGGGCGCACGTCTATGAACGTACAACCGTCCAGGCCCCTAGTTCTAACGAGACACACACACGGGACACGCTCCCCCCATCATCACCCTCCTTGGACCGGCGGGTTAGGCGGAGAACACGCGAAAGGGCAGAAGGTTAAAGGGAGTGGGGAGGGCGGGGAAGCCAGAAGAAATGGAAGACCAGGCCGGTCACGCAGAGACCTGGGCTCGAATCCCTCCCCTGCTGGTTACAAGCTGTGGGGTCTCAGCCAGTTGCTGAGCCTCTCGGAGCCTCAGTTTCCCCGGCTGCGGCGGGAGGTGATCGTGCGTCTCGAGCCAGTTGGCGTGTGGAGCCCACAGCCAGGCAGAAAGGAGAGTCTGGGTATTTCTGGGTGGCTGCTGGGGACAGAGCCTGCCCTCAGAAGTCGCAGGCCAGCTGCTATCCCTGCTACCCTCTCCCGGCCCTGACGGCCCCTCCGAGGAAGGAGAGGAGACTGAGCTCCCGCAGGACCACCCAGCGGATACTAGACCCCCCATCCCTCCCTGCTCCGTCCACAGACTCCCGCCAGGGGCCAGGTAGCACAAAGCCGGGGGGCGGGGTGTCTGACTTGGGTGAGGATGTCCAGCCCAGATTTTCAGACCCCAGCTGAGACCCCTTCATTAGCAACACAGATCACTAAGTAGGCTCTTAAGGTCCACCTTTTGTGGAGAAAACATGGGGGTTGTAAGGTTGGCCTTCCCTGTGGGTCTGGAATCCTGTGCACGTCCGAGGACAGAGGTGCCGTGGCCCCGAGGAGCAGGTTGGAGGAATTTTAAATTGAACGTTGCTGTGGGTTTTGCATGCTTCGGTCACGGGAAGCTGCTTCGTGACTTGGGGGAGGAGGGTCTTTGTCTACCAGGCAAGCATCTGGGGGGCAAGTATGGAGCCACGAGGCCGGGCACTGGAGGAGGGTCAGGCCGGGGTCCTCAGACTCCAAGAAAGGGCAACTGGCCCCCAGGAGGACGCAGAGAGCCTGGACTCCAGGCTCAAGTGAAGGAGGGCCCTTCCACCACAGGAGATGGTGGTGGGCTCCAGTGGCAGGTAAAATGGATGCTTCTGACGAGCGATGTAGCCTGCAGCCCTCGGGCTGCTCAGAGTCCATGAAAATAGCCGTGGACAGGAAGGTTTGCCAAGCAGGGGCACCCTAACAGAGTGAGTTAGGTCCAAGGTGGACCCACCTCCCCCAGAGCTGGTCCCCTCCCTGCCCTCTGCCCCTCAGCTG
>SJYS01009339.1:141547-158890 GCA_006410695.1 Philantomba maxwellii | reverse complement strand
GAGAGTTTCAAAGCACGTCATTCTCATACTGAATCCATTCACTCTTTAGTAAAGTGCTCTGTTAAGGAAGAGTCACCCTTGTTGATCCAAATATTAGAGACAGAAAGTAGGTGTAATTTTAGCAAGAGGGATAGGAGAGAGGGGGAGGGGGAGGAGAAGAAGAAAACATCAGAGACAGACCTACAAGCTGAGGACGGCTAAGCAGTGTTGCCACGCCAGCTGCTGCGTTGAAGCGAGCTCATCAACAGCCATTCACCGAATGGGCTCCGTGCAGACACGCTCTGCTATGCTCCCACCATCCGCAAGCAGACTGACTTCCTTACTTTATTGAAGTCAAAGCTTTCTGGAAATTTCCTTATTCTATACTTAAAGCCCAATAGCACACACTTATTTGTTGAAGTTTAACTGATTATTTGAGAAATTTTACTGAGAATTTAAAAACTCCTCCTGGGATATCTGAAGCTACCCACATGTCCAAACCACGAAGCAAGTAGATGATGAATAGAAAAATCAATTTCTAATTTTCACTCAGTTAAATAAATGAATACATCTATACATCTACATATCTCAATTAAAGAAATGCTTACCTGGAAGGGAGAAATTTCCTCCAGTATTAACAAATCTGTCAGTCATTTCTCCAAATACTATCATCATGAGGGGCAGACCTGATCCATGAGTTATGGCCATGATAGTGCCAAAAGACATAAATAATTTATCCTGCCAATCAGAGTATCGAAACTAAAAAAAAAGAAGGAAAGATAAGATAAGAATACTTAGCTTGTATAACAGAATTTCTCTTTTTTCACAATGTATGTTCTTTGGATTTTTCTTTAAGGTCAGTAATCGTTCCAAATAAATGTATTAGGGAAGAAAGAGAATTTCAATTCAAATCATCGACAGAGTAATTTCGAGAGTCTATTTATTTTGTATCTGTGTGGAAAAAATCCTAATTTCATTTAATCAGTGTCTTATTTGGATAAGTGATTGCAATATAATCAGAAGGGACTAATATTTGGTTTCATTAAGAAATACTGTTTGATCTTCCAGAGCTCCTGAGGTAGTGAATTAGAAACAGCTAGGTGTTGATGTCATTTATATATACACACACAATACATCCTTTAAAAAGACATTCAGAATATTTCAGAGGAAGAATTATTAAGGGCGGAGAAGGAACAGATATTCTGGGTTTTGAGGATAAGGCCTCTTTAAGAGGCTTAAGTTAGCTTTTGGAAGACAGATCAATAGCGAAGGGCAAGAAACTTAAGGAGTGCCTGGGTGTGTGCTTTAGGGAAGTCTTGCTTATGGAGATGATATTCACTGTAGAATCTTGAAGAACAAGGGGGAATTAGCGAAGAACTGGGAGTGCAGAGAAAGTGGGGAAAGTGGGGGCTTAGAACAGCAGGGTGACTGGAAACTACGAGTCCTCAGGGAACTCCACGTGGTGGAATTTCTAAGCACACAGTACAGAGCATTGAAGACGATATTAGAGAGAGGCCTAAAAGGCCTGGTGGCCACACCAACTATCTTGGATTTAGTACCGTCTATAGAGGGCTTCTCTGCTGGCTCAGCTGGTAAAGAATCTGCCTGCAATGTGGGAGACCTTGGTTCAATCCCTGGGTTGGGAAGATCCCCTGGAGAAGGGCAAGGCTACCCATTCCAGTATTCTGGCCTGGAGAATTCTATGGACTGAATAGCCCATGGTGTCACAAAGAGTCAGACGTGACTGAGCAACTTCCACTTACCACTTATAGAGGGAAGTAGTTATACCAGTACAGTGTACAACACCCAAGGTCTAACCAGCGATCAGTGTCATAATACTCCAAAGCCCTTTGTTCTTCACCACCTTTTTTAGTTCTCTCCAAATTCCCACTTTTTCTCCCCATTTCTGATTGACTGAAATTATGCCTCTCTCTCTGTTCTTCTTTCATCCTCTGCCCTTGTTTCATCCTCTGCCTTCCAGACTACATCTCTCGCCTCTTAGTTTTCCATTTCTATACTTTTCCTTTTGTCCCTCACATCTCTCTCATCTTTTTAACCCTTATCTCTGCCCATTTCCCCACCCCACTCCCTTTGGGGGACAAGGAAGGAACAGTCATCAAGAGAATGGGTGATGAGTCAGGCTGGGCAGAGTGGGGTCCTTGCGAGTGGAGGTGGAGTCAGAGGGAGTCACCACGCAGGGGCACCCTGAGGCTAAAGCACAAAGTCGGCGGGCGGTGTGCCAACTGCTCTCAGGGATTTCCAGAAGTGCGGTCTGGGAGACCAAATTCCATCATTAAACACAGATGGCAAGCAAGAGTATTGAGAGAGACAAAGGGTGGGAAGCCAGGTGGAGCTTGGAATGAAACAAGGCAAGCAGGTAAAGTCCAGAGCAGGTGGGGAAGGGCCCCTAAAACTGCCACAAAAGAGACCAGTGTCCCCAGGTTCACCTTAGTGGCCGGAGGGGAAGGGAGAGAGAACACTTGAATTTCTGGGCTACAGCTCAAGCATAGGAGCAAGCTGACATGCAATGTTGTCTTCAAACATTTATGTGAAACTGCTGCTGCTGCTAAGTCACTTCAGCCGTGTCCAACTCTGTGCGACCCCACAGACGGCAACCCGCCAGGCTCCTCTGTCCCTGAGATTCTCCAGGCAAGAATACTGGAGTGGGTTGCCATTTCTTTCTCCAATGCATGCATGCATGCATGCTGAGTCGCTTCAGTTGTGTCCCACTCTGTGCAACCCCATGGACAGCAGTGCACCAGGCTCCTCTGTCCACGGGTTTCTCCAGGCAAGACACTGGAGTGAGTTGCCATTTCCTTCTCCACGTGAAACTGAGGAAAGTTTTAAAGGCTTTTCATAGTACATTTGAAGCTCATGTAATATTCACTGCACTTCAATTAAAAAGTTTCTCATATTAATGAAACAAAATTTTATTGTCTCCAAGCTTCAGTGAAAATTCCAGGAATTTCACAGTAATATCCTAAGTAACCTAGATCTGTTTTCAGTGACGTTTCAACAGAAGAATGCCTTTCTGTGTTGTGCTGTGCTTAGTCACTCAGTCGTGTCCGACNATGTAATATTCACTGCACTTCAATTAAAAAGTTTCTCATATTAATGAAACAAAATTTTATTGTCTCCAAGCTTCAGTGAAAATTCCAGGAATTTCACAGTAATATCCTAAGTAACCTAGATCTGTTTTCAGTGATGTTTCAACAGAAGAATGCCTTTCTGTGTTGTGCTGTGCTTAGTCACTCAGTCGTGTCCGACTCTTTGCGACCCCATGGAGTGTAGCCCGCCAGGCTCCTCTGTCCATGGGGATTCTCCAGGCAAGAATACTGGAGTGGGTTACTCCATGCCCTGCTCCAGGGGATCTTCCCAACCCAGGGATCGAACCCAGATCTCCCTCTTTGCAGGTAGATTCTTTACCATCTGAGCCACCAGAGAAGCCCGAATGCCTTTCTAACTCCTATTAAAATGCAGTTTTATTCTGAACCTCAATCAGAACAGCAGCAAAAAAAATCTATTGAGAGTGAAAAAGATAACATTTATACTTAAGGTTAAACTTCCAAATTCAAATGAAAATTTGTTTCTACTTTAAGGTTTGTGACATTTTGTTTTCTGTAAGAGGCAGATTTAAAACCTTTGCATTAAAACCAGATTTAGTTTTACAAACAATTTATTCTCTAAAGTACTGAATTGAAAAAATGTTACCCTTGCTGAGATTTTTAAACACAAAAGTCACAAGCATAAGGGAGAAGAGAATGAAACTTAATAAGTTGGAGATTTCAGATGACATGCTTTTTCTTTTTACCAACTTCTTTGTTATCAAATAATGGCTGTCATAGTTTGAAACATATCATATTCACCAAAAGTGAGCAAACATTTTCTTGGGTCCCCTCTCTAAGACATATTACAAATGAAAAACATATTTGACTTCTTCCAAAAATATGTTGGCTTGCCCTGGACCAGTGGAAAACCACTGAGAATCATCATAAACATATCTGAATCTGTAATAGTAACTTCATATTTAATCAATTTTCCTGGAGGCCAATGTGAACATAGATTTCTTAAGCATTTACAATTTTCTGCAGTTAACAATCTCCTTATATGCAAGTTATTTTAAGGTAAATTTGTACTTGTGTGTGAAACAAGTGCAGAGATGTATTTTTCTGAAATTAATTGGTTTGTATGGTGCTTCAAACACCAGTCCTAACTTCAATTTGCCTGGACACCAGTTAGCTCTGCTCTCCCAGCCAGCCTATCCCTACCTGTTTTTATCATCCACCTTGAGAACGTGGGCCATTAAATACAATGAGCCAATCCAGGACATTTATCTTAAAGTACTTCTCACAACAGATCCAAGACATCAAACTTAAATGAAGGCAGAACTGATTCAAACTTAATATTTCACAGCTTACCAATGTGAATGGTCCAATCAAATTTACTCTCTTCATTTTTTCCTTAGCTTGGCTGCTGTAAAAAAAAATATATATATAACAGAATTTAAAAACTCTTACAAAATATATCACAGTCAACTGAATATAAATTGAAGTAGTTACCATATTTGAATATTATATTTTCAAATGTAAAAGAGTGATGTCCACAAACTGTTGAAATTATCCAGTTTAACACACGGTGTAAGGCAATAACCAAGTGCAAAGGTAACTGTCCAAGGCACTATGGGAATCTCTGGATAACCGGGGAATGGTCACCTGCCTTGCAGCACGCATGCACAGGAGGAAGACGACCACGTCAACAATGTCTGCAAGATCAGTTAATTCTTCATGTGCTATAAAGGTACATATTGATCTAAAATTAGTAAAGGCTACTCTTCTGAATGATTATAGGGAGTGGCGTCAGGAAATCCTGTCGGCTCTACATTCAAAACACATCTCAAGTTCACTCACTCTTCGCCACTTTCATAACTATCCTAACAGCCCGGAGAACTCCTGCCTTGTTTCTCCACTTCCGCTCATGCCCACTTCAGTCTATCCGCAACGCAATACTCAGAGTCATCATTTAAAAACACAAGTCACATGCTTGCTAAAGAGGAGGAAGAGGTGAGTGACGGATTGGGAGTTTGGGATTAGCAGATGCCAGCTATTACATATAAGATGGGTGAACAACAAGGTCCTCCTGCAGAGCACAGGGAACTGTATTCAACATCCTGTAATAAATCATAATGGAAAAGAACATGAAAAAGAATGTGTGTGCAAATATATATATAAATGTATAGCTGATCATTTTGCTGTATAGCAGAAATTAACACAACATTGGAAATCAACTATACTTCAATAAATTAAAAAAAACTCTCAGGTCATATTATGCTGCTGCTCTGCTCAAAGACTTACAAGTGGCTTCCACTTTTCTCAGAGTGAAAGCCAGATCCTTACACTGGCCTCTCCGGCCCCACATGATATTCTTTGTTGCCTCTCTGAGCACAGTGCCCACTCCCACTCCTGCCAGCCTGGCCCCAGTCACCCAGCTCTCTCTGCTGCTGCTGTCCTGGGAACACTCCAAACACACTCCCCTGCAGGGCCTGCATTACCTCTGCTGGGAGGGGAACATATATGCCACACAGCTCTCTCATTTTTTTTTCAAGTTCTTGCTCAACTATCGCCTTCTCAATATGACCTACCTTAACTACCCTATTTAAAATTGCTTTTTTGCACTCCTGATTTCTTTAGGCTTAATTAACGTGTTCCCATAGCATTCATTACCTGCTAACAATTGTTTGCAGGACTAAGTGCCCCTGGGAAAAGAGTTTATGGATGCTTCCTTTTCACAAATGACCACCTATTTGCATAGATCTAACTTTATATTACTTACAGCCCAAGAGTGCCCCTGGTTTCCTGGTCTGGGATATCTGATGCCCTTTGGTGATAATTTGTCTCAGATGCACAGGCTATTAATTTGGCTTTAGGTTGGAAATGCTGTTGCTTCCTCAGTCTTGGGTATAGAATGAAACACAATCTGGTTCTCCCCTTAGGCAGGAAGATGGAATTTGATGTAATATTTTTCTTTTATGTATCTTGGGCTTTAATTCCATGGCATATAAAGACTACTTGCAAGATTTTAGCAACTACATATTCAGCATATGTATTGTTTACATCTATTCTCAATAATAAATAAATGCTAACTGTAGGAGAGCAGACTTTTTTTACCTAAATGCATTCATTTAAATTTCCAGGTAAAGTTTTATTCACAGGACTTGATCCCAAACTATCTGGAACATTTTCTAAAATCAAAGGACTGACATCTGCAATGAAATGTGTTCACAAGAATGTGACGGGCAAAACTGCGTGATCGGAACAACCATGGAACTCTGTTTTCCCTAGACCACTGAAGTGAGCGGAACTTCCTTTAGCATACAAGTTTTGGTCCATTTTTTATAAAAATGTGTCTCATTACACTTAATTTTATAATCTTAATTTTTTTCTTAGTCTTACTGTCTTCTTCCCGACACAAGGCTGTGAGCGCCACTTCCTTGGGTTCTGTTGTGCCGCTGCATCTTTTGCAGGGGTAACCCCTCTGTACCAATGTTTAGCCAGTGCAACACAGAAACAGACTTCTTGGAGAAAATGCCTCCTATTTATAGATTCACAGTCAATTCCAGCCTAAACTGCCAGCGAATTAAAACCACATTTTTCTAGAAGAAAAAATACCACCCATTGGTTTTCCAATTTTATAGGGCAAACTAGATATTCTGTGAATGAATACCACAGTACATAGAAGAAATAAAGCAAGATCATTGTTTGAAGAAATTAACAGACTAAAATAATGGCCCGGTTTAACCACCAGATAGGCATGTTCTCTGCTAACTAATCAGGCCACTTGCAGCTTGAGGGCCCACTACAGAGCCTGATAAGCTTGTCCCTCTGGGTGATCACTGGATGACACAGGTCAGTTAGCTCTGGGTGGCTTGGCATGAACTCAGAGACCACAACAGCCTCGTAAATTTTGAGGCTGAAGGCAAAAATGATTCACTGTCCTCAAAGTGAAAGAGGGACAAAGACAGCATGCCACTTACTGATTGCTTATGCCCCTACTAAGGTGGAGAAGTGAGAGTGAAGAGGGCCCTCAAAGAGCCAGCACAGGGAGAAAGACAGGCAACAAGAGAGGCGAGAGGTTTCCCCCTTGCACTTGAGCAACAATTTCTTTGGAAGCTCTGGTAACCCGCCCCAGGCTGCTCAAGGTTCGCCTCCCCACCTCACCCCTCACCGCCCAGAGGGGAGAAAGAGGGAACCGGAGAGCTGAGAGGAAGGTGGGTAAAATGAGGAGGAAGAGGAATAATGAGTGGAAGGAAGGAGCTGCCTGCTTCACTACACTTGCTTAAAAAGCACAACCATCAACAGCAGACGTCTGATGCTCTTTAAGCCCCGAAGATCAGACGGTCCTTATGAAAGTTTTCTGGAAAAGTCGTGAGCTCCATAGTGCAAGGAATGTTACACCACACATGCTCATCGAAGGGCCCTGCACAAAGGGAAGGGGGCGCCTTCAAACCCATGCTTTCTTTCCTGTTGTTGAAGTCTTGTCTGACTCTTCGCCACCCAGAGGACTGTAGCCCACCAGGCTCTTCTGTCCATGGGGGTTCTCCAGGGAAGAATTCAGGAGTGGGTTGCCTTGCGCGTCTCAAGGGGATCTTCCCAACCCAGGGATCCCCGCTTCTCTGATTCTTTACCACTGAGCCACCAGGAAAGCCAGCCTGTCGCAAAGGAAGCCTCAGTGACATTCCGTGGGTAAAGTCAGAACCCAAGAAAAGACCCTAAGGAAACTCCAAAACAAAGGCCAAAGGCATCATCCACTCAACTTCTTTGCTCGGCTACATGTGGCTCTGCTGACTCGCGTGTCACGAGAAAAGCAGAAAAGAGGTGGCCGCGGGCGATGTACCTGCGGACGCCCAGCTCAAGCCCGTCCTCCCTGGTCTCGGCGATCCGGAATGTTGCGATCCTTCCCACCTCTGGATCCATCTCCGCCTGGGGAGAAACTAGTCTCAGGTCCAAGGGCACCAGCCTCGGCTGGGGGAGGTCCCCCCTCCCCGCCCCGCCGGGGGGTCGGGGCCGGCAGACTGGTCGCAGGGACCCGGGAGGACCGCGCGGAGCCCACCTTCGCGAGCTCCCCTCACCCGGGGCTGCGCGGTCTCCGGCCGAGCCGCTGGGCGCGGGGCCTGGGACTTTGCTCGCCCCCGCCCCGCCCCGCCCCGCGAGTGTCCGGCCCCAGGGACGCCTCCTGCAGCCGCCGGGCCCGGCCCCGCAGAGGAGGCGCTCCCGCCGCCAGGCTCGCTCCGCACGCCCCGCGGGGAGGGTGCCCGGCGCGCCGCCTCCGCGGCCGCCCGCCCCGCCAGCCGCCAGCCCCGGGCCGCCGCGCCAGCCGCGCCGATAAGCCCCGCGACCAGCCTGGGCCCGCCGGGTGTTCCGAAAGCCTGGCCTGGGGCCCCTCGAGCCCAGAGCGGCTGTCCCGCTCCTTCAGAGCAGTTTTCTCTTTGCAGCCTCGCGGGGACAGTTTGTACACGCGCGCCAGTGACGGGGCCGCTGAGGGACAGGAGAGCGCCAGGCTCGCCTCCCGCTGCTGCTGCATCCCGGGGGGCACCGAGCCCACCGTCTCTCGGGATGCTGAGAACAGGGCAGGGCCACATCGCACGAAGCCCTTCGCAGGATAATGCAGTCGGTGCCTTCTTAACACCGGGGAAGCCCTTCTTAACACGTAGCGGCCCGAACTTCAGGGCTGGAGGGCGCTTTAGAAATCGCCAAATTCAACCGCTTCTCCCCCACTCCCTTTCCAACAGGAAACTGAGGCCCAGGGAGGTCGAGCCTCGCCTGTGCTACATCCGCAGGACCAGGGCCCAGTCTCCGCTGTCCTCCCCTGGAATCTGTTCCGATCCTGGACTTCTCCCTGTGCTCAGGTCTCTAAACCTCGCGCTCACAGGAATCCTCTGCGTGGTTTTCTCATCCTTTTTCATGAACCTCGCGCCACACTCCATCGTAAAGGGAAAATCTAAAACAGGGAGCAACATGTTATCATAGCTTTGAAGCCAGTGGGATTCAAACTCAGAGCTCCCTACCTCACTGGCTATGTCACCGTGGACACTTTCTCGCTTCTCTAAGCCTCAGTTTCCTCTATGGTAACATGGGGATAAAACACCCGCCTTACTAGGTCACTGTGAGGAATAAATGGACTAAGAAGGTGGAAGGAGCTGGTACTGAGCCTGAACAGAATGCACTGCGTGAACATGGCTTCCCCTCTTCCCAGCCAGGGAGCAGGGTTTCCTGCTGGTCCTTGCTCTGCTGTCCTGTTAACACAGAAGCCATCCCGTGGCTTTCTCGGGTTCCCAGAGAAAATTAACAAAGAGCAGCCTACAGGAGCAGGTGCTGTCGGCAGACCTGGGAATCTCACCTGTGTCACCTACTGTTTGGCCTTAGGCAATTTACTTAATTCTTGATTTTACGGAAACCGTAAAATTGAGGTGTTATTAGCATTAGACATAATGTGTGTAAAGTGCCTCGCATATAAGAGGTGCCTAGTATTAATAGTTACAAGATCAGAAGAGGCTGATGAGGAGAGACTGGGATAAGAGCTCCAGCACTCACTCTAAAGTATGCCACTTACCTCTGCCCCGCTCTGCATATCAGCTTGAGCTAGGCAGAACCTGACTTGAAGAGATGACTTAGAGTTGATTGAAACTGTGGCATGTTCTAGAATTATTAGAAATGAATTTATTTACAGGTTTTCCTAAAAATGTTTTTTCTTCTTAGCCCATCTACGACACTCAGGAGGATTCTCTTCTTTGATCAGCCAGAATTCCTCTTCTTCACAAGTCTAACAGGTGGTCAGATCACTATTTTAAAAATACTCTACAATTAAAGCAGCTGAAATTGTTGAGCTGAAAGGAAGCTTGGTGGTGACAGGAGAACATTATAAAGCTCAGTAGCCTGTTAAGTTTCTATGAAAGACATCCTGGGGGAGGGAAAAGGTAGACATGTGAGAAAGTAGGAAGCTTCTGAACTAAAAAAAAAAACCAAAAACAAATCCAACACAGGAATATGACATTTTCCCCTGTCAGAGTCAGTTCATAAAGTTGTCCCTATAAAAAGTGTTCATCACATGTTGCTTGCATCTGAGGCCTGTGTGTGGGAGAGAGTAGCCTTGCCTAAATGACTGTATTTTGTATTTGCTTGTGTTACAGCCCATTCCAAGGGCCACTTTTACATTTATCTAATAATAGTAAAACAACCTTATCTGGTGCATCCATCTGGTTAGTCATTAAAAACCAGTATTTAAGCCACTATGATAAACTGGAGAGTTCTCCATGACACTCAGGCTGTAAGAAATCTCAACTTTCTTTTGTTGATAGGATATTGAGATAATCCTGCTTTGTTCTCATTGATGTAGAGTTAGTGTCCTTCCCTCCATCTTACTTCTTCTACATGTTCCATTAGTTATTTTTCTTTTTTAATCTTAATGATTGCTTTTTGGGTATTATTTTTATTCTTTGGTTCTTTTCTCTTGATTTAATAAGTACATATTTCATTTTCTATTTAACACTTAACTCTTTCCTAGAGATTATGACCTATTTTTGACTAAACAGTGGTACTTTTTTGTCTTCCAGGCCAATGCAAGGACTTCAAAATTCTCAAACCTCATTTATCCACCTCTTACTTACACACTACTACCTGGGTTGGATCCCTGGGTTGGGAAGATCCCCTGGAGAAGGAAAAGGCTACCCACTCCAGTATTCTGGCCTGGAGAATTCCATGGACAGTCCATGGGGTCTCAAAGAGTTGGACACAACTGAGAGACTTTCACTCACTCACTGTCATGTACTTTAATTTTTTTTTCTATCTTTTATATAATTTCTTTTGAGAAATTATTTTATAGTCATTATCATTTAGATTTATCTATACATGTATTATCCTTTTCTTTCTCTTTATTTCTTCCCACATCTCAGAGCCACTATCTTGGATCATTTTCCTTTTACCTAAAGAACGCTCTGGGCTTCCTTTAGCAAGTGATAACTTTTCTCAACTTTTTTTCCTGAAAAGTTATTTCGCATTTATTTAGGAGAATTATTCAGAGATTTGCCTTTGTTGTTGTGGTTCAGTTGCTGAGTCGTGTTGGACTCTCTGTGACCCCGTGGACTGCAGCTCCCCAGGCTTCTCTGTCCTTTACTATCTCCTAGAGCTGGCTCAAACTTTTGTCCATTGAGTCAGTGATGTCACGCAACCCTCTCATCCTCTGTCGCCCCCTTCTCTTCCTGCCTTCAATCTTTCCCACCACTGGGGTCTTTTCCAGTGAGTCAGCTCTTTGCATCAGAGATTTGCCTTACTGGATATCAAGTCTTTTATTGTGGAAACTATAGTGATTACAGTTTGGACAGAAATAAACAAAATTAAAGTGAAACAGAATACAGATCTTATAACTGACGGAGCCAGAATTCTGATCCTGCCAGTGTTCTTAGCCACCACATTAACTAGTGCAGGGCAGTGGGGATGGAGAAGATGGGTCAACTTATTGGATGGTTAAAACACCTTCTTCCTCCAATTCATTGATCTTAGCATACTCTAACTGTTCCTATTTTGGTGTGCTGTCTTCCACTCATCTTGCAGACATCCACAACCCCTTGCCTTCTCTATCAGGTTTCTTGGTAAAACCACAACTCTGGCTAATTTAAATTATCCAACTACTGCAAGCTTCCAGCATGCAACAGAGAATGGCTAAAGAAAGACACAAAACCATTTGACTTGTCCCACCACAAAACTAAGTGATCCTTTACTATATATTTAATGTATTTACTATGCTTATTATTTATTGTCCATTCTGAGGGATGCAAGATTCATAAGAACAAAGTTTCTGCTGTCTTATCCACTGGTGTATTCCAGCCCTTGCTGCTCAACAGCAACTGTTTCCTTATTCACTCTTCCACCATGTCGGAATTACTTCATGCTTCCTTTTCCCTCCAATATCTTTCAGTCATTTTACATCTCCACATTCTGCTAAAGGACTATGCGTCTTATTTCACTGATAAAAGTCACAGTGTTTGGAAGGGAACTGCCATACTCTCCTGCCGTGACACCTACCCACCGACCAGCATCTGCACCCAAGCACCCTGCCTTCCCTAAATGAACCAGCTTCTCCAAATGAACTGTCCACGCCCTTATATGCAACCAGTCCTTTCATTTGTACTTTTATGCTACAGATCCCAGCCCTCAGGAATGAGTTCTTTAGCAGACATTATTCCTTCTCTCTCCCGCCTTGTCAACTTTTCTGTCCCTGCTGGACCACCCGTTTCTTCATCTTAAAAAACACTCTCTTGACCCCGCTTTTCTTACTGACTGCCCCTGCACTTCCCCCCTTCTCTTTGCAGCTAAGCTACTAAGAGAGTGCTATCACTTTCTCCGTTTCCTGTCTTCCTGTCCTCTATGAAACACACTCGCATCAGGAGTTTGACCTTTCACACTCCCAAAACTGCCCTGGTTAGGTCACTGATAACCTCCACCGTGCTACATCCAAAGGTCAATTTTTTGTCCTCATCTGACTTAACAAATTCAAGCAGCTGACAAATTTATCTTTCTCTCTCCCTTGACACATTTTCCTCACTTGAATTCCAGGGCACCACACATTTCTTGGATTTTCTTCGGCTTTCCTGGCCACTCTTCCTCAGGGTCCTTCGGTTTGTGCCTCTTCTTTCTGCCTCTCAACCCACACTGGAGCGCTCCGAGGCGGACGCGTGAATCGTCTGTCTGGTCTCACTCTGTAATCTCAGCCGGTCTCATGGCTTTAAATACTATCTGTATCCAACAATGTCTAATTTTTCTTTCTAATCTAGACTTCCTTCCTGAATTCCTGGCCTATATATACAACTGCATCTTTGATCTCTCTACTTGGATGTTTAACGTGCCCAACCTTGACTCTTGACCTTTCCCCTAAGCTGGCCTCTCCAACAGGTGTCTCTCCTTCTCAGTTGACAGCTCCAGCCATCCAGTTGACCAGCAAAAATATTGAGTCATCCTGTATTCTTCTCTTTCTTCCCCACCTCATACTCCATGAGAAGATTTTACAGGTTCTGGCTTCAAAATATACGCTCAGTTGCTCAGTCATGTCCGACTCTTTGGGACCCCTTGGACTATTGGTCCTGCTAGGCTTCTCTGTCCATGGGAGTCTCCAGGCAAGAAGACTGGAGTGGGTTGCATTTCCCCCTCCAGGGGATCGATCATCCTGACCCAGAGATCGAACCCGGGTCTCCTGTGTCTCTTGCCTTGGTAGGGGGTACTGTATCACTGCGCCACCTGGGTCTGACCATCCGTCTCTCCCCAGCCCTACCAGCATGGTGCAAGCCGCTCTCATCTCTCGCCTGAATGACCGCAGTAGCTCGTTCAGTCTCCTCTGCTCCCATCTTTGCCTCCTCTCCTGCCTTTGTTCATTCTCAAAGCAGAAGCCAGTGGTTCTTCTGAAAAGTGGGTCTGATCACGTGATGCCTCAAATCCTAATTCCCCAGAGGCCCCAGTCCGTTGGGAGCCTTGGCTGGCAGTGGCTGGCCCTCTCTGCACTGTTTCTGACCTCATTTCCTACCTCTCTCCCTCCCTCACTCCTTGCCAGCCACACTGGCTTCTTGGATGCTCCTCAAACAAGACAGAATTACACCTCAGGGTGTATGTGCTAGTTGCTCCCTCTGCCCTGAAGTCTCTTCCCCCAAATTATTCACATGGCTAAAACCTTCACCTACACGTCTCCTCTCCATTCCCATCTTGTCGGTGAGACCACTCCTGACCTGCTTGAAAGCCACATCTCTTCCTCCCAGGACTCCCAGTTCCCCTTTACTCCACGTCAGGTTTTCTTCCCACACCATTTCCCACCACCTAGTATACTATATAACGTATGAAATGACTATGCTTGCTGTTTATTGTCACCTCAGTAATACATCAGACCCAAGGAAAAAAAGGTATTTTTCTCTGCTTTATTCAATGAGGTAGCCAACATTTGCTACCCATACTTACTAAGTACCAGACCTTGTGCAAGGATTTGAGGACATAAAGATAAACAGGTCTCAGCTCCTCCCTCAAGATGGACTGAGAATATATCAATACAAAAATCAGATCTCTATAGTGTTTTATAAAATTATGAAGCCATCACACACAGGTATTACCTCATTCAAATCTCAAAAGAAGAAGCATGTTCAAGGTAAACAAGTGAGGTGGTATTATTCTCAGTTTAAAAGGAAATTGCAGTTCCTAAAAAGTGAATGGAATTAGGACTCCCTGGGGAAGACTTGTGCCAGCAGAGTCATGCCTAGCTTTGTATCTGTCCCCACAGCACTTGAAGGTCATTAAATGTGTACTGAATAGACCCATAGCTTTAAGCCGTAGCATAAAAGATTTACATGTGAAAAAGAATGCCTTATAACTAAGAGCCAAAGGGAAGAACAAACTCCATCTACCAAAGTATTTTAAACTACTTAATATTTTGTATATTTTATATAATATTACATTGTAATAATTGAACATACTATTTTATCTATCTTATATTTACATGTGTATTAATTTGCAACATTTTTCTCTGCAGAGAGAATGATGGAATCAGGTCTCTGTGCAGTGGACCTTCAGCTTGACGCTAATATTCTCTGCAGTGTTTCTCTCACTATATTGCATTTGTGGCGAACAATTCTCTGACTTTTCATCTCTGAAGACAGACTGTTAGATGTGATCTTTGACTGTTATATTTGCATGTCACCACACTTCACTGGTGCTTCACCAGTAGCTCAGCTGTTAAACAACCTGCTGCAATGCAGGAGACCCCGGTTTGATTCCTGGGTCAGAAAGATTCCCCTGGAGAAGGGATAGGCTACCCACTCCAGTATTCTTGCCTGGAGAATTCCATGGACAGAGGAGCCTGGAAGGCTACAGTGCATGGGGTCACAAAGAGTCGGACACAATTGAGCGACTAACAGTTTTGTACTTCACTACATTCTGTTTCCAAATTTCCTGCCACCAATACCTCTGCTTAAATCTTCCATCTTCCTCTCCAAGTTGATAGATCATAATTTCTCTTGTCTTCAGTGCTTTCAAACCATGTTCAATCTTACAATTTTCTCCCAAAATTCTTTTCAAAAACCTTCTTATCTGCTCGAAAAACAAAAATTCCTCTCCACCTCTGACCTCTTATCTCCTAAAAACCTTCCCTTTTGGTCTCACTGTTCTTTGCTCATTATAAAATTCACCTAACTTGGCTCCAGTACTTTGGAAGGCATTTGTAAGATGTTAAGGATGAGGGTAATGCTGATTTCCAATGTAACTGGCTTTAATGGATATTTCCAATGATCTCTTCCTTGCCTATCGTGTGTGTGTTCAATCGTGTCCAACTCTTTGGGACTCCATGAACTGTAGCCAGACAGGCTCCTTTTGCTGTGGAATTATCCAGGCAAGAATACTGGAGTGTGTTGTCATTGAGAGATCTAACCCGCATCTCTTGTGTATCCTGCACTGGGAGGCGGATTCTTTACCACTGTGCCACCTCGGAAGACTGAACTCTTCCTTACACCCTCTTAAACCAGGGGACTTGCAAAGGCATGACAGAAGTTAAAATTAAAGCAGCTGGGAAGAAGCATCATTATTAATCACCAATGTCATATCATTTCCTCCAGGATAGAGTAATGGCACATTGAGAATGCCCAGGTCACATTGCCTCGTGGAATTCTGTGCCCTGTGAGGATTATGGTAACAGCTGGGTAGACAGGAAGGGGTGCAGGGTGCCAAGGTTGGAGAGTGAATGAATAAGCCCCAGGTAGGGTCACTATACTTTGGGTCATTAATGTTGACTCTTAAGTTCATTCTAAAACTGCACATTTTAAAAATATTATACTTTATAACAGATTAAAAATATTTGCTCATATCATACTGAAATACCTATTGATAACATAACAAAGAAGAACAATAACATCATTAAGTTTGCATTTGATGTTAGTTCTCAGTTACTCACAGCACTATTTCCTAGCCCTAAAATTGTGGCATCTTAAGGGTTCTTCAATCATTTAAGAGAGTATTGTGAGACATTCAGAAATCTACCAAACAAAGTAATTGGGTTTGCAATCATCTGTGCAATATTTTTGGAACTCTACTAATATTAGGTAGAATCTACAACTCTCTNGAGAGTGTTGTGAGATGTTCAGAAATCTACTGAAGCAAAATAATTTGGGTTTGCAATCATCTGTGCAATATTTTTGGAACTCTACTAATATTAGGTAGAATCTACAACTCTCTTTATCTCACTCCTTTGCTACTCTTTTAAAACTTTTGAGATGCTTATAGATTCATGTATGGTTGTAAGACAAATACAGAGACTCACTGTATACTTTTCTTAGCTTTCCCAATGGTGATATGTTTTCTTTATGTCTCTAAATTGATAAGGGATATTGGTCTGTTGAGTGATATTCCACTGAAACTTGGACATCTGAGGTATTCTGTTGTGAGATTCCAGACCTTACTGAAACCTTTTGTTCTCCTTGATTTGAGGACAGTGCCCCACCAGGGAGAGGGTGTCATTCTTCACTTGGTTTCCACTGACACTGAGGTGGAAGGGGCTCCTGTTGCTGCAGAGCAGAGGCAGCGGGGCTGACCCCCCACTAGGCCTGCACTGATACCCTCCTGGCTCGGCAGAGAGGGAGTGCATTGTTACAGCTCTCCACGTGGTCTCCACTGACACCGCCATGGGGAGGGAGCCTTGTTACTGTCAACATGAAAGCCCTGAGCCTCCACTGGGCCACCTCTTCTCAAATCCTCATTGCTGCTAGGTAGGGATGAAAAGCCAGCACCCTGCTGGCAGGCAGTGAAGCTGGGGTGCACTTGTTACAGCCTCGTGAGGGTAGAAGTCAAGGCTTGCCGCTCAGTCTTTCCAGGCATGGGTCTGGGGAATGCCACAGTTTTTCCTGTGACGTCTGGCTAGAGCAGAGGCTGCCATCTAGACATTTTCTGTTTTGCTGGGCTGCCCCTTTCCTGGTCTTTGGCTAGAGAGAGCTGGCTTCTCTTGGGGCTGTTTGTCTGTACACACTGGCATTTCTGGGTTTTCATTTTCTTCAGCTCCAAGCTGATATATATAAGGTAAGAATAAAGCAAAACAAGATAAAAACATCAGACAAAAAAAAAGAAATAAAAGATATCAAAATTGGAACGAAGAGGTAAAATTATCATAGCATACAGATGATACAATGCTCTATATAGAAAACTAAAGACTCTACATGAAAACTATTAGAACTGATAAATGAATTCAGCAAGATAGCAGGATTCAAGATTAATATGCAGAAATTGGTTGTATTTCTTTAGAGTGATATGAACTACCAGAGAGCAAAAAAAACAACAACAAAAAACTCCCATTACA
>SJYS01009339.1:99607-112742 GCA_006410695.1 Philantomba maxwellii | reverse complement strand
CACACACACACACACACACACAGCTAGGAGAAAAAGACACTGTTTAACTAATATAACCAGATGAATATGACTCATCCCTGCACACACACACACACACAGACACACACACACACACACACACAGCTAGGAGAAAAAGACACTGTTTAACTAATATAACCAGATGAATATGACTCATCCCTGCAAGCTTCAATGAGTTTTTCCATCAGACATATAAGAAGATGCTTAGAGCTCCTCTTCCCCACACTATACACAGCTACTGCTAACTATTTAAAACTTGTGTTTCCTAAAGGATCCTTTCCTGAGGGAAAGCATGTTTAAAAGTCCAAATGTGAAAAGATCAATGCATAGCTTCTTTGGCTGAGGAAGACCAAGGAAATCCAGTGAGTCTGTGAACACTGCTCAAAAGATCCTGGCCTAAATGAAAATCTCAAGTAACACACTGACAGTAACGATGAAAGGCTAAATTAAAATGATGAGCTATCCGTATTCTAGACTTAATCTACTGCCTGATTTCAGTAGCACAATCAAATGTTAAATATGTATCGTTTTCCTAAATGTATTTACTCAGAAATAATCATTTTAGATAAGTTATTGAGCACTGATTATATCATAGGTCCTGTGATTAAGCATGCCTCATGCACTCTCTCATCTCATCTTGACAAAACTGGCAGGATAGGTGTGATGTTAATCCCCATTTTACTGATGAGGACACGAGCGGAGTTTGGTCGCTTGTGCAGGGTCACGCTCTTAGTGGCTGAGGAAGCTGAGGTCTGCACACTACAGGTTAGATTTTGGCTACACAATGGTTGAGAATTTAAAAATACTTTCTGTCTTCTTTCAAAGGAACAATGCGTCCATCTTAGCCCAGGTACCCATGGGGTAACAGCCAGATGACAGGCTTCTAGCTGCGTCCTACGAAGGGGAGAGGACTCTGATGGTGGTGTGTAGGATGGGCAAGGGGAGAAAGGAAAGGTCGGGGGAAGACCCAAGACTCGAGTGAGTCTCAGTGAAGCTAATGAATGTAAGATTCAAGGACCCTCGTCTGCAGGCAAATGCTGGGAGTTAAACAATGTCCTGGGTGAGGGGAGGCCAGGCTGCAGTCAGGGGGCTTTTCTGGCTAAGCCTTTAGGATAACTTGCCTAAAAAGGAGAGGGACCAGAATCCTTAAGGCTTTAATATTTTGTTGTGAATTTTTTTCATTAGAAGTAAATATTTACTCTTGTGACTAATTCTGTGTTCCTAACTTCGGACTCTTTCAAGTATAGTCCCTGAAACTGTACAACTTTCAGGCCCCACAAAACTCAGAACCTCTACTCTCTGAACAATCCCATAGCTTCATTTGGTGAGACTCGCCACAGTGTGACCTGAAACTTGCAAAGTTACCAGTTCAGCGGTTCTCAAAGTCTGGTTGGCATCAGAGACATCTGGGGAAGTTTTAAAAATGAAAAGATCGGGTCCTAATCTGTGTGAATGAGCCAGGGTGGCTGCATTCTTTGTGAGCTCTCCAGGCCATTCGGACCCACACCAGTCTCAGAACCAGCACGCAGGTCAATGTTGCTAAGGGTGACTCGAGGCTTGCTGATGGTCACGAGGATTTCCTGACCTCAGGGTCAAGTCCTTGCTTCAGTTCTTACAATCAAATGACGCTCCAGTCCCCAGACTCATTTTTTTTCATGGCAGTAAGAACTAATCGCTAGTAACCTACTGACTTAGTCTTTCAAGATCACTAATTGATGTTCATAAACAGAACCTGGCACATTTACTAGCCTTTATTGTGGGCACTTCACTAAGAAGGCTGGCTGCTGTGTAGCACTTGGTGGCATTTCAAAGCTCTAGTGCAAACACACAGGAGAAGATCATCACGTTCCTCCAACAGATGAGGGCACTCTGTTTGCAGGGCATCATCACTGCAGTCCTGAGAGGGTTATTCTCCTATGCACTCAGCACTCATGTCCATATTCTCCTGTGTCTGTCCTTCCACCTGTCAAGGGACTGCAGGACTAAAATCTATTTCCTAGGCTCCCTTCTGGCGCCAGATGTAACTGAGGGTCTACCAGTGAGATGCTCTGTGCAAAACCTGGAACCAGAAGCTGTGGTAAGCTGTCACCCGCGTTCTGGCAGAGGAGCTCTTGCAGCAGTGAGACTCTGTCCTCGTGCCTGCAGGCTTGGGACAGCCGAGACACGGGCTCAAGCCTGGCAGCTCCCTGGCCGCAGGATCGCGGCTGCGGCGCTGACCTGCATGCTGGGAGCGCTGACTCTGACTCCCCTCTGCCAGTGAGGACATGAGCGCTGGACCCCCTTATTAAACATGCAGCTGCTCCAGCGCCCACAGCGCTTTGTTTCCTACACCGAACCATAACCGACAAGGTTCACGTCTTTAATTTTGCTCCCCTGCCTTAATGTATGTGGAGAATACTCATTTATTTCTTCACTTTCTTGTAGTCTGATTATTTTACTGTTTACCATTATTGCTGTTTTCAACTCCAACACTCCATTATTACTAAGAGTTTTTCCCACTCCAGTGACTATGAGTGCAGTTGGTGGGGCTGGGTGGGGAATGAAATTTTTTGCCTTTCCACCTGGGTTATAATCAAACAAGTTTGAGAGTCATTATTCTAATTAAATCTGCTACTTCAGCCAACTTATGCTGCATGTGGCCATGATTAGTTGCTTTTGTTGTGTCCGACTTGGTGACCCCGTGAACAGTAGCCTGCCAGGTTGCTCTGTCCATGGGGATTCTCCAGGCAAGAACACTGGAGCGGGTTGCCATGCCCTCAACCAGGGAATCCCTCCATTCCACGGACTGAACTCATGTCTCCTGAGCCTCCTACATTGGCAGGAGGGTTCTTTACCCACCTGGGAAGCCCAACTTATCTCATGCTATATTAGGAACAAATCACTTATCAGCCACAGCTCATATTATCTTTCATCAAACAACATCTTGATTGCACACCTGTATAGCCTTATGCCTCTAGTTCTAGTTTTCCCTTAAGAATCAACTCTAGAGCTATCATCTGTTTAAAAAAAAAATTTGGCCACACCAGGTGGCATGTGGGATCTTAGTTCCCCCACTAGGGATCAATCCCACGTCCCCTACATTGGGAGCATGGAGTCTTAACCAAGGGACCCTGCAGACGTCCCAAAGTATATCTTCTTTAACTCATGGAAGGAAATGCCCTATCTCTTCAGTTAAATTCTATAACTGGAAGATGGTTAAAATTTTTAATCATCCCCTATAATTCATTAGAGATTAGCATATAACATGCTGGTTAATAAATGTCTCTTAAGGACCACGATCACTGTCTGAGTCAACATTTTCTTCTCTGATGGCTTCATTTGTCAGGAAGGTCTTCACTGAGAGTTCTCTGTCCAAACTTCAATCATAAAACTGAAGCATAAAGTTAGAATTCACAGAAAATATGTAATAAGTAGTAAAAATAAGGAACCAAGCTTAAATAAGAACAAAGCGTACATAACTGTCACAGAATAGACTCACTAAAGGCACAACTGTCTTTGGATACAGTAAGAAATATTTATGATCATTGTGATTACTGTGAGGAAATGAAAAGAGCCCTCGCCTACAGGTAGAAAATTCTATTTCCATGTCAATCATTAATGCAAGTAGGACCCATAAGGAGCTGGCGGGCATCAGTCTCACTGTACAAAGCAGGTGTCCATCCTGGTTGGGCAGTGCCCAGGCCATTCCAGTTGTTGAATATTTTGAATGTCACCCCTGAGTATAACCAACAACTCAAAGCCTACATAATGGAAATGTTTTGCTATAAATTTTACTCCTTCCTAATTTGATTCTTTTCTAGTCCCCAGTACAGTCATTTAAAAATTCACTATTTTAGGGAGATCCCTGGCGGTCTAGTGGTTGCAATTTTGTAATTTCACTGCAATGGCCCAGGTTCCATCCCTGGTCAGGGAACTGAGATCCCACAAGCTGCACAGTGTGAAAAATAACAATAAAAAATGTCCCTACTCCCTTCACAATGCCTATCTCATTCCCAGTACCTAAGATAGTCCCTGACAAGCACTCATTGACAGTTTACTGATGTCCCATGAGTAAACTTGACCCTTCACTTACCCTTTTAGTTTAGAAAGAAAAGAGAATCCCTCTATGTTCTTTATCTGTTTCCCAAATTTGTTGATATCACTTTTTTTTCCTTAGAAGGTGTCTGAATTTCCTTTCTCCATCAGTGGTTTTATCCCATCTTTAGCCGTAAGAATGTTCAAGATTCCCCATGATGAGTGTCTCCCCTGGGTTCTGCCCAGGCTTATTTTCCCTCCCTCTCCTTTGGTCTGCCACTGGCCTACACACCCTTCGTGTTCGTTCCCTCCTAACCACTCCTCAGCCATGCCAACTGTTTTCCCCCACCACCACTTCACTGAGAAGGCTGGGAAATGTGGGAAGCAGCCCACTAACAGCCAGATCCTCCCATGCCTTTTCAGTCTTCATCGAGCCCCGTCTCCATGGCACCTGCCACTGGGGACCGCCTTCTCCTTGCCATCTCTGGCTTCCATCTGGCTTCTCTCAGCACCCCTCCGCTGCCTTTCCGAATTTCCACCCCCCTGGATCCTCTCAGGTAACTGAGACCAAGGGAAGGGGGATGGCAGGCAAAAAGGCTGCTTGTAGAGGAGGGGAGGGTAGTAGAGTTGAGGGAAAGGACAAATTGGCTGGGACAGTGGACACAGCTTTGAGACTGTATCAAGGAGGTCAGGCTTTAAGTGGAATCATTGTGTCAAGGTTTGTAAAGCCATGGCTTATTGTCAAGAATTAAATACATCTAGGCATTAAGAAGATGAAAAATTTGGAATGAGCTGAACAAAAAAGGATGCTCAGAAGGACCTAGAGATCATTATACTAAATGAAGTAATTCAGACAGAGAAAGGCAAATATCATATGCTATCACTCATGTGGAATCTAGTTTTACAAAATTATACAAATGAACTTTACAAAACAGAAAGAAGACTCTCAGATTTCGAAAACACACTTACGGTTACCAAAGGGGAAACATGTTGGAGAAAGATAAATTAGGCGCTTGGGATTAGCACACACAATCCTTTATATATAAAACAGATAACTGACAAGGACCTACTGTTGAGGGAACTCTACTCAATGTTCTGTAACAACCTGTATGTGTAAGGAATCTGAAAAAAGAGTGGATATATGTATAACTGAATTGCTTTGTCATATACCTGAAAGTAACACAACATTGTAAATCAACTACACTCCATAAAAAAATAAAGAAAATAATGTGCTCACCACTGTGCCAGCCAAGGGGTCATAGAACCGCTCCAGGAGCTGGACGACCGTGCTCTTCCCGCAGCCGCTGCTGCCCACCAGGGCCAGCGTCTGGCCCTTTTTCACCTCCAGGCTCAGCCCCCGAAGTACTGGGACGTCTGGTCGAGTGGGGTAGTTGAACACGACGTCATTAAATGCCACATTTCCTTCCACTGTACTCTAAAATCAGGACAGTAAAAGTAAATTTCATTGTTGCAATCCTGAAAACTGACTTTAGAGCCAATCTTCTGTACTGCCAGGTATCAGAAGGCAGTGATCTTGGATTCCAATCAAGCTTCAGTTGTAACTGCTAGAAAGTAATACAGATCTAAAAGGGTCAGTGTTTCCACAGCATGTCTCATTAACACTATACAAATGTGATAACCCAAAGCTATAACAGAATTACCTACACATAATAAAACCTGATTTGCAGGATTTACGTATAAAATGGGCAGTACTCCTATACCCCTGTGGCTTTGTTATATAAAAGTACTAGATGTTAACATGTATCAATATTATCAGCATTTATTAAAATGAATCCATGATCAAGAAAGGTTCATTTTACAACCAGCAAGTAAAAGCACAGATTTTATTAAACTTCCACTTAGAATCCATTCATTCATCAGTTAGGAGCAGGTCACATAATCAAAACATGAAACTGACCAGCTTTAGGCCTTCCGTGCTGTAGCTATCGATCAGAGGAATTTTTTCAATGATATTGATGACGTGGGCTGCTGACACTTTGGCCTTGGCATAGTCAGGAGCAAAGGAACTGACCTGTCCCACAGCCATGGCACCAAAGACAATAGCTGAGAACACTCTGCCAAAAACAAAGACAAAATGTGTCAAGAGTTAATGACTGCCATGCCAAAACAGTGACACTTCTACAATCTGAAAACGCCACCTCGAAGAATCCCAACACATTAGCCAAAAAATAAAACAACAGTTTCCTATAAGTTCATATCAGTGTGGTTAACTGATTGTAAAATGACCCCATGTTTCATCTCTTTCTAGGTTTTCGCCTTCTTATAACATGACCTTGTAGCCTTTCCATGGAAGAAGTGGAATTTGTCTTCCTACCCTTGGAATCTGGGTTGGCCTTGGGACTTGCTCTGGCCAACAGGATGTGGTGGAAGTGACGGTTTCCAGCTCCAAGCCTATGATTCAGGGGGCCTTGCGTGCTCCTGTCTCTCTCATTCTGCCACAACCACAAGGCCGGCTGGCTTGCTGGAGGACAAGGCACGGACAGAAGACTGTTGTGTGGGCCCCAGCCAACCAGCCCATTGCTCACTGCACACACGCGTGAGCCCAGCTGAGGTCTCCTCTGCCTAGCCCAGACAGCAGAACTGCCTGGCTGACCCCAGACTTCAGAGCCAAGAACAAATGTTCACTATTGTGCATTCCTGGGGGCCAGTGGGTGTCTGTCTTGCAGCAGTATCTGCGGCCTTCAATAATGGATATAGGCAGTTTTGCTGGAATTGGATCAGAGTCTTAGAAAAGCCGTGAGCCACGCAGCAAAGAAGAGAGTTCCTTACACAGCCAGACAGTGTGCTGCTCTCAAGATGCACTGAGTTCTTCTTCTTTTTTTTTTTGTTTTTTTTGCCATGCTGCAGCTTCTGAGATCTTAGTTCCCCCTAGGGATCGAACTCAGGCCACAGTACTGAAAGCAGCCAAGTCCTAACCACTGGACCACCAAGGAAGCCCCTGCATCGCCATTCTTAATCTTCATCATGAGAATCATAGCAGCTTCAAGTCGGGAAGGACTTCACAGGATGTCAAGTCCAGCTCTCCAAGTGTGTGCCAGGGCGCACACCCCAGGCCAGCTCCCATCCTTTGTTTCAGGAAGGAGGAAGTTTGCTAGAGGAAGTCTTTTGTTAAAAAGTTCTTTTTCAAATCAAAGAGAAATGTACATCTTTTTGGCTAATACTGCCCTTCAAAGAACTGGAATATAATTTAAAAAGCCCTTTGCATCTTTGGTAACTCCTTTCACTCCCAACCTTCCAGCTGCCTTTCTCTGGACACACTGATCAAAATGTCTTTTTAAACAGTAGGCCTAGAACCGATACAACATTGGGGATCTTCCCAGGATCACACCGTGAGTCCATTAGATCCATTTCTTTGGGCTCTATGCCTGAGCTAACGGAGCCCACAGCGCTGTTTCCAAACACCTCGGAACAAATCACTCAGATGGTTCGTTTGGTCTTCTTATCTAGACCTGTGGGATCTTTTTCAAACAGATAGCTCTTTAGACAGGTCTCCCCTATCCCTTACTCAGAAGACTGATTTTCCGAATCTAACAATCCAAGAGTCAATAACTTCCATCAGTTGAATACCTTAACCTCAGAGTAAAGCACTATTTTTGGATTCTCTGGTGACTTAGACAGTTAAGAGTCTGCCTGCAATGCTTCTGAACTGTGGCATTGGAGAAGACTCTTCAGAGTTCCTTGGGCTGCAAGGAGATCCAACCAGTCCATCCTAAAGGAGATCAGTCCTGGGTGTTAATTGGAGGGACTGATGGTGAAGCTGAAACTCCAATACTTTGGCCACCTGATGTGAAGAGCTGACTCACTGGAAAAGACCTTGATGCTGGGAAAGATTGAGGGCAGGCGAAGGGGACGACAGAGGATGAGATGGTTGGATGGCATCACTGACTCGATGGACATGGGGTTGGGTAAACTCCAAGAGTTGGTCATGAACAGGGAGTCTTGGCGTGCTGCCGTTCATGGGGTCACAAAGAGTTGGACACGACTGAGCAACTGAACTGAACTGAGTTAAATCCCTGGGTCCGGAAGATCCCTTGGAGATGGAAATGGCAACCCACTCCAGTATTCTCACCTGGAAAATCCCACGGATTTTCCTACCAGAGGATTTTCCTACCAGAGAAGCCTGGTAGGCTACAGTCCATAGGATCGCAGAGTCTGACATGACTGACTACACTTTCACTTTCAAACCAATAATTATCAAATAATTATCTAATCAAGCACCAATACCAGTGATGCCTGATTACAATGTTTTGGTCATAGTTATAAAGAGCACCTGCATATCATCTGTCAGAGAGAGGTTGGGTGGATATTTTATAATCTTCTGTTGGGGTCATCCTGAGAAACCTGGAATGCATGCACAAATCGATGTCTAAATAGGATGGAAATGTTATACTGACACATACTTCCAAGTTTCAATGATACTGGTTTAAATATAAAGCTGTCACCACTGATTATGGTATGCTATCAAAGGGCAGCTCACACATCACCAAATCAAGACACTCAGAAAAATTACACTCACTTTTCACTACCAAACCACATATTTTAGTTTAACTGTATATTCAGTATTTTAGAAGGAAGTCCAGGCCTGTCTTCTGACTCAGGTACAGTCTTCTGCATTTCATGGTGATGAGCCAGATATTCCCATAGAGCTTTCCTTTTTCATTCCTCAATTTCTCCAGCTCTTACCTTCTAATTGCTTTTCTCTTATCAAGCAAAGCAAATGTATCCTAGAATATTCCAGGGCTCTCAGAACTCAGTGCTCCACATCTATTCTTTAGCTGCCCTGTTTAGAATCTTCTCAAAGGAACCAGGTACTTGACTCTGGGTGAGGCTCCTTTCCAAACACCGAGGCCTGCTGGAAACCCCTCATTGAATCACAGCCCCACCTAGACATGGATTTGAGAAGGTCAAATGTGTGAGTCAGTTCTTCTCTGGGGAGAAGGACAGATACCAATTCCCCAAATGGAACGGGATGCTTTCAGAGTAACACAGGGGGACTCAGAGACAAAACATCAACTTCTGAATCACCAAAATCTCTTCATGAAGCTTCACAGTAAGGCTTAGCTTCACAGTAAGGCTTCCTATCCAGGCATGAAGCACACGCACCTTGGTTTCATTTCTAGAGCCTGACTGTCACTAGGAGCCCCATACTTACAAGAGAACATCCTGAAACTCCATGATGCCTTGGGCCACCAAGTACGCACCAAACCGGAAACAGCCAGCATAGGAGAAATACATCATTGCCTGGGTGATGGAAAATGTAATTCCAAAGACATGTGCTTTCCTCAAAGAGTTTCTGAAAAGAAGACATACTCACATTTACTTGACTTTCATTTCTCAGCCTTTAAAACATAATCTTTGATGCATTAACAGTAGGGGATGGTGGCACAGCAGACAAAATTGGTTTCATTTCCACAACACTAAGTTTGGTCCTCACATCTCCACTTTAACGGAGAACTAACCACACCCTGAAGTGTTGAGGTCAAGGTAAAATAAGCCAAGGACAAGAAGAGTTTGTTAGGGGTTAAGGCACTCCTATTTGGAACCAGTCTGTTATTCCATGTCAGTTCTAACTGTTGCTTCCTAACCTGCATATAGGTTTCTCAAGAGGCAGGTCAGGTGGTCTGGTATTNGAATAGACTCACTAAAGGCACAACTGTCTTTGGATACAGTAAGAAATATTTATGATCATTGTGATTACTGCGAGGAAGTGAAAAGAGCCCTCGCCTACAGCTAGAAAATTCTATTTCCATGTCAATCATTAATGCAAGCAGGACTCATAAGGAGCTGGCGGGCATCAGTCTCACTGTACAAAGCAGGTGTCCATCCTGGTTGGGCAGTGGCCAGGCCATTCCAGTTGCTGAATATTTTGAATGTCACCCCTGAGTATAACCAATAACTCAAGGCCTACATAATGGAAATGTTTTGCTATAAATTTCACTCCTTCCTAATATGATTCTTTTCTAGTCCCCATTACAGTCATTTANCACTGTACAAAGCAGGTGTCCATCCTGGTTGGGCAGTGGCCAGGCCATTCCAGTTGCTGAATATTTTGAATGTCACCCCTGAGTATAACCAATAACTCAAGGCCTACATAATGGAAATGTTTTGCTATAAATTTCACTCCTTCCTAATATGATTCTTTTCTAGTCCCCATTACAGTCATTTAAAAATTCACTATTTGGGGGAGTTCCCTGGCGGTCCAGTGGTTACAACTTCGTAATTTCACTGCAACAGCCCAGGTTCCATCCCTGGTCAGGGAACTAAGATCCCACAAGTTGCACAGTGCGACCAAAAAATAACAATCAAAAATGTCCCTACTCCCTTCACAATGCCTATCTCATTCCCAGTACCTAAGATAGTCCCTGACAAGCACTCATTGACAGTTTACTGAATGTCCCATGAATAAACTTGACCCTTCACTTACCCTTTTAGTTTAGAAAGAAAAGAGAATCCCTCTGTGTTCTTTATCTGTTTCCCAAATTTGTTGATATTGCTTTTTTTTCCCTTAGAAGGTGTGTGAATTTCCTTTCTCCATCAGTGGTTTTATCCCATCTTCAGCCATAAGAATGTTCAAGATTCCCCATGGTGAATGTCTCCCCTGGGTTCTGCCCAGGCGTATTTTCCTTCCCTCTCCTTTGGTCTGCCACTGGCCTACACACCCTTCGTGTCCATTCCCTCCTTACCACTCCTCAGCCATACCAACTGTTTTCCCCCCCAACCACTTCACTGAGAAGGCTGGGAAATGCCAGAAGCAGCCCATTAGTGGCCAGATCCTCCCATGCCTTTTCAGTCTTCATCACGCCCCGTCTCCACGGCATCTGCCACCGGGGATCGCCTTCTCCCTGCCATCCCTGGCTTCCATCTGGCTTCTCTCAGCACCCCTCCTCTGCCTTTCCGGATTTCCACCCCCCCGGATCCTCTCATGTAACTGAGACCAAGGGAAGGGGGATGGCATGCAAAACGGCTGCTTGTGGAGGAGGGGAGGGTAGTAGAGTTGAGGGAAAGGACAAACTGGCTGGGACAGTGGACACAGCTTTGAGACTATATCAAGCAAGTCAGGCTTTAAGTGGAATCATTGTGTCAAGATTTGTAAAGCCATGGATTATAGTCGAGAATTAAATACATCTAGGCATTAAGAAGATGAAAAATTTGGAATGAGCTGAACAAGAAAGGATGCTCAGAAGGACCTAGAAATCATTATACTAAATGAAGTAGTTCAGACAGAGAAAGGCAAATATCATATGCTATCACTCGTGGAATCTAGTTTTACAAAATTATACAAATGAACTTTACAAAACAGAGAAGACTCTCAGATTTCAAAAACACTTATGGTTACCAAAGGGGAAACATGTTGGAGAAAGATAAATTAGGAGCTTGGGATTAGCACACACAANTGAGCCCAGCTGAGGTCTCCTCTGCCTAGCCCAGATAGCAGAACTGCCTGGCTGACCCCAGACTTCAGAGCCAAGAACAAATGTTCACTATTGTGCATTTCTGGGGGCCAGTGGGTATCTGTCTTGCAGCAGTATCTGCGGCCATCAATAACGGATATAGGCAGTTTTGCTGGAACTGGATCAGAGTCTTAGAACAGCCGTGAGCTATGCAGCAAAGAAGAGAGTTCCTTACACAGCCAGACAGTGTGCTGCTCTCAAGATGCACTGAGTTCTTCTTGTTATTTATTTATTTATTTTTTTTGGCCATGCTGCAGCTTCTGAGATCTTAGTTCCCCCTAGGGATCGAACTCAGGCCACAGTACTGAAAGCAGCCGAGTCCTAACCACTGGACCACCAAGGAAGCCCCTGCATCGCCATTCTTAATCTACTTCATGAGAATCACAGCAGCTTCAAGTCGGGAAGGACTTCACAGGATGTCAAGTCCAGCTCTCCAAGTGTGTGCCAGGGTGCACACCCCAGGCCAGCTCCCATCCTTTGTTTCAGGAAGAAGTTTGCTGGAGGAAGTCTTTTGTTAAAAAGTTCCCTTTCAAATCAAAGAGAAATGTACATCTTTTTGCCTAATACTGCCCTTCAAAGAACTGGAATATTATTTTAAAAGCCCTTTACATCTTTGGTAACTCCTTTCACTCCCAACATTCTGGCTGCCTTTCTCTGGACACATTGATCAAAATGTCTTTTTAAACAGTGGGCCTAGAACTGATACAACATTGGGGATCTTCCCAGGATCATACCGTGAGTCCATGAACAAATCACTCAGATCATTTGGTCTTCTTATCTAGACCTGTGGGATCTTTTTCAAACTGATAGCTCTCAGACAGGTCTCCCCTATCTCTTACTCAGAAGACTTATTTTCCGAATCTAACAATCCAAGAGTCAGCAACTTCCATCTGAATACCTTAACCTCAGAGTAAAGCACTAATTCGGATTCTCTGGTGACTCAGACGGTAAAGAGTCTGCCTGCAATTTGGGAGACCTGAGTTCAATCCCTGGGTCCAGAAGATANAGGTCTCCCCTATCTCTTACTCAGAAGACTTATTTTCCGAATCTAACAATCCAAGAGTCAGCAACTTCCATCTGAATACCTTAACCTCAGAGTAAAGCACTAATTCGGATTCTCTGGTGACTCAGACGGTAAAGAGTCTGCCTGCAATTTGGGAGACCTGAGTTCAGTCCCTGGGTCCAGAAGATACCCTGGAGAAGGAAATGGCAACCCACTCCAGTATTTTTGCCTGGAAAATCCCATGGATAGAGAAGCCTGGTGGGCTACAGTCCATAGGATCACAAAGAGTCGGACACAACTGAGTGACTATACTTTCACTTTCAAAGCAATAATTATCAAATAATTATCTAATCAAGCACCAATACCAGTGATACCTGATTACAATATTTTGGTCATAGTTATAAAGAGCACCTGCATATCATCTGTCAGAGAGAGGTTGAGTGGAAATTTTACAATCTTCTGTTGGGGTCATCCTGAGAAACCTGGAACGCATGCACAAATCGATGTCTAAACAGGATGGAAATGTTATACTGACACATACTTCCAAGTTTCAATGATACTGGTTTAAATATAAAGCTGTCACCACTGATTATGGTATGCTATCAAAGGGCAGCTCACACATCACCAA
>SJYS01009339.1:57597-73717 GCA_006410695.1 Philantomba maxwellii | reverse complement strand
TTCTATGAAAATTAAACAGCCCACCATTTCATAGGCAAAATATTGAGATTTTTGAAAGAAAATAAAAGTTTTCTTCTGATTTATGATTAGCAGGATTAAGCAAGCTACTTATTCAAAAATATCAATATATCAGAGAAAATCATTGATAGTGAAGTTAAATATGAAAAAATTACATAAACATCATTACTAACTATATACACACAGACTTGAGTTTGCCCTGTTTGATGTGGCAATGATTTTTGATAGCATTGCTTGCCTAACATATTTATATATATATAAATTATACTACTTCCTACTGTAAAATAGATACACACACGTATATGTATATAGATGTGTATGTATTCTCTATTTGAGCATGCTCAGTCGTGTCCAACTCTCTGCAACCCCATGGACTATAGCCTGATGGGCTCGTCTGTCCATGGACTTTTCCAGGCAAGAAAATTGGAGCGGGCTGCCATTTCCTCCTCCAATGGATCTTCCCGATCCAGGGATCGAACCCGTATTTCTTGCATCTCCTCCACAGAAGGCAGATTCTTTGCCACTTGGGCCACCTGGGGAGCCCCGTGTGTGTCTGTATGTGTATACATTTATACATATACAACACACGTATCCACCATCATAGGCAGGTCAGTTGGAGGGGATTCAACTGTCCTGTCTCCGCCAATTTGTGACAACAGCTATTCTGAGCTTTCCTGGTTCTGGTGAAGCTCCCCTATCTTCTTGCCTCCTCTTCCCTGGTCTTTCAGCCACTGCTTTACACTCTGGAGAACAGTTCTGACTCAGAGTGGCTCCTGCTACTGGGGCCGTGACAGTGGGAGCTGGAGACACCTTTGAGGAGACAAGTGAGAAGCAGACGGCTGACCCCAACAGGCAATTAGACAGAATGGAGTTCCTGGACGTGGCCAAGGACCCTGCCAACAACACTGCAGAGGGGAAGGACTGAGCACAATTCTACAAAGACAGGAAAGGCCTGACTCCAGAGGAATTTATGCAAGCTTGACTCCAGAGGAATTTATGAAGGCCTGACTCCCAGCGCAGCATCCAAGCAGCATCTGCTCAATGTTAGGCTGCAAGGGACAGAATTAGTGGGCTTCCTCCAGGATGAATCCTCCACACCACACGGGATGTGGGGCGTGTGTGTTGGTGGGAAGCACCTGAACACACGTGGCAATGTCTCTGTGAAAGAGACACTGAAGTTATGGAAGCAAAGTTTAGCTAGGGAATACTGGCTTTAGGAAATTTCAGGACACAATTTGTCCTCAGAGATCATTATCCCCAGGAATCGCCCTTCCAAGGAGCCAGCACAATGGATGAACCCCAAGCTTGTGGACAGATCCTCATGCTAATTTATTTATTTATTGCGATTCTGTATTTTATTTTGAAAGTTATGGGTATTTGCACTTATGAAACTTTAGTCTTTTTTTTTCAACTGGAGGATAACTGCTTTACAATGTTGTGTTCATTTCTACTGCACAGTGTGAATCAGCTATCATCTTATGCTAGCTTAAATGAAAAATAAAATAAACTTTACATCTTCTTCTACCTACCACCCCATTTCCCTGCCCCACTTACCAGAAAGTCTTATAATGATTTGTCCAACTGTGTCCTATTCCTCTTTCCCTCTTTGTCTTAAATTCATTCCCATCAGGCTTTCATCCCCATCACACCATGGAAACAGGTGTTGTTTGAACCATAAGCACTGCCACATGTCTACAACACTGTACAATGTATGCTTGTCTTGCATGCTTATCAGTAGGATTTGAGACCCTGGACCGCTCTCTCCTTAAAATGCTTTTTCATGTTGTTCTAGGATACTGCCCATCTCCCACAGTAGCCAAGAGTTCGTGCTCTTCTTTGCTGGGTCATCTTCGTAGCTGAGCTCAGACTATGCTGTTTTCTCTATCACCCTTGCTCCCTTGGCTATCTCCTCCTGACTTGTGGCTTTAAAAGCCACACATGGGCTGAAAAAATCTCCTAATGTTTATTTCCAGAAGTCTCTGCTAACTTCCAGATTTCCAAATCTATTTGCCATCAGGACATCTCCCATCTACTGTGGGCATCTCACATGCACCATGTCCCAAACACAACTCTTTTCACAGGTTTCCTGGTTTCATTAAAAAGTAATTCCATTTCTTCAGTTGTACAGATCCAAAATTTTGGAGTCATCCTTAAATCTCCTTTCTCTTATATCTCATAACCACATTCAGCCACTCAACAAATTCTGTTGGCTATTTCTTCAAACTATATCCAATTTGATTTTGTCATCACTTTCACTATGACTATCCTAGTCTAAAACACTATCTTCCTTGCCCCTGGATTACTGCATTAATCCCCCTGCCTCTCCCTGGCCCCTTTAGCCTATTCACACAGCAGTCTTCAAAAACTTCGCATCATGTACCTACTATGTTCAAAACTCGACAATGGTTTCTTATATAATTTCAGATATGCTGTTGATCTCAATTTACGACATTTCCTTTCACTCCTTTTATTCCCAGCTATACTACCTTCCTTGCTGTTTTAGGACCAGTTGTGGAAATACAGGCTCCAGGAGCCTCATGGGCTTTGCACTTGCTGATCCTTCTGTTAGAGAACATGCCAGTCTAGACATCTACAGGGCTGGCATCTTTCCTTCCTTCATGCCTCTTGAGTACGTCACCATGTCACTGAGACAGAGGCCCTCCTTCCCTACCATGCCCTAACAACGTATCCTGCAGCCCTTTTCCCCATAGCACTTACGACAGTCCAACATCCTGTGAGGACTTCACAAGGGCAACATTATTGTCTGGTTTAGGAAGTTCAAAGTTATTTCAAGTGATGTTTACATTCTGTTCTATTAGATTCTGTACATTTTGACCTAAACCTCAATTTCTGTTGATGTGTTTGCTCTAAGCAAAGAGATCTATGGTATTTATTGCATTAAAATTAGATTTATTGTATTAAAATAACAATGCCTAAGATTTTATTGTGATTTTATAACTCTGTATGAATGCTTCCACATTCATAACTGAATTTATTCTTACAGAAGCCCCATGTATTAGTTAGAAGACATGTAATCATAGTACTCTTACAGAAAGATTAAAAGCTAAAGATTGATACGGTTCAAAGGAGGTAAAGACGTAGCAGAGATCACATGCTCCCCCCACCAAATTCCACATCATCCTGTGGATTTTTGTCATAAATAGACCAGGTGGCACTAGTGGTGCAGAACCTGCCTGCCAATGAAGGAGACATAACAGACGTGGGTTCAGTCCCTGGGTCAGGAAGATCCCCTGGAGGAGGGCACAGAGACTCGCTCCAGTGTTCTTGCCTGGAGAATCCTCATGGACAGAGGAGCCTGGGGGGCCACAGTCCACAGGGTCGCAGAGACTCAGACACGACTGAAGCAGCTTGGCTGCACACATGGTGCAGTTAAAGAGACTGTCACTTCACCCGCCAATCAAAACCTGCTGGTTTAACAGCTTCTAGTTGTATTAATTAAAGAGATTCATGCAGCAGCAGAATTTAAGTTTTATAGTCTGATAGAATTGTTCCTTTTACCCTTGTTTTAATTTTTTCATACTCTTTTCATTTCTTTCAACCTTTGTCTAGGTTTTCTTCCCTCCCTCTGAATTCAGTGCCCCTAAATTTTCTTACAGCAACGACACACTTTTTCAGTAGCAATTACAATTTTCTGGGGATTAGCAAAGCATTAAAACAGACTGAAAAGATTAAAAAAAAAAAAAAGACTGGGCTTGCATGATACACTGATAAATACTTCCTTTTAAAATAATTATCCTTCTACATGTATTTAGATAATAGCATGAATAAGATGGAAAATAACAAAACAAAGCTCAAAAGTCATCACTGTTATAGTGATACAGCATATGATATTTAAACAGATATTTTTTCCGTAAGACACACGCTACATCACATAGGTTAAAGGTTTGACATTTTCTAAATGATGATGAGAATTAACTGTAGGGAGAGAATTAGTTTCATGCTCAAATTCTAAATGGCCCATTAGGACAATCACAGCAGAAAGGAGGCAGTCATACCCCTTTAACTTGAGCGGCGTCATTGGCAAGCCTGGTCGTCAATGCTCCCGTGGTGTTTTTAGGGTCATCGAACCAGCTCACATCCTGTGGCAGAGAAACTCATTTCATTATCTTAAAGCCTGACGCATGAGACCTTCAGCTCAAGAACACTGACAGGGTGCCCTTATCTCCTACATTAAGCACTTAGGATTTGACACTGAATAGATAAGAAAGGGACTTAATAAAGTCATAAAGAGATCATTTCTCAAAAAAAAATTTTTGAGTGCTTACTCTGTTCCAAACATAATTGCTACATGTTGGACCTATTCAACACTGAACAAAAATGACAGAGTTGTTGCTTTCATGAAGCTCAGATTCCAGGGACAGGACCCACAAATTAAAATACACCATGCCAAGGGGTAATAAATGCTAGGAAGAAAAACAGAATAGGGTAAGAAGGGAAAAAAAGTGGGGGGAGGCACCATTTTACAGACTGGGGAGGTGACAGAGAAGGCCTTGCTCAGGTGACATTTGAGCAGAGACCTGAGTACAGAGAGGGATGAGAGTATCTGGACAAGGAATGAACAGAAGGTGCAAAAGCCCCGAGGCAGAGACATTTCTGATCTGCTCACATACAAGCAAGAAAGTATAAAGGTGGTCACCAGCCTTAAAAGCACCTCTATGTAAACATACAGAAGCTGTCTCTTCCTCAGGGCAGACATCCATTCTCACTGGGCTCTCCCTCTTCCCTACCCCCATATCCACTTACGTCAGCCAATGTGTATAGAGTAGACTGTGTATGGGGAAGGAGGTGAAGCTCTTGGAGATGAGGTCTGGGGAGGTAGGTGGGGAAAGAGTTTGTGACTTTACTGGCAAATGCAAAGATTCCAGATTTGGGGAATTCCCTGGTGGTCCAGTGGCTAGGACTCCATGCTTTCACTGCTGAGGACCCAGGTTTAATCCCTGGTCAGGGAACTAAGATCCCACAAACTGCATCACATGAACAAAAAAAACAAGATTCCAGATTTTACCGAGAGATATGGGCAGCTTTCAGCAGCTTTTAAGCAGAGGGATGTGATTTAACTTTTATCTTGGAAGAATGATTCTGGTCTTGGGCAATGAATGAGTGAACTAGGATAAGGACTGAGGCAGTGAGACGGGTTAGGAGGCTATTGTAATATCGGACAAAGAAGAGGAGACACCAACTCCTAGGACTTTAACCTGAGCAACTGGCAGAATGGAGGGGCCATTTACTGATATTGGGGAGGTCTAGGTAAGGAGTAAGCCCTTTGGCAAAGGGTGGGAGGGGTGTCCAAAGCTGTTTGGAGACATTTGGTATGAAATTCTTAATAGACATTCAAATAGAGAAGTCAAATAAACAGCTGACTATAGTTAATGGCCAAATAAATGAATTGGGTTTTAAAAAAAAAAAAAACAACCAAAGAAGTCTAGATTAAAGTTTAACATTCAACATAAAATAGGATTTTCTTTATAAAACCACTTACACTTTTAAATACAAAAACACTAAAAATATTGTGAGTTTGAAGTCTCAGTTTGTGTCTGTTACAAAAATAACTAAGGTCCTAAGAAGTTATCTCAACTGTGATTTGCAGTTAAAGCAGCATTTATCAAATATTTAAGAAAAAACTAATTATAATGCATTATAATTTATCATAGTACATATCCATTTGCTTTTTTAAAATTGTTAAGTGCTTAAGTGTCTCCCCCAATGGAACATAACTGCCATGTATACAGGTACCACTCTGACTTGAAGACCTTACAATACCTAGTATTACGCCTTGTAAGCAGAAGGCACTTAATGCATGATGGCTAGACTGAATAACTGGTGGAGAGGGTATGATACAAATCCTCAGCTCGAATCCAAAGTATAAGGGGCCTAGGAATAGGCCTACGGCCTGGCAGGGGAATGGGGCATTTAGCCCTGGGCCCAGGCCCTGAGTCTAATTCGGATCTGTTATAAATACTGTCTGACTGAAAATCCTGACAAGAGCCCCTACACCAAACACTGCTCTCTGACTCACTGGACTTGGTCCTGGCTCTGTCAGTCCCGAGCCAGCGATCCCCATAAACAGTCTTGTTTTTAAGCGGCAGGGGGTCACCATGCTTTGAGCCAGGGTTCAAACCCCGCCCCGTCCCCCCAGGTGTATCTGAGGCATTCGTGTGAAGTATTCACTGTATTAGTGATTTTTAAATGGAAAGTTACAAAGTCACAGGCAAAATGTGCGTGATTGTTAGACACCTTCCCCTTTGCACTGATCTGCTTTCAGTGACATGTCTAGGACGCCCCTCCCCCTTCCCCTAAGCAAACATTCTCATCCATGTGCTGTCAGGGCCTGGAAGGTGCCCAGGGTGGGGGACCTAAGTCACTATCGGCTGGAACAGTGCAGCTTGAAGGAGCCTATCAGCCAAGCCCCAGCACAGAAACCCAGCAGCACCAAGTGGGCCTCGGGGCTGACTTTTGACCCGTGGAAAGAAGGGCTCAGAGGGCACCTCTTGGTGGGAATAAACACGAGCATCACGGGTCTCCCGGGGAGGGAAGGAAAGAGAGGAGAGGGATGTGGGGGGGCGGAAGATCGCTTCCATCTCTGCCTACAGCTGCTGACACGCAGGGCGGAGGGGAGCCCGCCTGGGAGACGCCATCTGGCTCGCGGGGACCCTGGTCCCGAGCCCATCCCCAGCAGAGCACCCCGGGCTCACTCTGTGGCACCGACAGCAATCCCGCACCTCCCCTCAGGGCACAGTGCACACCCCCGGGCGCCACTCCCGCAGGCCTACCTGTCTCAGCATCGACCTGAAAACCAGGTACCGCAGCCGCCTGGTGAGGATCTCGCCCGCTTTGCCGAACGTGAAGCCCTGTGGAGAGGGACACGCCACAGGGAGAAGGCTGGTCAGAGGCCCGGCCGCAGCCAACACCACGGGAAAGGGACGTTGGGTCAGCGCCGGGCAGGACACAAAGTCGGAAAGCTTGGTTTCAAGGCTTGGCGGCTCTGCTCCGCAAACAGCGACCTCCAGCGAGGCGCACCCCCAGCAGAGGTGGGAGGATCTGGTTTTGAAATCGACACTGCCGCTCCCCAGCCAGCCGGTGGGCCCATCGCGGATTTACAAGGAAGTGGTTCCTCTGTCTCCCTTCCCACTCTCGCTTCTCTCTCTCAGGAACCAGGGCCTGCCACTGAGGAAGCTGGGGAGGTGTTCCCAAGGCAAGGGAATTCGACTCTAACCCAGGGGTTCATATTATGAATCATCCCAAGCAGGAAATTTTTGAGAGTGATTGAGGGTGGGGGGATGGTGGGCACTGGTCACAATTACACCAGACCTGAGGTGCAACCTGGAAAAACAGGAATCTGCAGCCACTCCAGCCATAAAAGATGCAGAGAACAAAGATATCAAATGCTTTGTTTCCAAGTTAAAAGAAAAGCCAAAGTCTAGGAGAGAAATAGGTTGGAAAGGAAGCTTACTGGAGAGAGAGTTTTCTGCACTGATCTCCCTGCTTCCCCAAGGATATGACCTATGCCTGGGAGGAGAGAAGAGCGTAAGATGTGATTGTGTGGCCATGCTGGGCCACATCTGGGGAGGAAAGAGGACAGACCATCGTCCCCGAGCTTGGGGATATATAGGGCCAGACTGAGGCACTGCGCCACTTTCTCTCTGGAGCTCCGGGAAGGGGAAGTTCACAGATGGAGCCTGCCACACAATGGCCCAGGGAGAGCAGAGTGGAAACGGCTGGATGGTGCACTGGAAGAAGGGAAGCCCTAGCAAGAGCCCAGAGTCGCCTGCAGCATCTGAGACACGACGGAAGGCAAGCGTGGCTCCTCCACACTCCCAGGGGGCAGGCTGGACATCATCGAGAGAGAGAGGAGAAACACGGGCAAAGAGCCCAGGTGGAGAGCAAGAGAACTCTTCCTCATGGTCCTGATCAAGGGGTCAGCCAGGCTGGACCGTGTAACTGCAGGCCACCAGCCCCTCTGGTCACCAGTGTGAAGCAGGGGGCAGGGGAGGTGCACAGACCAGCGCCCCCCACCCAGCGCTGCAATGCTGCGTACGCTCTCTGCTAATACGCAGCAAGCCAGGGACAAGCAGAAGAGAAAGAGACCCTGCATTAACTGAGTTGAAGCCCTCCGTTGCCAAAATGATTAACCTTACTAGGAAGTGACCAGATGAAGGTTTCTGCTTATTAAACTGAACTATCCTGCCCACTATGAGAATACTACTCCTGTCATTTGGTTGAGAACTAGCCAGTGTTAAGTATGTCAGGAACATTATCTCTACAAGTCCTCAGGACAAATCTATAGTTACCACTTTACAGAAGAAGTGGAGGCCGAGGGAGGCTGGGAAGTGGCCAGAGGCTACAGTTCTAAGGTGGCAGAGCTGGAATCTGATGTGCATCTAAGAGAGTCTCGACCAGAATGAGCACCCAGAGCCTGGGCTGTAATCCCCCAGCGAGCGCCTTCCTTGCTTTTCTAAATAAGGGGCTAACACCATCTAACACCATGTTCTAATCCCATTGTTGGCACAGTGCCACCTCCGCACTTCTGAGGTCCTGGGATTCAGAGCCTTAGTTCTCACCTCGGTTTGCCAGGCAAGCAGGCTCCACTCTCCCTGGGTATCACTGTGCGACAAAGGTACCACTTTAACTGCCTTTGCGTCACCAGTTCAGATTTCCAGCTCAAAGCCTATCATGCTCCAAACTCCTTAACCAACTGCACCCTCAGCAACCTCTACATTCTCCCAACTTCTCTGGCATTAATACTTGGTGTGACAATCTTGTATACAAGTTAAGAGTGTCACATTTATTCTAGTATGATCAGATTCCCCAAAGAGACTTGAAGGACTCAGTAACAAAAGAGTCCAGAGTTTGGGATCTCCTATCATGTCCAGAAAAGTGTCCTGTCTGTTCAAAATATATAAACATGTTCATATCATGCAAAATAAAGAGATCTATTGAGAGTTCTATCTTTAAAAATTACATGTGACTAATCACTCATTCTGGAGAAGGAAATGGCAACCCACTCCAGTATTCTTGCCTGGATAATCCCAGGGACAGAGGAGCCTGGTGAGCTGCCATCTATGGGGTCGCACAGAGTCAGACATGACTGAAGCAACTGAGCAGCAGCAGCAGCAACCATTCATTCATTTAATAAGTGATTATGTCTATAATCATCTCACACACAATTAGAAATTTACCTCTTTTCATCATCAAGAGTCAGCTACCATTATCCCCATTTTAACACATGAGGGAACTGAGGCTTACATAGTTTCAGTTATTTACTTGCCCAAGGACACAAAATTACGAACTGGTGCAACTCATACCTGACCCTACACCTAACACCAAAGCCCATACTGCCTTACCATGCGGAGCTTCTAGAGTGCTTAAACTCCTGGCAATTTCATTTCAGCCAAATGATCTGCAATCTGTAAAATCTGATACTTTACATATGCTTACTACAGTTTTTGTTTGAAGACTGACATTCTTCCATCATTAGAAAGGTTCCTTCTTCAGGAAAAGAATGACAAATTCTTCAAATATTTTTAAAATCAGCATGACTGGCTTGTGGGGCTCTAAGGCTTGTTCTTGCTTTTAGAACACTGGAAGATACCTGAGTATCAGAACTGGATGGCATTACTTATATACCCAAACATGTGTCCACAGCTCCCCTAGATTCCACTTCTAAGACTTCTGCTTTTACGTCCAATCATTGTGTTAGATCAGACACTCTCCGTTCCCTCTGACTTCATAAACATTTCCAGTCAGGGGAGAAGGTGGGGAGAAGGAAGGAAGCAAGGGTTCCTTCCCTTGGGGTGTAAGAGGAAGCCAGAGGAAGAGAACATCTTTGATTTAAGTCAAGGAAACCGACTGCTAAGAGCCCCGTGACAAGAAGAGCGACTCTACTAACAGCAAATCACACAGATGTTTAATAAACTCCCCCAGTTAGGCAAGGATACATTTCTCCAAATGGAAAAAAAAAGGGAAAATGTAGACACTTACCTGAAGGAAAAATGTAATAAAAGAAATAATTCCAAGGATTAGAAACAACAGTGAAAACAAGTTACTGTTCTGTCGTTTGGTTTCATCATCCTCATTTCTGGTGAAGATCTGGCGAAAGAAAATATTAAAGGGTTTCAGTACCACTGAAGAAATCACTCAAAGTCTGACCCATTTTACATCTAGTTATAGTATTTGGGGTCGAGAGGGCCTTAGCATGTGGAGCTCGGGCAGGCTTCCCTAAGGCCAGACTTAAATGGGGCAGTATCGTGCCTTCCCTAGGGGCCAGGGCCTGTCATTCATTCATCAATCTATCCAACTCTTTCTCCGCTCATACTCCTTCTTGAAGTAACGGGTGCTTCAAGTCAGCACCGAATCCACTACCGCAGAACTGGGTAGATACTCTCTTACTCCTCTGATGGAAACTACACGGTGTGGCAGTCTGTTGTTTCACACGCGGACATTTCCAACTGTCCCAAGGTGTCTGGACACACATCTGCCGATGTGGTTTTGGAGCCCAGGAGGTGAGCTCATATATTCAGCCCAGGTCTGCCTGAAGAAAGGAGGCTTCTTCAGCCAGCCTTCTTTGTAGGGTGGCCTTTAGACAGACAGTGGGGAACTACAGCCAGCTCACCTGGAACCACACTCGGAGACCTTGGCTAAAAGAGCTAAACAGGATGCCTTGGGCTCAAAAAGCAGGCAGAGAACGACCACTTCACAGGGAAAGAAATCATCTTCCTTCACACTGGGCCAAAATCTGACTTGTGAGATTGTAACTTTATGGTTGAAAATGGCATCATGAAAAGCAGGTGCAACCAGTATCTGTCAACCTGAATCTTTTCAAGCCGTCCCATTTGTTTTCCTCTTAACACGTGGGACGGACATCCCACAGAGGCCAAGAGCGCAGCCCCATCACATCCTGACAAGCGCACGAGTCAGAGAGGGGCTCTCCCTTGAGCTGGTGTGATGAACGCACGAGGAAGCCTCTCTGTATACCAGTCACAGGACTGTTCCGGAGCTTGACTCAGAGTCCAGTGATGGCAGGTAGGGGACAGTCACCTAGTCAGTTTCATGGACTGTTTCCCAGGATCTCATTCCCAGGGCCCTAGGATAGAAACCAACTGCCACGACAAAGGAAGCTTTGAAAAATCAGTTTTCCCATCACAAAGAAAACNCAATCACATGTCCATCTATTCTGGTCCACAAAATTGTTAGGGACCTTTTTTCTTTCTCAACAATCTGTTACACACTCTGACAGGATGTTTAGAGAAACAGAGTTGTTTTGTTATTAGAAGAGGGGGATAGTTGGAGCAGAAATGAGTTCATCTTTCAGTTCTACTGGGAGCACTTCAACTCACAGCACTCATGGGTGAAAAGGTTTCCGTGTTGCGTGTCCTGACAGAGCGAGCCTACTTATCATCAGACACCGGAGACCAAGCGCGCGGTGACTGGCGTGGCACACACTCAGTCTAGCCGGTGACTGAGTCGCGTGGACTCAGGTACTGCAGGAAGGTCGAACTCTCCTGATGGTCAAGGACACTTCATTTCATTCCCAGCATCATCAACTCTCTGGCACTCTCCTCAAGATAAGAGGTCTCTCATTTCCCATTGTCTTTGATAGGCATCTGACCTCCTGAGAACTAGATGTAAACCTTCCTCGTGTTGACAACAGTGAAAACTCATAAAACCTAAATATCAGGGTGATCTCTAAGGCTAAGTTTTTAAGAGCACGATGAAGACCAACTTTCATCTGAGTCAATCTCTGGCAATATTTCTCATTATTTAACTTAAAAAAATGTGCAAGTATCTTCCAATGAAAGTTTATTCATCTCTACCTAAAAATATACCAGAGAAATAGAAGTTATACAGATCCAGAGAGACCTGATGGTTTTAAGAGCGTAAAGAATTACTTTAGGAGAGATTTCTTTAACAGTAATATTAAGAAGAATTAACAATGGAATGTTCTTATGCTTATAAACCAGCTAGGATTGAACTGAGGTTCACCCACCTTATCCAGGGCCGCCTGAACCACCGCTTCACTCTCCGTGTCCAGCGCTGAGGTGGCCTTGTCCAGCAGGAGGATCTTGGGGTTGCGAACCAGGGCCCGGGCGATGGCGATTCTCTGCTTCTGTCCACCGCTCAGCTGCGCTCCTCTCTCTCCAACCAGGGTGTCAAATTTCTACAACACCAAAAACACAGGAGGATTAAACAACAGAATAAGCAATCTCAGCTCAGATGTTTAAGATAGGAAGAAATCCTATAAACAACCCAAACCTCACAGGCAGTATGGTCCAGTTGCGTGTGTGTGTGTGTGCGTGCGTGCGTGTGTGTGTGTGAAGTTGCTTCAGTCATGTCGAACTCTGCGACTCTACGGACTGAAGCCCACCAGGCTCCTCTGTCCATGGAACTTACTANTGTTTAAGATAGGAAGAAATCCTATAAACAACCCAAACCTCACAGGCAGTATGGTCCAGTTGCGTGTGTGTGTGTGTGCGTGCGTGCGTGTGTGTGTGTGAAGTTGCTTCAGTCATGTCGAACTCTGCGACTCTACGGACTGAAGCCCACCAGGCTCCTCTGTCCATGGAACTTACTAAGCAAGAATACTGGAGTGGGCTGCCATGCCCTCCTCCAGGGATCTTCCCAACCCAGGGATCGTGTCTCATGTCTCCTGCATTAGCAGGTGAGTTCTTTACCACTGGCACCACCCGGGAGGCCTCAAACTCAGCAATAACCAACCCTAAAAAAAAAAAAANGCAGGTGAGTTCTTTACCACTGGCACCACCCGGGAGGCCTCAAACTTAGCAATAACCAACCCTAAATAAAAAAAAAAAGTCAAGTCATCCGTCATGGTCCAGTGGTTAAGAATCTCCCTTGCAATGCAGGGGACACCTGTTTGAACCCTGGTCCGGAAAGATCCCACATGCCAAAGAGCAACTAATACCATGTGCCACAGCTACCGAGCCTGTGCTCCAGAGCCCCGGAGCCACAGCTACTGCACCTGGGTGCCTAGAGCCCGTGCTCTGCAACAAGAGAAGCCACCACAATGAGAAACTCTCACCCTCAACTAGCGAGTAGCCCCTGCTGCCCGCAACTAGAGAGACCCGGCTGGCAGCAATGAAGACCCAGAGTAGTCAAAAAATAAGTAAATATTTTTAAAAAGTATGTCTACTACTAGTTGATGCTAGTAGAGCTTTAGAATCTGGAGCCATCTTGATCTGCCACCTTGGGAAGTTCCTCCAGTTTATATTCCTGCCCTGACTTCCTATGCGTCAGGCCAGCATGCCATGACCGTCCAGCACAACAAAGATGGAGAAGGACTTACATTAGGCAGTTTCATGATAAAGTCATAGGCGTTGGCTTCCTTCACAGCCTTCTGAATCTCATCCATGGTGACATCTTCACGGCCATAGCGAATGTTCTCAGCTATCGTGGTGGCAAACAGCACAGGCTCCTGACTCACCACCCCGATAATCTCCCGCAGATACCTTACGTTGATGGTCCTGATATCCTGTCCGTCGATACTGACCTAAAATAAAAAGGGGCTGTGATATGCACAGAGCGCAGATTTGTGATGTGCGACCTGCTGAGGTTAAGTCAGAGCTGCAGCATCTGGCTGAACAAGAGTCATCTCACCGTGCCCTCCGTGGGGTCATACAGCCTCTGCATCAGCTGGACGGTGGTGCTCTTCCCACAGCCGCTGTTCCCAACCAGGGCCACCGTCTGCCCACTCCCTACCTTCAAGTTGAGGCCCTTCAAGATCTATGAGAATGAACGAGAAATAAACTTAAACCACAGATTTCAGGACTATGTACATTGTTGAATTGTTGAGTAATCATTTCATTGTACCTTAACTTCGTTTCGAGATGGGTAATGGAAGTGAACATTTCTGAATTCCAGATTTCCTTTAATATTGTCGGGTTTGTGCCCAGTGTTTGAATAGCTGTTGATGCTTGGTTTCTAAACAGAATAAAATTTCAGAAGGTTACAGCAACTACTAGGTTACAATAAATACTTTCAGTTACATTTGTGGAGAGCTGAATAAAAGTGATAAAGAAATAGACTGTTTTAGACAGATAGATAAATGGCCAGCCCAGACTTACGTTATCAATGATCTTGAAGACTTCATAAGCTGCTCCTCTTGCGTTTGCAAATGCCTCAATGTTTGGAGATGCCTGTCCAATACTAAAAGCTCCAATTAATACAGAAAAGAAGACCTGAGGAATGTGAAGTAAAAGCATCAAGTTACTTAGTATTTAGTACACTTTTTTCACACTTCTAACATCATTAGTTAAGTTTTTACATGGCAAGATAACATACTTGAATACTATTAAAACTATTATTTTTAAAATTGAAGTACATACATGAATACTGACTATTAAAACTATTATTTTTAAAATTGAAGTACTTTTTAGTTGAGAATGCTGAATTAAGTCTTACTGGATCCGTGAAATAATAAATTCTATATGACTGGAATATTTTCATATGTCTTCAAAGGCCAAGAATTTTTCAGAGCATCAGCAGGGTATAGTGGAGATAAACCCTACTATGAGAGTCAGAAACCTGAGGTCTGAACCCTGGATTAAGCACTAAATGGCTGTTATGTCTTCAGGTGATTCTTTGACAGTCTGGATTTCAATTTCTTTATTTGCAAAAAGAGACAAGATTCTGTTTTCCCTACCAAGCAGTCTTAGTGTTGTTATATCAAGTGGAACGGTACATAGGAAAATATTTTGTAAATATTTTGCCCAAATCAGTTTCTTATCGTACATTTGACACTGTTTCTCTAGAGGTGTTAAAGAGGACTAAAATCACTGCTCATTTCTTTGTAAATCACACAGTAGTTATATTATCCAACAACTTAACAGAGAAGAAATTTTGCTAAGTGTTTCTATATTCACTTTCTCAATTAGTCCTTATAACAACACTAAAAGTTATGGCGTCTTATTCCTGTCATTTCCATTTTGTGGAAGACATAACAGAGTCTTCAAAAGTCTAGGTGGCTGAACCAAATCATACAGTCAGTAAGTGGCACAGCCAGAATTTGAATCAGATCAGCCTGATATCAAATCCCAGGCTCTCACTCACTCTTCTTGGCCATTATTTAATAATTCTTCAAAAATAATTCTCTAACAGTGAAACCAACACCACTAAATTTCATTGACATTTTAAAGGTGATTCATCTCTTACTATGATATCACTTACCGTGAGCACTTGTCCAATGGAATATTCTCTTGAGAGGACCAAGGAGGTCCCGTACCAGAATGCCAGGGCATACGATGCATAGATCAACAGAAATGCAGCACCCATAGAGATGTTGGCCGTGACAGCTTTCTTTATTCCAATTCTCTTGGCTTCTTCCAAATTTTTGTTGTACCTGGGAGAAGTAACAAATTATCACACATGCCTGTAAAATCTTACAAAATGGGTTAATACAACATGATGGTTGTTGAGTACTCAAGACGCACCAAGGCCTCTGATGGGTGCTTTGCATGTATTTTCTCCCTTTGACCCTATGATGTTAGTACTATTTTAATCTCTTCTTGTAGAAAAGGAAACTGAGGGCTTATGGAAATTAAATAATTTGTGGAGGCATGTTCTAAAAGCACCTTCTCTGGCCTTAGCAATAGTGAAATAAAAGAAGTAATACTTAGCAAACTTAACAGCACTTGCACTGTTTCATATATAAGACAAAACACCAGCTATGAAAACACTTGTGTTTTCCCTTTAAAATCTGCGTGCATTTTAAATGTATTAATAAAATGAAGATATAATGCTAGAAAGTACTCCATACAGACGTTTGTGGAGATGTGGACCTAGAGACTGTCATACAGAGAAAAGTAAGTCAGAAGAAAACAAATATCATATATTAACACAAATATGGAAACTAGAAAAATAGTATAGATGATCTTATTTGCAAAACAGAAATAAAGACACAGACGTAGAGAACAAACATATAGACCCCAAGGTGGGGAACAGATGGGGTGGGATGAATTCAGAGGTTTGAATTGACACATATACAACTACTGATACTATGCGTAAAACAGATAACTAATGAGCACAGGGAACTCTACTCAGCACTCTGTGGTGACCGAAATGGGAAAGAAAG
>SJYS01009339.1:0-28260 GCA_006410695.1 Philantomba maxwellii | reverse complement strand
CAAGCAAGACTGCAAAGAAACCTACAACTGAACAGGCTTCTGCCCGCAATGCAGGAGACCACCTGCAGGAGACTCAGGTTCAATTCCTGGATCAAGAAGTTCCCCTGAAGATGGAAACGGCAACCCACTCCAAAATTCTTGTCTGGGAAATCCCATGGACAAAGGAGCCTGGTAGGCTACAGTCCATGGGGTTAGAGTTACAAGAGTCAGACACGACTTAATGACTAAACCACCAAACACTGTCCAGCATCACAACTAAAGGCTTCATACCATTTTGGAATCACATTTTATTACATTTTTATCTGACCCAAATATCTCAATAAGTTTATTAGTTTTAACTACTGAACACTTAATAACAGTATAAATGACAAGTATGTGACATGGATACATTTGTGATTTCCTAACGGGTAAANAGAGTCAGACACGACTTAGTGACTAAACCACCAAACACTGTCCAGCATCACAACTAAAGACTTCATACCATTTTGGAATCACATTTTATTACATTTTTATCTGACCCAAATATCTCAATAAGTTTAGTAGTTTTAACTACTGAAGACTTAATAACAGTATAAATGACAAGTATGTGACATGGATACATTTGTGATTTCCTAACTGGTAAAATCAGATTATATTATAAAGGTGGTTTTCAAACCATATTGCACATCAGGCACTGTTCTAGATACTCTGGACACAACCTAGAACGAGAGTGCCACTTTTTCTAATCTCACTGGATTTCTGTGCAAGTAGGAAATCCTTTCACTATTAGACCCCAAACTGCATGTGACAGGGTACCACTACTGAAATATTAAGACAGTTAACTTAAGATACGAACTTTTTTTCTATTATACCTTTCTTCCCATTTGAGAAGCTGTAATAGCCTGGCAGGCTGCAGTCCATGGGGGTCGCAAGGAGTCAGACATGACTGTGTGACTGAACTGAACTGGATAAACAAGTAACTCAATAAATCAACAAGATAAGCGTAATAACTCATAAAAGGGAAATAAAGCAGTGATGCTACAGTAACTTTGGAGTGGACTGGGGACAAAGGTCTTTCTGAGAGAGAAATGAATGATAAGAAGCTGGGGCAGGTTCTACATGGCCCCTATCCAGGGAGGAAATGAGAGTATTCATGCAACAGTGAGGTCACTGTTGGTGGGTTATACTCAGAAAGCAACAAGCAATGGGACTGACGAGGCAGGAGGCGGCCAGATCAGGTGGGCCAGGTAGGCCAGTGGAAGACGTATTTATTCCAGGCTATGGAGAACCATCGGGCATAGATGTGACCGTCATATGTTTGTAAAAGTTCATTCTTAGGGACTTCCCTGGTGGTGCAGTGGCTAGAACTCAGCAATCCCAATGCCAGAAGCCTGGGTTCAATCCCTGGTCAAGGAACTACTTCTCTCATGCAGCAACCAAGAGTCAGCATGTTGCAGCTAAAATCCACAATGGCCAAACACATTTTTTCAAAAAAATTCTTTAAAGCTCCTCCTGAGAGTGTGTGGAGAACTGGATACTAGTGGGCGGGGGTGAGTGGAAGCACAGAGAGGAATTGGGAAGGAAAAGGATGACTCGGCACAGGCTGAGCAGGGACATATGTGGTGGCAACACATGCAGCGACTTCAGCACTGCTGCCGGGCGGTCGAGGGACAATTAGCAGAGGTCCTCCCCTCCACCACTCTCAACCAAGGAAGCCTCTCTGTGAGCTGCTTTCCCCGGGCAGCCCCTATGATGGACATCATTCACACAGGAGGATTCTCTGATCACAGACATGAGGAAACCACTGCCTTCAATGGCCTGCCAGGACTGTTCTAGCTCAAGAATGCTATGACTCAATAAGTTCCCTGGTGGCTCAGATGATAAAGCATCTGCCTGCAATGTGGGAGACCCGGGTTTGATCCCTGGGTTGGGAAGATCTCCTGAAGAAGGAAATGGCAACCCACTTCAGTATTCTTGCCTGAGAATCCCACGGACGGAGGAGCATGGTAGGCTACAGTTCATGGGGTCGCAAAGAGTCGGACACGATTGAGCGAGCTTCACTTCACTTGTGCAGGAAGCTCCATCAGACACAAGCAAGAGGAACGTGGACCTTCTGCTTAGATGATCACTCCCCTCTGGCACTTGCCTGCCACTCAGGGTGGCTGGGCTCACTGCAGGTGACCGAGGTGACTCGGGAGCCACAGTCACTCCCGGCCTGAAGAGCGGTACCTCGGGGCTGCCCTGCCTGATGCACTAATATGTAAGTCCACAGGGTGGCATCCTAGGGAGAGAAAAGACCAAATGAAAAGGTGGGTTTGAAGCGTTTGCTTCAATTTTAGGCAGAATTGGAAACCACCAATAGAGTGGGGAAAATACCAGAATAAAAGGCAGGATTCCTGGCCCAGGAATTCAGCAATGCCCACTAGCAAGCAATTCCATTCTGGCCACGCTGGCTCAGCTTCCTGAGCACTGGTTTCTACATCTACAGAATTATGGGTTTGGGCCAGATGAGTCTCTGGGCTCTTTTTCACCTATAAAATTCTCTGATTTGGTCTCTCATTTATTCATCTCCCTTCTTAAGTACCTAGAGTGGGTCAGGGATTATCTATTTTCATTTTTTGCTGCTTTTTATAATATTATAGAGTTTACATGGTAACTAACCTACTTTTTAAGAAAGCATCTCCCCCATAGTAACAAAAAAAATCTGACTATTCTACACTACTACTACTATTCTAGAAAAATCAGACATATTTTAAGTTTTTACTCAAACTTAAAAAATAAACTGCCACACTAAACAATATACTGCAAAATAGTTTGCCATTATTTGGTATTTGATTTTTCCAGAAATTTATCTCTAAGAATTTTTCCAATGAAATAGTTGGGAGCAGAGGAAATCCTTGAACAAATAAAAAAAAAAAAACAACCATCCTGGAAATTTTTACAAAGTACTTAGAACTGAAACATCAGCTATCATTCTAGTTGGAAGCATACTCATCATGCTGGCCTTGATGACACTGACAGCAGTGTTTTCTATATTTTCAACACCAAGGACACACACCCAAGACCTGCATATTCTATATNCCATTATTTGGTATTTGATTTTTCCAGAAATTTATCTCTAAGAATTTTTCCAATGAAATAGTTGGGAGCAGAGGAAGGCTTTGAACAAATAAAAAAAAAAAAACAACCATCCTGGAAATTTTTACAAAGTACTTAGAACTGAAACATCAGCTATCATTCTAGTTGGAAGCATACTCATCATGCTGGCCTTGATGACACTGACAGCAGTGTTTTCTATATTTTCAACACCAAGGACACACACCCAAGACCTGCATATTCTATATATGTTCACAGTTTAAGCAGAATATAGATATTATTTTGATTATTGGCATTTCACAAATAGTTTTCATGTTCCTCATATGAGTTTCAGTGAGGTAAGAGTAGAAATGGTAAAAGATAAATAGAAAAGTAAGTTATTTCTACTTTTTTTCCCTTTTTCCCTGAATTATTAACTTGTCTTAGAAGTTGAGTGTCTCCTTTTCTCCCTTCCTCAGCCCACAGTCTGGTAGGAGACTAAACAGAACCAGCCAAGATATCGTTATGGAGAAAAAGAAAAGTCATCCAGGTACCATCAATTGACCCCCTAGAGACAAATAATCAAGAGCTTATTTTCAGGGTTCCTCTGGGTGACATTCTCACCATGAGATATGGCAGATCTCCCCCAGTACTTTCATTTCTGGATTAACATGTAATCCTCAGTGCCTTCCTTTCTAGGTCTCCCTCTGTCTACCTGATTCCCTGGACTTGGGGCTGGTCTGCATGGGTTCAAATAGTGAGTAACTCTATAACCTCAGTCATTTAAATATACTCAACTCTCTGAGCCCTGGTTTCCTCATCTGTAATGTATAGATAATAACAGTATCAACCTCATGCCCATGAAGAAATAAAGGTGTTAATACATATAAAGCACTAAGAAGAGTGCCCAGAAGATATTAAATGCCCAATAAATCCTGGCCCAGGAGATTTATCATCCCTTCAAGCAAAGTGATGCCAGATCTCTAAGTCTACTCTTTATGGCAAGATTCAGCCTCTTACCTTCAACTGCCTGGACATCGTTTACACTTGTACCCAACCTGTCACCTTTAACACAACCTGTCTAAAATTGGCAATCACCTTTATTCAGGCTCATTTTCCGGCAGTGCACAGTCTCATGAGGAAGATGAGATCTCACAGGATACTACAGAACTTCAGCACTGGTTAAGCTCTGTGCACACAAGAGGACCAGAGTTCACAAGGCCCAAGTCAACAGAGATTTTAAAGCAAAGGCAAAATCTAACAAGATGAAGATACAAGGGAGCAGGATATCAGGAACTCAGGTCCACAACAAACAGATAATTGGAGACAGGTGTTACGAGAGGAGAAAGATTATAAGAGGTCTATTACAGCAGCAGAGAAGGACATGCTCGCTCAAAAGCTTTTATAACTGTCTAGTTAAAGCCTATGTTTATTGTGAAACTCCCAGACTTTCAAGAGCCTTAGCAAATCCAAGCTTCCTTAAGCAAGGAATACTGCCTGTCCAACAAGGAGGTTCTGGCTTTGGTACCTAGTCTGCACCATGAAGAGGTCACAAGGTTCTACCTAGAGAAGGAAAAGAAGAAAGGTCTGAGAGTGTCTGGGGTCCCAGAAGGCTGACTCTCCCACCAGAAGCATCAGAAAGCTCGCTTGCCCTCGTCTCCAGGACCAATATCAAAACCTTTGAAATCCTTCCCATCTAGACAAGTTTCAGGACATCTGGAAGTCTGAATCTGCAAACAGGTTTATAACAGAATACTGACTGTCCTAGGGTAAAAATTACTGTAGAGATAAATCATAAAGACACAGAAGGACATATGACAGGGCAGAGGCAATCAGGAGTAGTGGTGAGAGAAGGGTATTAGCTTTGTTTTTTATTTAACATTTGTTTTTAAATGTTTCACTTGTTACACAGAACATGTCTACTTTGTGCATGAGAGAGTTATCAACTGACCAAACTTGGTTATCACCTCCTCTTGGAAGCCTCCCATGATTCCTAGATGGAGCCAAACACCCCTCCTTTCCTTCCCAAGTATTTTGTGCATCTCTGTATCATAGCACTACTCATATCCAACTGCATTGGTTGGCTTCCTGTCCATTGCACCCATTATACCAAATTTCCTGGGGGCTGGAAATGCTTCTTTAGGACACACACTATTGCTGGTACATAGAGCACTCTGTCAACTTTTTAAAAAATGCACGAGAGAGTTGTGAGCTAAGCTTTATTTTAGGCAAAATGAGGGCTATCGTCTGGGAGACAGCACCTCAGATAGCTCTGAGAAACTGCTCCAGAGAAGCGGCGAGGGACGGAGAGTATATATTCAGTTTCGGTAAAGGAGCAGTTCATGCAACCGAGCACTTATCTTTGCAAAGGCTTTCTGCTAGTCAAGAGAAACTAGTGTCACCACGAAGGAAATAAGTGCTTTTCTAGATCTGAGGCGATGTGAGAACTGGGCTCCTAAGATCAAATTCTGAAGACATCTATCTGAAGACCTGTTCTGGCAGTTCTCCAGAGCACAGAGTGCCTCATTTCTGATCTCCATCCTAAACTCCCCTAAAGGGAGTAGCCATTAATAGTATAGTAATGTCTGTGGCTTCCATGAAAGCAGCCACAGATACTATGCAAACTCAAATGTCACAAAATATTTTTCTTTCATTTTTTCCCAATGATTTAAAAATGCAAAAATCATTCTAAGCTCACAGATGGCACAAAAAGAGGCAATAGGCCAGATATGGCCCACGGGCCATAGTTTGAGGCCCTTACCTTACCTGAAAGGCATGGCTAGCAGTCCATAGTTACTAAAGAAATGCACCTGAAAAGGAAGGCTTCACATTTATAACAGGTACTGAGTGACTTGCCTAGAAAATCCCATGGATGGAGGAGCCTGGTAGGCTGCAGTCCATGGGGTCGCTAGAAGTCGGATGCGACTGAGCGACTTCACTTTCACTTTTCGCTTTCACACAATGGAGAGGGAAATGGCAACCCACTCCAGTGTTCTTGCCTGGAGAATCCCAGGGACAGGGGAGCCTGTTGGGCTCCTGTCTATGGGGTCGCACAGAGTCGGACACGACTGAAGCGACTTAGCAGCAGCAGCAGCAGAGTGACTTGCAGTATGCCTTTCAACAACTCTAAAAACTGAGTTAGTATCACAGAGTTCTGAAAAGATGAAATGAGATAAGGAACCGTATCATTGCAAGTTATGAAGGTTCATTTGTGAGGAACAGGGAAGCATGAGCTTCTTGTTGATAATTATAACAAATATTAACAATTATTGAGCACCTTTTCATGACTAAACCCTCTTCTGTGAGCCTTAAGTGAGGAATCCATTTAATTCTCACAGTCATTCTATGAAGTAGGTTCTACTGCTATCTAACTGTTCCAAAGATGAGGAAATTAAAGTATGAAAATAATCCCCCATAGTCTTAACTAAAGAGTGGCAAAGGTGGAGTTTCAGAGCCAGGCAGTCCTACGCTCCAGAGCCAGCCCTTTAACTACTGGATACAGTATCTCTTAAGAAGGTAGCAGAGACAGAGACAAAACATCCAAATATTCCTCTAAATTTCCCCAAGACTGGAAGAGGGAGCTGAACGGGAAGGGCTGGCAAGGAATGCAACATGAACTACATCCCCAGGTGGAAACTCTGTGATCCGAACATCTATGAAGATGCATGCCGAGGAGGAGCAAGCCTCCACAGATGGACCATTTTGAGAACTTATATATGCTACTAGGTCACTAAGTCAGGTTACTGTCCATCTCACATGTAAATATGGACAAGGCAAAGCCAAGACACAGTAATAGTTAGTATTCCTACTTAAAGAGATAGATTATTTTCTTATCAAAGTAAGGGCCAAGTAATTTTTCAATGATCGAGATAAAATGTATGTAAATGTTAATGCAGTTTAAAAAAAAAAGACCAGTTGAACACACATCCCAGTGTTCACAGCAGCATTATTTGTAGCTGCCCAAGATAGGGAAGCAACCTAAGTGTCCACTGACAGAAAAATGGATAAAGAAGATGTGGTGTAGATATACATATACAATAGATCACTACTGAGCCACAAAAAAGAACAAAATTTTGGCACTGGCAGCAACATGTGTGAACTTCTTTGGCATTATGCTAAGTGAAATAAGTCAAAAACAAAGACAAATACTGCATGATATTATCCATTATACGTGGAATCTAAAACACAAACCAACAAACTAGTGAACATAATGAACGAGATNAACATTTTACCATTTACAATTCTGGGTTCAATCACCAAATATGATTTAGAAATCTCCTGGGAAAAGAAAGCCCCCCACCCCCACCCCCCAAAAAAAAGAAAGGCCCAAATTCCTGCTCTTTCCGTTGTTCCTTTTCCCTTCCTGATGCTCCAATATGCCTTGTATCACTTTCCGTTTGAAGAACTTCATTTAGCCAGTCTTTAACAGGAGGTATGCTAATGCAAAGTTCCTCTATAGTCTTCCATGATCTGGGAATGTTTTCATCTCCCCCATCATTCCTAAAAAATACTTCAACCAAGTATCCACTGTTGACAGGTCTTTTCTTTAAGCACTTGAAAATTAATTTGCCACTTCCTTCTGGTCTTTATGGTTTCAGATAAGAAATATATTGTCATTCAAATCGGTGTTCCCTGTAGGTAATGTGCTGTTCATCTTTAGCCAATTTCAACTTTTTTCTTTGTCTTTAGTTTTCAATGATTTAACTGTGATGTGCATTAGCATGGGTTTCTTTGGGTTTATCCTGTTTGAGGTTAGCTTAGCTTCTCGGAGCTGGAGGTTTGTCTTTCACAAACCTTGGACATTCTCAGCAATTATTTCTTCCAATGTTCCCTCAGCCTTACTCCTCTCCTTTCTTTTGGGACTCTGATGGTCACAAATGTTCATATGGTACTACTGTCCCACAGGTCCCTGAGGCGCTTTTCATTTTCTGTTTCATGCTGGGCCACTTCTATTGTTCCCTTTCCAGGTCCACTGACTCTATCCCGTCCTCTCCACTCAACAAGAGTAACCCCTCCATCGTGACTTTTGTTCTACGGCTGTACCTTTCAGTTATCTAATTTCATTCTGTCCTTTTTTCTTAATTTCTTTTTCACTGCTGATATTGTCTATTTCCTTTTGTTTTAGGATAATTTGTAATCGATTAGTGAAGCATTTTTCTGATGACTATTCCAAAATCCATGCCAAACAATACTGACATATTAATTATATCAGCACTTGTCAGTTAAGTGTTTTTTCTCATTCAAGTTGTGATTTTCGTAGTTCTTGGTATGACAAGTGGTTTTCTTTTAACTATATACTAGGCATGATAGCTATTATGTTAGGAGACTCTGGGTCCTATTTAAAGCCTTTTATTTTAGCAAGCAGTTACCCTTTGGGGAGTTAGCATATAATTCTTAACCTACTCTGAGAGTTGTGGGTCAAGCAGCAGTTCTATATTCAGAGTGTTTGTGGTATTACTTTCGTCAGCATGGTTTGTCTCCGGGTTGTTGGGGCCCCTGCTTCTGCTACCTGAGGGAGTGAAAGTGTTCTTAAGTTTGGACCACCTCCTGTATCAGTAGGATATGGTAGTTTCCCCTCCCTTTGTCCCTTAGCTGACCCGATGTCTCTGGGCGGGGTTAGAGACTTGCGTGCAGAGATCAAAAGAGGCTTTCTGGAGTAGGAAGCTTGCTGGGACCAAGCCTCTTCCTGTTCTGCCTTCTTGCCCCTGGCCTCTAAGTTACAGAAGGGAGCCTCAGAATCACAGGGACAAAGCAGCTTCCTCCACCGGGCCTCATTTCTTTTTTAATAAGACTGATAACCAGACAATTGAAGGCTTCATTTATTAAATAGTATCTGAAGTAATGCAAATTAATTATTAAAAGATTAACTTACTGCTTTCCCCCCTAACTTAACTAGAACAAACATCAATACATTTTAGAACAGTTTTTCAGCAAATACTGATATGAAGAATCTGCCACCTGACTTGCCTAACATGCTTGTAAACAGAAAAATCAATTAACACAAAGGCTTTTGCCAAATATTTCAACAGAGATGCATTTAGCCACCAAGAACACCATTCAAACACTGTGTTAGTCTGAACAATAAATTAATAAGAGTCCTCAGAACTTCAATTTCTTCCTCTGTTAAATGAGATGATATCTAAACTTTACAAGAACACGTATTTCATGCCTTTGAAGAAAATAATATGATAGAATGAGGGGGAAAATAGTCTGTAATATTCTATAAACTTCTACTTCATATGTAGAAAATATTATAGCTAAATATTGCAAAAAGTATAACTAACATTTATGAATTTGGGGGGAGATTAAGATATCTTGTTATTTTATACTCTGAAATTCCCTGGGATTTTTTAACCTAAAAAAAGTGGAATCTGGGTAACAGGGTCCTATTGTATAGCACAGGAAATGGTATTCAATAGCCCGTGATAAACTGTAATGGAAAAGAATATGAAAAATAACGTATTTGTATGTATATCTGCATTACTTTGCTGAGCAGCAGAAATGAACACAACATTGTAAACTAACTGCATTTCAACAAATTTTTTACAAAAGAGAAAAAAATATGTATTTGCCTGACACAGTAGGTACTTTAAAAAATGGCAGTTACCGTTTATAACAGCAAAACAATATCCATCCCACAGGGTTAAAGTTTTTAATTTTTTAATACAGCCTGATTTGTTTTGTGCTAGGCTTGGGTTTGCTTGGCCCTCCGTTATTCTACATCCTTTTGCCATGTGACTGTGTAGCGCTCTCTCTCATTTCTCTTTTTCTCTAAGAAACTACATACCAGGCCAATCTTTCCACAGCCACCTACACTTACAGGAAATCAATTTAGAATGAACACCACACCCAGTCTCAGGAGGAAGGCCTCCCTGCGGAGGTGGGGAGGGCCATTTGCATTGCATTGCTTTGCTTTCGTGACAGAGAGGGAACCGCAGACCTCAGATGTACGTGCATAAGGGGCTAGAAAAAACCTCTTTTTAAAAAACTGTCTTCATACCAATGGACTTAAGTATGTATAAACACAGAGCCATTTATAATGCTGACAAAACTGTTCTGCCAACAAAATAAATAAAATCTACAAAAACACTGACATCAATAATGGTAACTGAATGGGACTTACGTGTTAGTCACTGAACTTGAAGCTCTACTTGTGAACATGGAACTGTCTACCGGGGACACAGCTGTCCAAGAGCCGAGCATGCCTTCTGCATGAAGGCAGAGGAGGAGATGGGGGAGCTCCATCTTTCCCTTCCCCCAATAACAACAGCACAGAGTCTGGGTGAGGACAACTCAGTGAGCTCACATCTGCCTATTCCCACTGATTGTGAACAGAAGATTTAACAGCAAGATTTAACAGAAGATTTAACGTCATCATCAGTGTCATCATGTGACAAAAACAGCCTCTACTGGAGGAGTTGTGGGGTGTTTTTTGAGGGTGGAGACAGTTTAATAGCCTGGATTCACAGGCTTCACACCTACCTTTGCCCAGATAGCAGCTGACAGGCCAAGAACAGGACTGATGGCCAGAATCACAAGGGTGAGCTTCCAACCTTTTGTAAATCCTATTATAAAACCGGTGAAGAATGTTGCCATTGCCTGAAAGAACATTCCAATTTTGTCACCAATTCCTTCATTAATTTTGGAGACGTCACTGAAAGAACAGTGTTAGAAATAAACATCAGGATTAGGAACACCAGAACTTTTTTTTCCTGAATCTAGTTGAGTGTTTGTCTCAGTTGGGGGTAAATCAGTTTACATCTGGGATTTTGCCCAGGAACGTCTCCAGCAAGTATCATGTCGCCGCCCTAATGCTCACTCCCACAGGATGTCTTGGGTCTGGCAAGTCCAACCCTTCATTCACTACCAGTCATGCAGGACCTCTTCATGCCCTGCCAGGGTTCTGGACATGAAAAGACGCATGAGGCACGATCAAGACTCAGAAGGTATTTAGTTTCAGAATTACTTCTGCAGGATGGGCATTACCTCCAGGGACTACCTCCTGACACATTTTATGACCTTGCTTCCATTTTAAAAGAATAAGAAGCACAAGTCAGAGTTGAACACACAACCAAGTACTTACTCTGTGAGGCGGGTGTTAAGTTCTCCAACATCATGCACGTCAAACCAGCCTATCTCCTGTTGCATGATGGCATGAAAAAACTGTTTTCTGATTCTGTGTACTTGTCTTCCAGCGGCCAGACACCAGAACGAGACCTGGATGTAAGCGGCAATAAGCACGCCGGCACCAATTCCAGAGTAATAGTAGGCGTACCTGGAAAACAGCAAGAAAGCTGCACACACGCCACTTTCTCATCAACGCACTGTCCCCAGCAGACCCCCTGCCCTGCCCTTTTCAGTCATCTGGCAACCATGCCCTCCTTCAAAGCAGCGCTGATGGTCAGCATCCAACCACGGCCACCCTGGCAGAATGTCATGGTGAAGAGTGTGCTTTCTGTTTTGGCTCAAATCCCAGCTCTTAACTGCAATAAAGGCTGACTTCACCTTTCGAAGTCCCAGTTTTCTAACTGGCAAAATGGAGATAAGAACTGTAACACAGTGGGACTTCCCTGGCGGTCCAGCAGTTAAGACTCCATGCTTTCATTGCCAAGGGCATGGGTTCAAGCCCTGATTGGGGAACTAAGATCCCATATGCCTCGTAACATCGCTAAGAAAAAGAACTGTAACACAGTAATATATAAAAACACTTGCGTCTGTTCCTGGCACACAATTAGCATGTAGAGAATACCAGTTATTGTGAAAGACATGAGTGGTGCCTAAAAGCATCACAGCATTAGGTGAGGTCCACCAGTGTCATCCTGCACACCTGCATTACCCCTACATCAGCTGATGAACACTTGGGATGGTTTCTGCACACTGGGGAATGGAAAGAAGGGACAGAACTTGCCAGAAAGTGAAACCAAGAGATGGAGATGGTCACCTGACCTTTTGGGTTATTAATCTGCCAAGAGACAACTGAGAATAAAAAATGTTTTTATAACCATCTGCCCAACTGGCCATCGTGAGTTAAACTGAAATGCTTAATGAATCAAGTTTAGCAGGCCCCTCAGTTTAAATTCTAACAATAAAAAGAATGAGGATCTTTTTCTAAAACCAGACCCTTGATCAACTAGAAATGCCAAATTTGTATTTCCTTATCTGAGTCTTCATATAGAAAAAAGTGAACAACTCATGTGCCTCACAATTACTTTTTAGGTAAAAACAAACATTCAAAAATGAAATACGGGATTCCAATATTCTCACTTTTAAAAGTTCACAACTTGCCACCCTCCAAGAAAAAACTTATATGAATCATGCAGAAACTATAAACGTGGTGATGTAATAACCAGATAGTTGCTGATATAGATGCTCACAGCCTGATGTAAACGTATCTTCCCCAAGTTATACCTGGTAATGTACAGTGTATTTATCAGGGAAGATAGAATTAGAATACTAAATTTTAGTTAATAGATAACTCAATATTTATTATCCAAGTGTTAATGATACAGCAAGAGATAGCTAAAAAGAAGCCTCATTTAACAAGTGGAACGTGTGCTTTGAAAATGAGCTAATGTATTGTAAGCCACCAGTCTACGTTTACTCAGAAAAAAAAATACCTGTATTTAAGCATTTATAAGATGATTACGGGCTTCCCGGGAGGTTCAAATGGTAAAGAATCCACCTGCTATGCAGGAGACCTGGGTTCGATCCCTGGGTTGGGAAGATTCCCTGGAGAAGCTAACAGCTACCCACTCCAGTGTTCTGGCCTGGAGAATTCCATGGACAGAGGAGCCTGGCAGGTTACAGTCCATGGGATCACAAAGAGTTGGACATGACTGAGAAACTTTCACTTTGAAGATGATTATAAGACACTGTTTTTCATCAATATTAAAAAAGTGCCTCTCCATAAGAGCATCTGGAGGTGTTTGCTTCTCAACTTTCAAAATATGGTCTAATATGTCCATTTTCTTCAAACCTACTAGAGTACTTACAGGATAGTGTGCAATCATTTTCTTCTGAATCACTAACTCAGGCCTTTGGACATGTTTTATAAGCTGTTCTGAGAGCAAACTTCAAGGTAAGTAAATCATTAATGAAAGCTTCCAAAGTGAGTTAAGGTTAAAAGTACTATATTTATTCTGGTATGTCTTATTTCATTGTTCAGAAAAAGATGCTATATTAAAAAAAATCCTGTTAACTGATCTCATTATATTATGACTAAAGCTATCCAAGAAGCAAACTAATAATACAAAGCCATTGCAAATAATGTGATTCTTAACTGCATTTTAAACAAGCTCACTTTGAACCCCTCTAATTTCCCAGCAGATGATATTCTATATTTACCAATGCATACATCAGTCTTATCCAGGCTCAGCCTTCACTTTAGAGTGTCTTATGAAGCAAATTCTTTTAAGAAAAAAACCTATATTGTATCCTCCTAAAAATCTATCAGTGATGTTGCTCCCCTCAAAACTTTGAATCTTCATTATAATCGTGCAAAATTTTACACTTATTACAACTGGATTAAGACAGAAAGGCTTAGCAGTAGCAGAAAGATGTCTACTTACGTGGTCATGTCCTTCTCCAGCTTCTTGCCATACTCTGTTGTGTCTATAGTACCTAGTTCACCTCAAAACAAACATACACTGTTATGTTTCTTTATTTTCCATTAAAAATATGCATATAAATAGAACTTCCACCACATTCCAGTATTAATAATCTGCCTTCCAACACAGGGGACGTGGGTTCAATCCCTGGTCAAGGAAGTAAGATCCCACATACTGTGCATGACGACTAAGCCCTCACGCTCTGGAGCACGCACGCCCTAACCGGAGAAGCCCACACACCCCAACCAGAGAAGTTCACGCGCCCCCCACAGGAGAAGCCCACACGCCCCCACAGGAGAAGCCCACACGCCCCACAGGAGAAGCCTACACGCCCCACCGGGAGAAGCCCACGCGCCCCCACGGGAGAAGCCCATGCGCCCCAACCGGAGAAGCGCACGCACCCCAACGGGAGAAGCGCACGCGCCCCGACCGGAGAAGCTCATGTGCCCCCCAAAAATCCTACTTAAGAACTTACACAAAAATAGGTCAAACTAATTTAATTGCGATTATCTATAAGAATCTGTCCAAATCCTTTACTACTGGCAACCACATACACACTAAATTCAGTGAAGCTTATTTGCGAGAAGAAAGCTGCATTGATTAAGGAGTCTGTCACCCAAGATACTAGAGTCCCTGGATTAAAATGTTTTATGAAATACCACTCCAAGATGATATGGAGAAAAATCTTTTCTGTGGGCTTTGTCCTGATAAATATCAGTGCAGACTTGACCCTAAACCATTTAGTATTTCAAATTGAACAACACATTTCTTCAGTTTTTATTTTTAAAATGTAAGATACAAAGAAGAATGTAATAAACACCAGTGNAGGTGCAAGACTAGGGAGCTAGCCTGGCTGTGGTGGAAACCCGCTTCTGGTTGCAGACTGCTGACTTCCTCCTGTTTTTAGGTAAAAAAACATTCAAAAATGAAACACAGGATTCCAATATTCCCACTTTTAAAAGTTTACACTTGCCACCCTCAAACAACTTGTATGAGTCATGCAAAACTATAAAAATGGTGATGTAACAATCAGATAGCTGCTGATGTTGATGCTCACAGCCTGATGTAAACATTATCTTCCCCAAGTTATACCTGGTAATGTATAGTGTATTTATCAGGGAAGATAGAATACTAAATTTTAGTTAATAGATAACTCAATATTTATTATCCAAGTGTTAATGATACAGCAAGAGATAGCTAAAAAGAAGCCTCATTTAACAAGTGGACGTGTGCTTTGAAAATGAGCTAATGTATTGTAAGCTACCAGTCTATGTTTACTCAGAAAAAAAATACCTGTATTTAAGCATTTATAAGATGATTATGGGCTCCCTGGGCAGTTCAAATGGTAAAGAATCCACCTGCTATGCGGAAGACCTGGGTTTGATCCCTGGGTTGGGAAGATTCCCTGGAGAAGCTAACAGCTACCCACTCCAGTGTTCTGGCCTGGAGAATTCCATGGACAGAGGAGCCTGACAGGATATAGCCCATGGGGTCACAAAGAGTTGGACATGACTGAGAAACTTTCACTTTGAAGATGATTATAAGACACTGTTTTTCATCAATATTAAAAAAGTACCTCTCCATAAGAGTATCTGGAAGTGTTTGCTTCTCAGCTTTCAAAATATGGTCAAATATGCCCATTTTCTTCAAATCTACTAGAGTACTTACAGGATAATGTGCAATCATTTTCTTCTGAATCACTAACTCATGCTTTGGACATGTTTTATAAGCTGTTCTGAGAGCAAACTTCAAGGTAAGTAAATCATTAATGAAAGCTTCCAAAGTGAGTTAAGGTTAAAAGGACTATATTTATTCTGGAATGTCTTGTTTCATTGTTCAGAATAAGATGCTATATTTTAAAAAATCGTCTTAACTGATCTCATTATATCATGACTAAAGCAAGCCAAGAAGCAAACCTATAATACAAAGCCATTGCAAATAATGTGATTCTTAACTTCATTTTAAATAAGCTCACTTTGAACCCCTCTAATTTCCCTGTAGATGATATTCTATATTTACCAATGCATACATCAGTCTGATCCAGGCTCAGCCTTCACTTTAGAGTGTCTTATGCAGCAAATTCTTTTCTCTAAGAAAAAAACCTATATTGTATCCTCCTAAAAAACTAACAGTGATGTTGCTCCTCTCAAAACTTTGAATTTTCATTATAATCGTGCAAAATTTTAAACTTTATTACAATTGGATTAAGACAGAAAGGCTTAGCAATAGTAGAAAGATGTCTACTTACGTGGTCATTTCCTTCTCCAGCTTCTTACCATACTCTGTTTTGTCTATAGTACCTAGTTCACCTCAAAACAAACATACACTGTTATGTTTCTTTATTTTCCATTAAAAATATGCATATAAATAGAACTTCGGCCAGTCCAGTATTAATAATCTGCCTTCCAACGCAGGGGACGTGAGTTCAATCCCTGGTCATGGAAGTAAGATCCCACATGCCTTGCATGATGACTAAGCCCTCACGCTCTGGAGCACGCAGGCCCCAACCGGAGAAGCCCACGCGCCCCCACAAGAGAAGCCCACGCGCCCCGACGGGAGAAGCCCACGCGCCCCCACAGGAGAAAGGAGAAGCCCACGTGCCCCCCAAAAGTCCCACATGCCACAACTGAGACCCGACACAGACCAATGACGAAGTTTCAGAAAGATAAACATATAAAAATGAATCAAACTGGTGTCACTTAACAACTTACACAAAAATAGGTTGAACTAATTTAATTGTGATTATCTATAAGCAGCTGTGCAAATCCTTTACTACTGGCTGTGTGCAACCACACACACACTAAATTCANTGTTCTGAGAGCAAACTTCAAGGTAAGTAAATCATTAATGAAAGCTTCCAAAGTGAGTTAAGGTTAAAAGTACTATATTTATTCTGGTATGTCTTATTTCATTGTTCAGAAAAAGATGCTATATTAAAAAAAATCCTGTTAACTGATCTCATTATATTATGACTAAAGCTATCCAAGAAGCAAACTAATAATACAAAGCCATTGCAAATAATGTGATTCTTAACTGCATTTTAAACAAGCTCACTTTGAACCCCTCTAATTTCCCAGCAGATGATATTCTATATTTACCAATGCATACATCAGTCTTATCCAGGCTCAGCCTTCACTTTAGAGTGTCTTATGAAGCAAATTCTTTTAAGAAAAAAACCTATATTGTATCCTCCTAAAAATCTATCAGTGATGTTGCTCCCCTCAAAACTTTGAATCTTCATTATAATCGTGCAAAATTTTACACTTATTACAACTGGATTAAGACAGAAAGGCTTAGCAGTAGCAGAAAGATGTCTACTTACGTGGTCATGTCCTTCTCCAGCTTCTTGCCATACTCTGTTGTGTCTATAGTACCTAGTTCACCTCAAAACAAACATACACTGTTATGTTTCTTTATTTTCCATTAAAAATATGCATATAAATAGAACTTCCACCACATTCCAGTATTAATAATCTGCCTTCCAACACAGGGGACGTGGGTTCAATCCCTGGTCAAGGAAGTAAGATCCCACATACTGTGCATGACGACTAAGCCCTCACGCTCTGGAGCACGCACGCCCTAACCGGAGAAGCCCACACACCCCAACCAGAGAAGTTCACGCGCCCCCACAGGAGAAGCCCACACGCCCCCACAGGAGAAGCCCACACGCCCCACAGGAGAAGCCTACACGCCCCACCGGGAGAAGCCCACGCGCCCCCACGGGAGAAGCCCATGCGCCCCAACCGGAGAAGCGCACGCACCCCAACGGGAGAAGCGCACGCGCCCCGACCGGAGAAGCTCATGTGCCCCCCAAAAATCCTACTTAAGAACTTACACAAAAATAGGTCAAACTAATTTAATTGCGATTATCTATAAGAATCTGTCCAAATCCTTTACTACTGGCAACCACATACACACTAAATTCAGTGAAGCTTATTTGCGAGAAGAAAGCTGCATTGATTAAGGAGTCTGTCACCCGAGATACTAGAGTCCCTGGATTAAAATGTTTTATGAAATACCACTCCAAGATGATATGGAGAAAAATCTTTTCTGTGGGCTTTGTCCTGATAAATATCAGTGCAGACTTGACCCTAAACCATTTAGTATTTCAAATTGAACAACACATTTCTTCAGTTTTTATTTTTAAAATGTAAGATACAAAGAAGAATGTAATAAACACCAGTGAGCTCATTATGCAGTATTAGCAGATGTTAATGTTTTGGGACAAGGTACCTTATAACTATAACACCTTCCTCCAAACACACACACACACACACACACACACACACGTGTGCATGCACTAGCTACTATTCATATTCTGGTGTGAATTTTTTTCAGATTTTATTTTGTATATGCAATTTTACACATACATCAATACACATACATGCTTATTTTGAAAGACAGAATCACAGTTCACATTCAGTGGCCAATTTTCCATGTCAGTACGTGTGTATATGGGGGCTCCCTGGTGGCTCAGTTAGTGAAGAATATGTCTGCAATGTGGGAGACCTGCGTTTGATCCCTGGGTTGGGAAGATACCGTGGAGAAGGGAACGGCTACCCACTCCAGTATTCTGGTCTGGAGAATTCCACGGAAAGAGGAGACTGGCAGGCTATAGACCATGGGGTCCCAAACAGTCAGACACGACCGAGTGACTTTCACATGTGTGTATATGTGTATCTTTGTTTTTTCAAAGTTTCATCTTACTGTTACATGCAATGCCCCATTAAACATACCTGTCCACATATATGGTGAATATTTTTGTAGGATACATTATCATAATCAAGATGGCTGGATCAATGTGGGGAGCACGCTTTAAATCTTGTAGTCATTTCAAAAGTTACAATGCAACATAAGAGGGCCTGGTTCAGGTGAGTGTGCTCTTGACAGGTACGGGAAAGAAGAGGAAAAGTTTTTCTGGCAAAGAGAACAATACTGCATGTGTGAATGAGTAAGCTGCTTTGGCAGGAGTATGGGTGTGTTGTGTGGATGGAAGGAGGTGGATACATGGTTGAAAAGATCATCCAGGCTCCCTAGGGATGGTATATAAAAGTAGTAGACATTATGTGTATATGAGTGTACACATATATATGTACATGTATATGTGTGTGTGTATATGTACATATATATACTTTTCTTCAGATTCTCCAACATATTGAGTAGAGGTCCCTGTGCTACACAGTAGATCCTTGTTGGTTACCTATTTTATATCCAGTAGTGCACACGTGATAATCCCATCCTCCTAATTAATCCCTCCCCAACAAGAAAAGTCAAATATTTAAGTGTAGCTTTTATTTTATTAAAACACTTGCTTAGATTCTTGACCACTTTCTCCTCTGGCTTCCAGAACCTCATTCTCCTCGCCCTCCCATAACTCTGATCCCTCTCTCTTACTCTTATCCTCCAGTTCCTCATGCCCTCTCCTCCCTCCATGCTGCTGCCTCTCAGAATTGTACACTCACCCCCAGGGTGGCCTCTACCACTTGTGCAGCTTCAGGGACTCCTGCATCTGTCTGGGAGCCACTCAAATCCTCTCCTTCCTCCCAGCCAATGTCTGGTTCAGGTCCCCATCACCTCTTACATCTGCTCTAACAAGAGCCTCCTAACCGGCTCTTCTAACCCATCAAATCTTTATCTTGCCATCAGATCTTCTTTTTGGGAACAAAAATATAATTATATTGCTTCTGTTAATAACCTTAAATGACAGTCCATGGGATAAAGGACAAAGTCCAAGAGCCATAACGTGCCCTATTAGTCCCTTTGCAATCTTACCACAATAAGCCACACAATGACTTTCCAGATTTTTCTTTTTTATCCCCACCCTTTCTCCTCATCCCAGTAGCTATGGCACTGTGCAGTCACCATCTGGGGTTGGGGGTAGGGGGTGAGGATGCCACAGCATAAAAGGAAACAGAGCCCAAGTCTGCTTGATCATCACGTTCCTGAAGCCTTTGCCCTTGGGACTGGAGAAGAAACGGGGCACAACAAAAGATGCTGCTTCAGTTTCATGAGACTAAGCTCTGTCCTTTCAGATGAAAAGCCACTGTCCACATACTGAGATGAGATGGAGGGAGAAGTGCTGACAGCTTTCCTCCTCTAAGCCCTTCTTCATTCTCCTCTCTCCACCTGGACTGCCTTTTCCTAGCCTTTCTCCTGGAAAAGACCGGTCCTTCACACATGAGCTCAGTATGACCTCCTCCCAAGGGGCTTATCTCCAGCAGGGTGACTCACAGGGTTCCAGAGTAACTGACACACGATTCGCCTGACTAAGTCAACCCTAGAACAGACAGGCCACGGTTCATACCCATCTCCTCCTCCCGTGTCCACTGGTGTGAGCGCCCAGAGAACACGGCTGTGTCCTTTGCCTCTGTACCCTGGGTGCACAGCCTGCTGCTCTGTCTGCTGAGCCTGAGCCTGTTCCAAAGACGTTCAAGGATTTCACAGAGCCAGCAACACGCAGACCTTTATAAGAATATTCCAACAATCATTCTATTTTGTACGTGTGTCTTGCATATTGTAGGGCTAAACAGAGATACAGCAGACCACCACCTTAGTACCTGGGGTAAAGAAGGCCTTTCCTAAAACCAAGCAAGACTGCAAAGAAACCTACAACTGAACAGGCTTCTGCCCGCAATGCAGGAGACCACCTGCAGGAGACTCAGGTTCAATTCCTGGATCAAGAAGTTCCCCTGAAGATGGAAACGGCAACCCACTCCAAAATTCTTGTCTGGGAAATCCCATGGACAAAGGAGCCTGGTAGGCTACAGTCCATGGGGTTAGAGTTACAAGAGTCAGACACGACTTAATGACTAAACCACCAAACACTGTCCAGCATCACAACTAAAGNTCTAAAACCAAGCAAGACTGCAAAGAAACTACAACTGAACAGGCTTCTGCCTGCAATGCAGGAGACCACCTGCAGGAGACTCAGATTCAATTCTTGGGTCAGGAAGTTCCCCTGGAGATGGAAACGGCAACCCATTCCAAAATTCTTGTCTGGGAAATCCCATGGACAAAGGAGCCTAGCAGGCTACAGTCCATGGGGTTAGAGTTACAAGAGTCAGACACGACTTAGTGACTAAACCACCAAACACTGTCCAGCATCACAACTAAAGACTTCATACCATTTTGGAATCACATTTTATTACATTTTTATCTGACCCAAATATCTCAATAAGTTTAGTAGTTTTAACTACTGAAGACTTAATAACAGTATAAATGACAAGTATGTGACATGGATACATTTGTGATTTCCTAACTGGTAAAATCAGATTATATTATAAAGGTGGTTTTCAAACCATATTGCACATCAGGCACTGTTCTAGATACTCTGGACACAACCTAGAACGAGAGTGCCACTTTTTCTAATCTCACTGGATTTCTGTGCAAGTAGGAAATCCTTTCACTATTAGACCCCAAACTGCATGTGACAGGGTACCACTACTGAAATATTAAGACAGTTAACTTAAGATACGAACTTTTTTTCTATTATACCTTTCTTCCCATTTGAGAAGCTGTAATAGCCTGGCAGGCTGCAGTCCATGGGGGTCGCAAGGAGTCAGACATGACTGTGTGACTGAACTGAACTGGATAAACAAGTAACTCAATAAATCAACAAGATAAGTGTAATAACTCATAAAAGGGAAATAAAGCAGTGATGCTACAGTAACTTTGGAGTGGACTGGGGACAAAGGTCTCTCTGAGAGAGAAATGAATGATAAGAAGCTGGGGCAGGTTCTACATGGCCCCTAGCCAGGGAGGAAATGAGAGTATTCATGGAACAGTGAGAAGGTCACTGTCGGTGGGTTATACTTAGAAAGCAACAAGCAATGGGACTGACGAGGCAGGAGGGGGCCAGATCAGGTGGGCCAGGTAGGCCAGTGGAAGACGTATTTATTCCAGGCTATGGAAAACCATCGGGCATAGATGTGACCTGTCATATGTTTGTAAAAGCTCATTTTTGAAACACATTTTTTCCAAAAAATATTTTAAAGCTCCTCCTGAGAGTGTGTGGAGAACTGGATACTAGTGGGCGGGGGTGAGTGGAAGCACAGAGAGGAATTGGGAAGAAAAAGGATGACTCGGCACAGGCTGCAGCCGGGACATATGTGGTGGTGACATATGCGGCGACTTCAGCACTGCTGCCGGGTGGTCGAGAGACAATTAGTAGAGGTCCTCCCCTCCACCACTCTCAACCAAGGAAGCCTCTCTGTGAGCTGCTTTCCCCGGGCAGCCCCTATGACGGACATCATTCACACAGGAGGATTCTCTGATCACAGACATGAGGAAACCACTGCCTTCAATGGCCTATCAGGGCCGTTCTGGCTCAAGAATGCTATGACTCAATTTTTCTCGTTATCTTGTGCAGGAAGCTCCATCAGACACAAGCAAGAGCAACTTGGACCTTCTGCTTAGATGATCACTCCCCTCTGGCACTTGAGTGGCTGGCGGAGAAGGCAATGGCAACCTACTCCAGTACTCTTGCCTGGAAAATCACATGGATGGAGGAGCCTGGTAGGCTGCAGTCCTTGAGGTCACTAAGAGTTGGACACGACTGAGTGACTTCACTTTCATGCATTGGAGAAGGAAATGGCAACCCACTCCAGTGTTCTTGCCTGGAGAATCCCAGGGACAGCAGAGCCTGGTGGGCTGCTGTCTATGGGGTCGCACAGAGTCGGACACGACTGAAGCGACTTAGCAGCAGCAGCAGGGTGGCTGGGCTCACTGCAGGTGACCGAGGTGACTCTGGGAGCCACAGTCACTCCTGGCCTGAAGAGCGGTACCTTGGGGCTGCCCTGCCTGATACACTAATATTGTAAGTCCACAGGGTGGCATCTTAGGGAGAGAAAAGACCAAATGAAAAGTTGGGTTTGAAGCGTTTGCTTCAATTTTAGGCAGAATTTGAAACCACCAATAGAGTGGGGAAAATACCAGAATAAAAGGCAGGATTCCTGGCCCAGGAATTCAGCAGTGCCTACTAGCAAGCAATTCCATTCTGGCCACGTTGGCTCAGCTTCCTGAGCACTGGTTTCTACATCTACAAAATTATGGGTTTGGGCCAGATGAGTCTCTGGGCTCTTTTTCACCTGTAAAATTCTGTGATTTGGTCTCTCATTTATTCATCTCACTTCTTAAGCACTTAGGACGGGTTAGGTATGATCTATTTTCATTTCTGTTACTTTTCATAGAGTTTACATTGTAACTAACCTACTTTTTAAAAAAAGCTTCTCCCCCATAGTAACAAAAAAAAAATCTGACTATTCTACACTACTACTATTCTAGAAAAATTAGACATATTTTAAGTTTTTACTCAAACTTAAAAAATAAACTGTCACATTAAGCAATATACTCACTGCAAAATATTTTGCCATTATTTGCTATTTGATTTTTCCAGAAATCTCTAAGAATTCTTCCAATGAAATAGTTGGGAGCAGAGAAAATCCTTGAGCAAATAAAAAAAACAACCATCATGGAAATTTTTACGAAGTACTTAGAATTAAAATATCAGCTATCATTCTAGCTGGAAGCACACTCATCAGACTGGCCCTGACGACACTGACGGCAGTGTTTTCTGTATTTTCAACACCAAGGACACACACCCAAGATCTGCATATTCTTTATACGTTCATAGTTTAAGCAGAATATAGATATTATTTTGATTATTGGCATTTCACAAATAGTTTTCATGTTCCTCATATGAGTTTCAGTGAGGTAAGAGTAGAAATGGTAAAAGATAAATAGAAAAGTAAGTTATTTCTACTTTTTTTCCCCTTTTTCCCTGAATTATTAACTTGTCTTAGAAGTTGAGTGTCTCCTTTTCTCCCTTCCTCAGCCCACAGTCTGGTAGGAGACTAAACAGAACCAGCCAAGATATTGTTATGGAGAAAAAGAAAAGTTATCCATGTACCATCAATTGACCCCCTAGAGACAAATAATCAAGAGCTTATTTTCAGGGTTCCCATGGGTGACATTCACACCATGAGCCATGGCAGCACTTTCATTTCTGGATTAACATGTAATCCACAGTGTCTTCCTTTCTGGGTCTCCCTCTGTCTACCTGATTCCTTGGACTTGGGGCTGGTCTGCATGGGTTCAAATAGTGAGTAACTATAACCTCAGTCAATTAAATATACTCAGCCCTCTGAGCCCTGGTTTCCTCCTCTGTAATGTATAGATAATAACAGTATCAACCTCATGCCAATGACGAAATAAAGGCGTTAATACACATAAAGCACTAAGAAGAGTGCCTGCTGCTGTTGCTGCTGCTGCTAAGTCGCTTCAATCGTGTCCGACTCTGTGCGACCCCATGGACGGCAGCCCACCAGGCTCCCCCGTCCCTGGGATCCTCCAGGCAAGAACACTGGAGTGGGTTGCCATTTCCTTCTCCAATGCATGAAAGTGAAAAGTGAAAGTGAAGTCGCTCAGTGCCTAGAAGACATTAAATGCCCAATAAATCCTGGCCCAGGAGATTTATCATCCCTTCAACCCAAGTTATGCCAGATCTCTAGGCCTACTCTTTATGCCAAGATTCAGCCTCTTACCTTCAACTGCCTGGACATCGTTTACAGTTGTACCCAACCTGTCACCTTTAACACAACATGTCTAAAAATGACAATCACCTTTATTCAGGCTCATTTTCCGGCAGTGCACAGTCTCATGAGGAAGATGAGATCTCACAGGATACTACAGAACTTCAGCACTGGTTAAGCTCTGTGCACACAAGAGGACCAGAGTTCACAAGGCCCAAGAAAACAGAGATTTTAAAGCAAAGGCAAAATCTAACAAGATGGAGATATAAGGGAGTAGGATATCAGGAAATCAGGTCCACATCAAACAGATAATTAGAGACAGGTGTTACGAGAGGAGAACGATTATAATGAGCCTATTACAGCAGCAGAGAAGGACATGCTCGCTCAAAAGCTTTTATAACAGTCTAGTTAAAGCCTATGTTTATTGTAAAACTCTCAGACTTTCAAGAGCCTTAGCGAATCCAAGTTTCCTTAAGCAAGGAATACTTCCTGTCCAATAAGGAGGCTCTAGTACCTAATCTGCCCCATGAAGAGGTCACGAGGTTCTACCTGGAGAAGGACAAGAAGAAAGGTCTGAGAGTGTTTGGGGTCCCAGAAGGCTGACTCTCCCACCAGCAAGCATCAGAAAGCTCGCTTGCCCTCATCTCCAGGACCAACATCAAAACCTTTGAAATCCTTCCCATCCAGGCAAATTTCAGGACATCTGGAAGTCTGAATCTGCAAACAGGTTTATAACAGAATACTGACTGTCTAGGAAAAGGAGTACGTCAAGGCTGTCACCCTGCTTATTTAACTTATATGCAGAGTACATCATGAGAAACGTTGGACTGGAAGAAACACAAGCTGGAATCAAGATTGCCGGGAGAAATATCAATAACCTCAGATATGCAGATGACACCACCCTTATGGCAGAAAGTGAAGAGGAGCTAAAAAGCCTCTTGATGAAAGTGAAAGAGGAGAGTGCAAAAGTTGGCTTAAAGCTCAACATTCAGAAAACGAAGATCATAGTATCCAGTCCCATCACTTCATGGGAAATAGATGGGGAAACAGTGGAAACAGTGTCAGAATTTATTTTGGGGGGCTCCAAAATCACTGCAGATGGTGATTGCAGCCATGAAATTAAAAGACGCTTACTTCTTAAAAGAAAAGTTATGACCAACCTAGATAGCATATTCAAAAGCAGAGATATTACTTTGCTGACTAAAGTCCATCTAGTCAAGGCTGTGGTTTTTCCAGTAGTCTTGTATGGATGTGGAGAAGGCAATGGCATCCCACTCCAGTACTCTTGCCTGGAAAATCCCATGGACAGAGGAGCCTGGTAGGCTGCAGTCCATGGGATCGCTGAGTCAGACACGAATGAGCGACTTCACTTTCACTTTTCATTTTCATGCATTGGAGAAGGAAATGGCAACCCACTCCAGTGTTCTTGCCTGGAGGATCCCAGGGATGGTGGAGCCCAATGGGCTGCCGTCTATGGGGTCGCACAGAGTCGGACACGACTGAAGCGACTTAGCAGCAGCAGCAGCATGTATGGATGTGAGAGTTGGACTGTGAAGAAGGCTGAGCGCCGAAGAATTGATGCTTTTGAACTGTGGTGTTGGAGAAGTCTCTGGAGAGTCCCTTGGACTGCAAGGAGATCCAACCAGTCCATTCTGAAGGAGATCAACCCTGGGATTTCTTTGGAAGGAATGATGCTAAAGCTGAAACTCCAGTACTCTGGCCACCTCATGCGAAGAGTTGACTCATTGGAAAAGACTCTGATGCTGGGAGGAACTGGGGACAGGAGGAGAAGGGGACGACCAAGGATGAGATAGCTGGATGGCATTACTGACTCGATGGACATGAGTCTGAGTGAACTCCGGGAGTTGGTGATGGACAGGGAGGCCTGGCGTGCTGCGATTCATGGTGTGGCAAAGAGTCGGACACGACTGAGCAACTGAACTGAACTGAACTGACTGTCCTAGGGTAAAAATTACTGTAGAGATAAATCATAAAGACACAGAAGGATATATGACAGGGAAGAGGCAATCAGGAGTAGTGGTGAGAGAAGGGTATTAGCTTTGTTTTTCATTTAACATTTGTTTTTAAATGTTTCACTTGTTACACAAAACGTGTCTACTTTGTGCATGAGAGAGACACCAACTGACCAAACTTGGTTATCACCTCTTCTTGGAAGCCTCCCATGATTCCTAGATGGAGCAAACACCCCTCCTTTCCTTCCCAAGCATTTTGTGCATCTCTGTATCATAGCACTACTCATATCCAACTGCATTGGTTGGCTTCCTGTCCGTTCCACCCATTATACCAAGTTTCCTGGGGGCTGGAAATGCTTCTTTAGGTCACACACTATTGCCGGTACATACAGCACTCTGTCAACTTTTTAAAAAATGCACAAGAGAGTTGTGAGCTAAGCTTTATTTTAGGCAAAATGAGGGCTATCGTCTGGGAGACAGCACCTCAGATAGCTCTGAGAAACTGCTCCAGAGAAGCGGCGAGGGAAGGACAGTAATTATTCAATTTCGGTAAAGGGGGAGTTCACGCAACCAAGCACTTATCTTTGCAAAGGTTTTCTGCTAGTCAAGAGAAACTAATGTCACCATGAAGGAAATAAGTGCTTTTCTAGATCTGAGGAGATGTGAGAACTGGGCTCCTAAGATCAAATCCTGAAGACAGCTATCTGAAGACCTGTTCTGGCAGTTCTCCAGAGCACAGAGTGTCTCATTTCTGATCTCCATCCTAAACTCCTCTAAAGGGAGTGGCCATAAACAGTCTAGTACTGTCTGTGGCTTCCATGAAAGCAGCCACAGATACTATGCAAACAAGTGGGCACCGTCTGTGTTCCACTAGAACTTTATGTATAGGTACTCAAATTCAATTTCAAATTATTTTATAATGTGTCACAAAATATTTTTCTTTCATTTTTTCCCAGTGATTTAAAAATGCAAAAATCATTCTAAGCTCACAGATGGCGTAAAAAGAGGCAATAGGCCAGATATGGCCCACGGGCCATAGTTTGAGGTCCTTGCCTTACCTGAAAGGCATGGCTAGCAGTCCATAGTTACTAAGGAAATGCACCTGAAAAGGACGGCTTCACATTTATAACAGGTACTGAATGACTTGCAGTATGCCTTTCAACAACTCTAAAAACTGAGTTAGTATCAGAGTTCTGAAAAGATGAAATGGGATAAGGAACCATATCATTGCAAGTTATGAAGGTTCATTTGTGAGGAACATGGAAGCATGAGCTTCTTGTTGATAATTATTATAAATATTAACAATTTTTGAGCACCTTTTCATGACTAAACCCTCTTCTGTGAGCCTTAAGCGAGGAATGCATTTAATTCTCACAGTCATTCTATGAAGTAGTTTCTACTGCTATTTAACTGTTCCAAAGATGAGGAAATTAAAGTATGAAAATAATCCCCCATAGTCTTAACTAAAGAGTGGCAAAGGTGGAGTTTCAGAGCCAGGCAGCCCTACGCTCCAGAGCCAGCCCTTTAATTACTGGATACAGTATCTCTTAAGAAGGTAGCAGAGATAGAGATAAAACGTCCAAATATTCCTCTAAATTTCCCCAAGACTGGAGGGAGCTGAATGGGAAGGGCTGGCAAGGAATGCAACATGAACTACATCCCCAGGTGGAAACTCTGTGATCCGATCATCTATGAAGATGCATGCCGAGGAGGAGCAAGTCTCCACAGCTGGACCATTTTGAGAACTTATATATGCTACTAGGTCACTAAGTCAGGTTACTGTCCATCTCACATGTAAATATGAACCAGACAAAGCCAAGACACAGTAATGGTTAGTACTCCTACTTAAAGAGATCGATTATTTTCTTATGAAAGTAAGGGCCAAGAAATTTTTCAGTGATTGAGATAAAATGTATGTAAATGTTAATGCAGTTTAAAACAAAAAAGACCAGTTGAACATCATCCCAATGTTCATAGCAGCATTATTTGTAGTTACCCAAGATATGGAAGCAACCTAAGTGTCCACTGACAGAAAAATGGATAAAGAAGATGTGGTATAGATACACATATACAATAGATTACTACTGAGCCACAAAA
>SJYS01009337.1:99285-119012 GCA_006410695.1 Philantomba maxwellii | reverse complement strand
ATTTCTAAAAAGATAAATAGTAAAGTAATATATGTTTTGTTCCTTTATTAAATGCAAAACCCCATGGTGTAAACATATTGACAACATGTCTGTATAAGATGTCTTTATGAACTATTTACAGATGAAGAAACTGAGAACAAAAGGAGTTAAACAATGAACTAACTTCATACAATGTGTAACATTAGAACTGGTAAATAGTGGTCATAATATAGACTATAAGTTCTTAAAAAATCATAGTTGGAAAAGTACTCACATTCCTAGAAATTTTGTTACTATTTATGTGTGTATTATTATCTATAATCACTCTCCTTCTAATAAATGGGCAGGTAATGTAGAATATACTTCAGCCTGACTGGTTAATAGACCAGAACTCTTCTGTTAGCCAAAAATTTTAAACTTTACCCTTTAGCAAGAAGATTGTAATTATAATCAATTGGAGGTAAAAATTTTCAAGTTTGGAAAAGAAAGATTTAATAATTTACTGGTTAAAATTGAATAAAGAATCTTTAAAAAGATCAAATTAGAGTTTGGGGGGAATGAAACAGAATGTTTTTCTTTCTTAACAAATTTTATACTGAAACTCTCTCAAATTTTATTAGATAAAATATTTTCTTCCAGTTGATTAATACAAAGATGGAGTTAAAAGTCCAAATGGCTGCTCTAATTACTAGTGTTCATCAGTCAGAATAGGTAATTTGTTACATTAATAAAATTTCTTCAGATATTACAGTTTATAATAATAGCAATACTATTAGTTATACAGATTTATTTCTGGATCACTCTGCTCTACCTTATTCTGAGTCAAGGATAAAGGCTAAGGAGGCTACACCTCAGTGTTTGCATGACCGCTGAGGCAGAAGACAGAATAAGCAAACCACAATCTGGCTTCTAAAATCTCTTCAGGGAAGGACCATGTATCATTGCCAATCATGTTCTATTTGCCAAAGGAAGAAACACTACTGTTACAAACTTCAAAAGTCATAGGTTGGAGAAATCCTACCATACGCTTAGGAGAGAGAAAGCTGAGAATGTCTGGGGAACAACACAAATACCCCATGGTGCCATTTCCAAAGAGAATGAGTGAACAAATAATTCAATGGGAAAAGAAAAGAAAAAAGAAAAAAAAAACTTCTTAAAGTCAACTGAGGGGAGACGTTTAGCTTAGTCAAGGCATCTAGAATGCCACTAGATCCACATTTTATAGTTTTTAGAGGAATATGGATGTTAGTTTCTAAGAAATGACTTTTATTAAAAAAAAAAATCAGTTTCACAAAACTATCAAAATAAGAATCTGTCATTTTTCACTTTGGTGCAAACTTGTTTCTAACACCACCCTACTCCCAGCTCAAGAGCACTCTCCTTCACATATATGCAGATTATCATTGTAGAGAAGTCAGTGATTGAAGGTGCTTGTCAAATTATATGCAATTTAACGTTACTAATTATCATTTCTAGTTATATTTCACAACTAATGGCTGTACATTGTTTATTTTTTCTTGTCCAAGAATTGCTGGTCAATCAAATTCCTCCAAAGACAGCTTTTGAATATTTTAATAGTAACATAACTCTTGAATTCTTTAATCAATATAATATCTTTGTTTTTAGAGTCTATGCTAGTGTTATTCTTTTCCAAACATAAAATTCTACAAAAGTCAATAGACTTACTCAAAATTGTTTATCATAATTTCCCATATAGCTAAGGACAAAATTCCATTTTTTTAAATTTGTTTTAGACTTACGGAAAAATTGAGTGGACTGTACAGAGAGTTCCAGTACTCCCTCTGTCCCCTATCAAAACTCCCAACATACGTAGTTTCTCTTGTAATGAATGTCTTGCCTTGATGTGGTGTATTTGTTAACAAACCAATAGTGACACATTATTATTAACTAAATAGCATAGTTTATACTATATAGTTCATTTTTACAGTTTATGGTTTTGATTGATTTTTAATGCCATGTAGTCACTATTAGAGTATTAATATGGATGGTGTCCCCTCAAAATTCTATATTTTGAAGTCCTAACCCTTCATGTGATAGCATTTGAAAGTGGGGCCTTTGGGAGAGTTAAATGATGTCATGAGGGTGGGGACCTCATGATAGAATTAATGCCCTTATAAAAAGAAGGCAAAAATTTCCACCTCCGCCCACTCCCCTAAGTCTTTCTCTCCATCTCTCTCTCCCCCTGCCTGTGTGAGGATATAAACAGAGTGTCCTCACCAAAACCCAACAACTATGCTCTCATCCTGATCTCAGACTTCCACCCTCCAGCACTGTGAACGATAAATGTTTGTTGTTTAAATTATCCAATCTAAGGTAAGTTTTAGCAGCCCAAGTAGACTAAGTATCATAACACCTGTGATGTTCCACCTATTCATCCTGTCCTCCCTTCCCCAAACTCCCAGCAACCAGGTTTTGTCTCCATAGTTTTGCCTTTTCCAAAACGTTGTGCAGTTGAAATCATGTAGTAGGTATCCTTTTCAGACTGCCTTCTTTTACTTAGCAAAATAAATTTAGAAGTCACTCATATATTGGTATGGTTTGGTAGCTCATGCCTTTGTATTACTTGTGAGTAACATAAAGTGGTGTTCCAATGTATGAATCTACCACAGCTTATACATCTATTCACTTATTGAAGCCTTCCTATTTGCTTCCAGTTTGTAATTGTTATGAATAACACTGCCATAAACATTTGTGCAAAGTTTGTGTAGAGATAAATTTTCACATCAGTTGGGAAATACCTAGGAACATGAATGCTAGATTCTGTAGCACTAATATGCTTAGCTTGGTAGGAAACTGCTATAAACTGTCTTCCGAAGTGGTTGTAACATTTTGCATCCCACCAAAAATGGATGTCATTGTTCTGGATGTTCTCCAAAACTGGTATTATCTGTTCTTCTGTTTTTGGATTTGTACATTCAAATTGGTATGTAGTTATATCTCATTTTTATTTTAATTTGCATTTTCACAATGACAAATGGTGTTAAGCACTTACAAAAATGCTTAGTTGACATTTACAAATCTTCTTTGATATAGGATCTTTTGAGGTCTTTTGCTTATTTCTTAACTGTTTTCTGTTTTTATTTTGAATTAAATAATTTAACTGATCTGTATTTGCAAATATTTTCTCTCAATCTGTGTCTTGTCTTTCATTCTGTCATGAATATATTATGTGGAATAGAACATTTTCATTTTGTAATTTCTATAACTAGAAATAAAGTAAAAATTATCTTCTAAGTTGTTCAGACCAAACAAATGCAGTGGTTCCTTGTTCTTTTCGGCTGAGAAGCTATCTTCCAGAATGTTATTAATTCTATGAGTATTATAAGGGCAGGGGANTTTTTTTTTTTTTTTTCATTCAATATTTCCAAATGAATCAGTTTGATACACAAAACACCAACAAATTCGATGGTAAAACCATATGATCATTTCAATAGATACAGAAAAAGATTTTGACAAAACTCAATATCCATGTATATAAAAATTCCAAGAACAAGATAAAGTTGTCTACTTTCATCATTTTTATTCAACATAGTTTTGGAATATGTAGCCACTGCAATTAGAGAAGGAAAAGAAGTAAAAAGAATCCAAATTGGAAAATAAAAACTGTCATTGTTTGAAGATTACATGATACTATACATAAAAAATCTTAAGGATGCTACCAAAAAATTACCAGAACTCATCAATGAATTCGTTGAAGTTGCAGGATAAACAATTAATACACCGAAATCTGTTGCATTTTTCTATACTATCAATGAAAGATCAGGAAGAGAAATTAAAGAACAACTTCATTTACCATCTCATCAAAAAGAATAAAATACTCAGGAGTAAACCTCCCTAAGGAAGCAAAAGACCTGTTCTCTGAAAACTGTATGATGAACAAAATCAATGACACAGATACATGGAAATATATACTATGTTCTTGGATTGGAATAATCAACATTATCAAAGTGACTACAACACCCAAGGCAAACTACAGATTCAATGCAATCCCTATTAAATTATCAGTGGCATTTTTCACAGAACTGGTAACAAAAAAAATAATTTGTATGGAAACAAAAAAGACCCAGAATAGCCAATGTAATCCAGAGAGAGAAAAAGGGAGCTGGAGGTATCAGGCTCCCTGAGCTCACACAATTTTGCAAAGCTACAGTAATCAAAACAGTATGGTTTTGGCACAGCAACAGTCACAGAGATCAATGGAACAAGACAGAAAGCTGAGAACTAATCCCACACACCTATGGTCAATTAATCTCTAATACAATAAAATAGTCCAAGAATATACAACGGAGAATGTCTCTTCAGTAAATTGTGCTGGGAAAACCGGACAGTTATTTGTAAAAGAATAAAACTAGAACATTCTCTAACACCATACACAAAAATAAACTCAAAATGTATTAAAGACCTAAAAGTAAAACTGGATACTATAAAACTCTTAGAAGAAAACATTGGGAGAACTCTCGTTTGACATAAATTGCTGTGTGCTAAGTCGCTTCAGTCATGTCCGACTCTTTGCCACCCTATGGGCTGTAGCCTGTCTGGCTCCTCTGTCCATGGGATTCTCCAGGCAATAATACTGAAATGGGTTGTGCCCTCCTTCAGGGGATCTTCCTGACTTGGGGTTGAACTCTTGTCTCACATCTCCTGCATTTTCAGGTGGGTTCTTCACCACTAGCACCACCTGGGAAGCCCTTGACATAAATTGCAGCAATATATTTTTGGACCTACCTCTAGAATAATGAAAATAAAAACAAAAATAAACAACTTGGTCCTAATTAAATTTAAAATCTTTGGATAGCAAAAGAAACCATAAACAAACAAAAGGCAGTCTACAGAACAGGAAAGATATTTGCAAATGAAGTGACCGACAATAGATTAATCTCCAAAATATACAAACAGTTCATGTGGCTCTATATCAGAAAAAGAAAACAGACAAAGAAAATAGCAACCCAATCAAAAAATGAGAAGAAGCTCTAAATAGACATTTCTCCAGAGAATACATAACAGATGTCCATGTAAAATAATAAAAGAATAGAACATGGAAATAAATAGAAAATAAAATAAATACAATAAATTAAATAGAAAATAAAAAGCACATGGAAAGATGCTTAACATCACTAATTATTAGAGAATCATGAATTAAAGCCACAATAAGTTGTCACCTCACACTAGTCAGAATGGTCATCAAAAACTCTATAAGCAATAAATGCTTGAGAGGGTGTGGAGTAAAGGAAACTCTCTTTTCTCTTGTGGAAATGTAAATTTGTACAGCCACTATCAAGAACAGAAGGAAGATTCCTTTAAAACTTAAACAAGAGCTACTTTATGATCTAGCAATCCCACTCCTGGGCATATATACAGAAAAAACAACAACAAAAAAGCAAACGTAATTTGAGTAGTACATGCACCTCAGTGTTCACTGCATGCGTGTGTATATATTCAGTCATGTCCAACTCTTTGTGACCCAGAGACTATAGGGTGTCAGGCTCCTTTGTCTATGGGATACTCCCAGCAAGAATACTGGAGCAGGTTGTATTTTCTCCTTCAGGGGGTATTCCCAACACATGGATCAAGCCCATGTCTCTAGCACCTCCTGCATTGGCAGGCCAATTCTTTACCAGCTGAGCCACCATGCTGTGCTGTTTATAATAGCCAAGACATGGAAGCAACCTAAATGTTCATCAACAGAGGAAATGACAGAGAAGATGGTACATATATATAATGGAATATTACTCAGCCTGAAAAACAAATGCAATGATTCGATTTGCAGCAAAATGGATGGGACCTAGAAATTATCATACTAGCTGAAGACAGGCAAGTATAAATATCACATGATATCATTTATTTGTGGAATTTAAAAAAATGATACAAATAAACTTACTCATAAAACAGACTTTGAAAACAAATTGAGGGTTACCAAAAGGGAAATGTGAGGGGAGGGATAAATTAAGAGTTTGGGATTAACATATATGTACTGCTGCTGCTGCTGCTGCTAAGTCACTTCAGTCGTGTCTGACTCTTGCGACCCCATAGACGGCAGCCCACCAGGCTCCGCCATCCCTGGGATTCTCCAGGCAAGAACACTGGAGTGGGTTGCCATTTCCTTCTCCAATGCATGAAAGTGAAAAGTGAAAGTGAAGTCGCTCAGTTGTGTCCGACTCTTCACGACCCCATGGACTGCAGCCTACGAGGCAGGCTCCTCTACTCATGGGATTTTCCATGCAAGAGTACTGGAATGGGTTGCCATTGCCTTCTCCGAACATATATATACTACTATACATAAAATAGATAATCGACAAGAATCTACTGCATAGCAAAGAGTACTCTACTCAATAATCTCTAATAACCTATATGGGAAAATAATCTGAAATAGAAAGGATGTATGTATAACCAAATCGCTTTGCTGTATATCTGCAACTAATGCAGCATTGTAAGTCCACTATAATGTAAAATAAAAAATTATAAAAAGAATAAAAGGAATTATAAAATAAAATACAGAGAGATAGAGTGATAGGAAGAGTCTGCCATAGAACTTCTAAATCTCTGGAATTTCCTGGTTGACAGAAGTTCCCTTTATTTGCATGATGTGACACTTTGTGGACTCTTTGATAGGGGCTGGTTGCCAGGAAAAGCAAGGCATAATTAGAAGCTTGGAAATTTCAGCCCTACCTCCTATTCTTTGGAAAGGGGACATGGGCTAGAAGTTAACAGCCAATCATACCTATGTGATGAAACCTCCATAAAAATCCCTAAAGTACAGAGTTTAGTGATCTTCAGGGTTGGTAGCCATATCCACATGACAGGAAGGGCCCCATTCCAATTCAACAAAGACAAAATTCACGAGCTCAGGACACTTCCAGACCTTTGACTATGTATCTTTTTATCTGTATTCTTTAACATATCCTTTACAATAAAATGGCATAAATAAACTGTTTTCTTGGGTTCTGTAAGCTAGTCTAGCAAATTCTTCAACTCAGAGAGTCTTGGGATGCTCTGATTTATAGCTAATTTGAGGTGAAGTTGTGGGTAACCTGGGGACACACTCCTTGTTGTTGGAATCTGAAGGAGAAGCTCATCTTGTGGGACTAAGACCTGCTGCTGCTGCTAAGTCGCTTCAGTAGCCTGTGTCTCTTATGCTTACTTTGACCAATATGAGAAGTGAATTGTAGGACACCTAGTTGATGGCAGAGAACTGATTGATGTGGAAAATCTCCCATACATCTGGTTACTGAAGCATTCTGTGTGAGCTGTTTAGGAGAAACAGGGTTCTTCTCCCCCAACCCATTTACAATGTATAAAAAGAAAAGAGCAGAGACTGTAAAAGTTAGGTTTGCATTTGAATCAAAGGTCCACTGTGTAACATTGTGCACATAAATGAGTGTCCGAAATTTCAATATTTTCCAAATTAGAATGAGCATATTATATTGAGAAATATGGATATTGTACAAAAAGTCCTGGCATATAGTAAACATTCAGTGAATGAATTCTATCATAATTATTCACTAATATTGCATTTTTCACACTCTGATGACAGTGGAATAAATGTAAAGTTACAGCAGAAGAAAATAATTGTTAAAACTTTCCATTCACCTCACACAGTTCCTAAGAGTTGTAGGATAAGATATGTCTTCATAAATGATTCTTACCAAATTGTTCATTAAAATGTTTTTTAAATTACTTCTACCTGAAGCTAGACTATCTATTCCTCCAAGGCTGAAGTAAATCACTATATTTAATTATGTTAAACAATTAAAAAACTATTCAAAGTGTTCATTTCTGCTTAGCATTTTGTCCTCCATATCTGACAAGCTTCTATTTGGTCCTGAAAGTGAAAGTGAAATTGTTCAGTCATGTCCAACTCTTTGCGACCCCATGGAGTATAGCTCCCCAGACTTCTCCATCCATGAGATTTTCCAGGCAATAATACTAGAGTTGGTTGTCATTTCCTACTTCAGGGGATCTTCCCAACCCAGAGATCAAACCTAGGTCTCCCACATTGCAGGCACACTGTTTGTCCTGCAGTGTAACAATAAAATCAGAGACCAATCTGCAGTGCTTTCAGGCTGGAGAATTCTCTTCAGTAACTGTGCATATGAGCATTCTGCCTAAACAGTATGAGGATAAATGCAGCTGGCATGTCCACAAGGATATGGGATCATGAAGTCTGTGGTTTAATTATACCAAGAAGAGAACAGGAGCCAGTCTCCAATGGACTGTATGGACTGTAGCCCACTAAGCTCTTCCGTCCATGGGATTCTCCCTCTTTTTGACAAATGATTTCTATACAGTGTAGGGAAGTGGTGAACTAGATGTATAAAAGCTATTTCATTGAAAACCCTATAAATTTATGAGGAAATAAGCAGTGCAGTTTGGATAAGAGCATGAAGATATGGTTCTTCTCAGTCGCCCTGTCTGTTACCTCAGATATCTGTCACATTAGCAAATATTGATACTCAACAATAATGAACTTATTCATGACCACAAGAGAGATGCCTTCAGCAAAGTACCAGGTATGTGAAAAAGGCTGTTCTAAATAATATACACAAAATTTCAGACAAATTTGATTCCCCATAAACCAATTAGCATTACTGGACTGGTAAGAATTAGGGAAACATAGATTTGAAAATTGAATGTGTTATACCTTAAATCTAAACAAAATAAACAGAGGACCACACTGTAAATTTTAGATTGAGTTCTAGTCTTTAAAAGAATGAAGCATATAACCTTACAAGATCCTTCCAAATTTATGTTCATGTTTGAAAAGAACTAATGTACATACAAATTATAAAAAGCTAAAAAATGGCATATTTTGAACATGTTAATGCAAAGTAATCATAGGGTGACTGAGATGAAAGGGAATATGCAATATACACTTAAATGAGAAGATATCAGTACAAATTATTCCCAGTGTTCTCCCAAATGGCTAGTCTAAATACATGAGAGTATAACAAAAATGGTATGCTTCCTTACATTTTGAAGTGAAGTGAAAGTTGCTCAGTCATGTCACATACAGTCCATGGAATTCTCCAGGCCAGAGTAATGGAGTAGGTAGCCTTTCCCTTCTCCAGGGGATCTTCCCAACCCAAGGACTGAACCCAGGTCTCCTGCATTGCAAACAGATTCTTTACCAGCTGAGCCACAAGGGAAGCCCTTACATGTTATTTGGTTTGATTATAAATCTGCATGATCTTTAGACTATATGAATCTAACATTTAGGGAGAAATGTAAGTTCAGTTCAGTTCAGTTCAGTTGCTCAGTCGCGACTGACTCTATGTGACCCCATGAATCACAGCATGCCAGGCCTCCCTGTCCATCGCCAACTCCCAGAGTTCACTCAAACTTATATCCATTGAGTCGGTGATGCCATCAAGCCATCTGTCATCCCCTTCTCCTTCTGCCCCAATCCCTCTCAGCATCAGAGTCTTTTCCAATGAGTCAACTCTTCACATAAGGTGGCCAAAGTATTGGAGTTTCAGCCTCGGCATCAGTCCTTCCAATGAATACCCAGGAATGGTCTCCTATAGGATGGAATGGTTGGATCTCCTTGCAGTCCAAGGAACTCTCAAGAGTCTTCTCCAACACCACAGTTCAAAAGCATCAATTCTTCAGTGCTCAGCTTTCTTCACAGTCCAACTCTTACATCCATACATGAAAGTGAAAATGAAGTCACTCAGTCGTGTCCAACTCTTTGCAACCCGTGGACTGTAGCCTACCAGGCTCCTCTGTCCATAGGATTTTCCAGGCAATAGTACTGGAGTGGATTGCCATTTCCTTCTCCAGGGAATCTTCCCAAACCAGGGATTGAACCCTGGTCTCCCGCATCGTAGACAGATACTTTACTGTCTGAGCCACCAGGGAAGTCCATACATGACCACCTGAAAAACCATAGCCTTGACTAGACGGACCTTTGTTGGCAAAGTAATGTCTCTACTTTTCAATATACTATCTATGTTGGTCATAAATTTCCTTCCAAGGAGTAAGTGTCTTTTAATTTCATGGCTGCAGTCACCATCTGCAGTGATTTTGGAGCCCCCAAAAATAAAGTCAGACACTGTTTCCACTGTTTCCCCATCTATTTCCCATGACCAGATGGGACCAGAAGCCATGAATTTGTTGTCTGAATGTTGAGCTTTAAGCCAACTTTTTCACTCTCCTCTTTCACTTTCATCAAGAAGCTTTTTAGTTCCTCTTCACTTTCTGCCATAAGGGTGGTGTCATCTGCATATCTGAGGTTATTATTATTTCTCTCAGCAATCTTGATTTCAGCTTGTGCTTCTTCCAGCCCAGCATTTTTCATGATGTACTCTGCATAGAAGTTAAATAAGCAGGGTGACAAAATACACCCTTGACGTACTCCTTTTCCTATTTGGAACCAGTCTGTTGTTCCATGTTCAGTAGCTAGAGAAAATCACAAAAAACTTTAAAATTATCTTCTTAAATTTCTGGATTCATAAATTTAACCAAAAGTTATTTGAGAAAGTTGTAAGGGGACAATGTTTTCTCCTAAAGTTTCATTTCATTATAATCGTCAGAGAAAAAAATTGCTTTCATTTATTCTTCACAATGATTGGGCCTTTATGTATGGTGTTCTCTATTCCTTCCTGGCCAAGAGATCAGAGGCACAAAGTGAAAGTAAAGCCTCTGAGGAAAGCATTTCAAAGTTTATTATTATTACCTGTGGATTTAAATTACAGTTGTTTCCTAAGAGTTTATTTCCATATTCTGTTGAGTGAATTATCTATCCAAATGCTTGAATGAGGGAAACTAAGATACAAAAAAGACAAGGAAGGGAAAATTTAGGGAAGATCTTCCTCATAAAATAGAACAATCCCCCTTTTTCATGAGTGGCCATTCCTAACATGGTGATTTTCTCAGGAAGTAGTAAAATGGAATCACCCAAATGTAGACATATGTGATCTGCTATTTGGTTAATTGCCATTTTCCTTCAGCTCAGATGTTACTTTCCTAGGAAATCCTTTCCTGTTTTCTGTGACAATATCAGTTCAGTTCAGTCATTCAGTCATGTCTGACTCTTTGCGACCCCACAGACTGCAGCACTCCAAGCTTCCCTGTTCATCACCAACTCCTGGAGCCTGCTCAAACTCATGTCTATTGAGTCTGCGATGCCATCCAACCATCTCATCCTCTGTCATCCCCTCCACCTCCTGTGACTATATAAACCCTCACTATTATTCTCCTAGAATCCTGTGTTCTCCTTTTTAGAAGCACTTAGTGAAAACAGTGTCAGACTTTATTTTGGGGGGCTCCAAATTCACTGCAGATGGTGATTGCGGCCATGAAATTAAAAGACGCCTACTCCTTGGAAGGAAAGTTATGACCAACCTAGGTAGTATATTAAAAAGCAGAGATATTACTTTGCCAACAAAGGTCTGTCTAGTCAAGGCTATGGTTTTTTCTGTGGTCATGTATGGATGTAAGAGTTGGTCTATGAAGAAAGCTGAGCACTGAAGAATTGATGCTTTTGAACTGTGGTGTTGGTGAAGACTCTTGAGAATCCCTTGGACTGCAAGGAGATCCAACCAGTCCATCCTAAAGGAGACCAGTCCTGGGTGTTCATTGGAAGGACTGATGCTGAGGCTGAAACTCCAATACTTTGGCCACCTCATGCAAAGAGTTGACTCATTGGAAAAGATCCTGATGCTCGGAGGGATTGAGGGCAGGAAGAGAAGGGGACAACAGAGGATGAAAGGCTGGATGGCATCATCAACTCAATGCTCATGAGTTTGGGTGAACTCTGGGAGTTGGTGATGGACAAGGAGGCCTGGCGTGCTGTGATTCATGGGGTCACAGAGTCGAACATGGCTGAGCGACTGAACTGATCACAGTAGTGAGTGACATGGAGTGTGAGATCCTTTCGTATCCTTCTCCCCTGTAAACTTCAGCCTCAAAAAGTTAGACTAGTGTATACATCTGCCCCACTTGCATCTGTATCTCTTAGTATAAAACCAGGGCCTTGTTAGTTGAATAAATATAAGAATGAATGATTTAATATTTCTCAAGTTCTCCATCCAGTACTTGTACTACTCACTTGACACAGACAAAATAGATATCACACCACGCATAATTATTCAATGAAACCATCTAGTACACACACAAATACATACACACACAGCACATTTATCAGTTCACCTGCAGAAACTCCTTGACCACTTGGAGGCTGGTGGCCCTATAGTCCATAGGTTCACAAAGAGCCGGACACAACCAAAGTGATTTGATATACACACATGTATGTAAGACATATCTAAATAAAAGAATCAGTCTTAAATTCAAAATCACCTGACTGCCTAATGTGTTCTTTCCTGGGTCCAGCTCACCTCACCGATTCCTGTTTTCTTTAAGATGAATCTTTCAAAGAGGCCCTTTGATCTTGCAGATAAATAAGTGAGGTTACCCACTAGTTCATCTGACATACTCAAACATGTTTAAATTCTAGTGTGGGCTACCTGAGACTTTCACCAAATGCCTACTATTTTTTGGATACCACATCTGACCTGAAAATTCAGAAATATGAGATATGGCATCTCTCCTAAAGTAACTTAAAATCTATCTGGAAATATAATCACACAACTAATTCCAATGGCTTCCGAAAAATGGAAGGGGTAAAGAATCCACCTGCCAATGTAGGAGATCCCTGGGTCAGTAAGATCCCCTGGAGGAGGAAATAACACTCCACTCCAGTATTCTTGCCTGGGAAATCCCATGGACAGTGAAGCCTGATGGGCTTCAGTCAGTGAGATCACAAAAGAGTCGAATACCACTTAGTGAGTAAGCAACCACATGAAAGTCACAAAAATATAAATACTGTGTGCTATAGGTGTGCAAAGAAACTGATCACTAACTTTTTCATAATTATTTTATTTCCAGACTTAATTTAGGGGATTATTATTTTGTCTGATATGTGATTTGCTTCATATAGGAGTCTCACAAAATCTTAAATGAAATTGATGGATCAGTTTATTTATGAAAGAGAAATCTGATTTGTGCAACAAAAAAAAATAAGTGTGTATGTGTGAGAGAGAGAGGGAATAGATGTAGTGTGTACTGTGTTAAATAGTGTTTTCTCAAAATCCATGTCTACCGAGAAGCTTAGAACGTGACCTTATTTGGAAATGGGGGCTTTGTAGTGTCAAAGAGAACTAGAGCTGTGTACTAAAGTGGTAAAAAGAGATTTTATTCAGTAACTATTTTAATATTAGAAAGTCACATCGTCGTCAGTCGTGTCCGACTCTGTGTAACCCCACAGACGGTAGCCCACCAGGCTCCCCAGTCCCTGGGATTCTCCAGGCAAGAACACTGGAGTGGGTTGCCATTTCCTTCTCCAATGCATGAAAATCAAAAGTGAAAGTGAAGTCTCTCAGTCGTGTTTGACTCTTAGTGAGCCCATGGACTGCAGCCCACCAGGCTCCTCCATCCATGAGAGTTTCCAGGCAAGAGTACTGGAGTGGGGTGCCATTACCTTCTCCAATATTGGAAGAGACAATTTAATATAGAAAAGAGATCAATTCTGGTATATAGCCAAGGAGCCTCAATTGGGATGTATAGCCAAAGAGGAGGGAGAGTGGTTCAATGGATGGAAATTTACTGAGAAGGAGACATCAAAGGTAATGGATTCTTGAAAAACATGATTAACAGGATTTTTCATCCTTGATATCTGGCCACTGTGATCAGATATCAAGGATGATTATATACAATGGGTGGGAGGGTTGACTTAGCAAAATTATTTTCTAAGCCTGGACAGTGCTGGCCACAGGCAGAATTGAGGCCTAGGAGAAGGCTCAGTGATAAAGAATCTGCCTGACAAGGTAGGAGAGATGCAGGCTAAATCCCTGAGTTTGGGAAATCTCCTGGAGGAGGAAATGACAAGCCATTCCAGTATTCTTGCCTGGAGAATCCCGTGGACAGAGGAGCCTGGTGAGCTACAGTTGTGGGGTCACAAAAAGTCAGACAAAACTGAGCTACTGAGTATGCACTCACAGAAACCTTGTCCAGAAAAGATCTCAGAGGAACCTGACTGAAGTTTGCTCAAGGAGAGAGTTTTATTATTTTTTTTTTATCAGATGCAATAATTAAGATGAGGTCATACAGGATTAGGGTAGGCCTTAAATCCACTGTGACTGGAGCCCTTAAAAGAGCACAGAGACATAAACACCCAGGGGAAAACTTATGATTATGGATGCAGAAACTGGAATCACTCTTCTACAAGCCAAGGAATTCACAAGGACTGCTGGCAATCATGAAACACTATGAGAAAGGTAGGCAAGTTTCTTCCGTAGAGCTTTCAGAGGAAGCACAACCTATCTGACACATTAATCTTGGATTTCTTATCTCCATAACTGTAAAAGACTAAATTCTATTGTTTTAAACCTCCCAACTTGTGGTACCCTGTTACAGCAGCAGTAGAAATCTAACGTAGGGTACTGTATCTACAAGAGCCCAGGGACAGCAAAGATTAAGAATATGAACCACCATACCAACAAGGCTTTCTGTTTGGTGAGGAAGGTTGGAATAAGATGGGGTAAAGGAGGTGATTTCACATTGCATATTTTCTATAATTATTTTACATGGCAGACTTATATAGTGCTTTATCCTTTCAGAAGTATGTATAAAGCATTACCAAAAAAATTTAAAAAAGAATCTATGCAGTGGATATGGGAAAAATTTAAAACTTTCTCTGAGGAAGGCTAAGGAAATCTACATATATGTTATAGTGAATATTACCATGTTAGGTTAGGATGCCTTGGTTTTACGTCTTTACAATTACCACAAACAGACCCTGAGATATCATGAATATATGGAACTGGTAGGAAGTTTTAGCTTTTCATTTTCTATTTTAAAATNGCCAACATTGGTCAACAGAAAGGGCCAATTCTCCATGACAATGTCCAACAGCCAGTCACACAACCAATGCTTCCAAAGTTGAATGAATTGGACTAAGAAGTTTTGCCTCATCTCCCATATTCACCTGACCTCTTGCCAACCAATTACTGCTTCTTCAAGAATCTCAACAATTTTCTGCAGGGAAAATGCTTCCACAACCAGGAGGAGGCAGAAAATGCTTTCCAAGAGTTTGTCAAATCCTAAAGCATGTATTTTTACATTATAAGAGTAAACAAACTTATTTCTTGTTGGCAAACATGTTGATTGTAATGGTTCCTATTTTGATTCATAAAGCTGTGTTTGAACCTAGTTATGTTTTAAAATTCATAGTCCAAAACCGCAATTATGTTTGCACCAACCTAACACAATGCTAAACTGTTATTTACATGAAGGATTTTGTCCACTTTTCTACTAGACAATTTAGCAAATTGAAATAATCAGAATAGGAACAACATTCTAAATTAGTAATGGATATAACTAACTTGCCTTAAACTACATAGATAATTTTAGAAATTATGGATGGTGGTGTGAATATTGAATGATTCACATTATTACACTGATATAATTACTGTTTTAATTATTTAAATCCATAGAGCAAATCACATTTTTAATCTTAAATTAATATATCCCATTTAACATGAAGAAATAATGACTAAGGTACGTTTTTTGGATAAGATTGAGATTTATGAATTGCTGCCCTTTTTGGTAAGACTTATGCCCTTTATGGTAAGAACTAGAAAAAATATATTTTTCTGGTATCAGTATGAAAGATCATGTTTTGCTTGTGTGCATGTTATTATATGTGTTTTAATCTTAAATGCAGTGGATAGTTTCAAATGGAAGGAAATTATTTTATGACAAATAGTCTTTCAAGTCATACATTAAGAATCAAGTTTAATAACATGTAAAATTGGTTTTATTTAAACATTTCAACTTTGACTCTTTTCTGTTAACATAAGAAAGCACTTTGCTAAAGTTGTAAGGAGACCTTTGGTTGGATTGAAACAATATCACATCATGGGTAAGGACAGTAAATCTGGCAACATAATGTCTAAGTCTGCATTTTATACATACATATTATACATATCTGTACATATTATATATGTACTATAAATATTTGTAACCAGATCATTTGAAGGCTTGATAAATTTTTATCAAAGTTTGTACATATTTTATGAAAGTTACCAGTTATGCTTTACTAACAAGTGCAATGGATTTTTACTTTTAATCCCTGTGCCCAATTTTGGAGTTAAAAAGGTCGTTGGTAATAAATGCATGATGTACACTTGAGGGAAAAAAAAAAAAAGAAAAACAACGGCATACTCTTCCCTAATATATTTATATTTAACCCCCTCACAGTGTTGCTGTCATCATTAAGTGAGCAATGCATCTAAAATGCTTATAGAAGTACCCAGTACATATTAAAGACTATATATGCTATAAGCTAAATCTCAATCTTAATCTTGGCAAGAAAGATATGTGCAACTAAGATATACTTGATAAATTCAGGTATTAATGTTTACATTCAGAAATACTAAAGGCTTGCTGCTGCTAAGTTGTTTCAGTCGTGTCCAACTCTGTGCGACCCCAGAGATGGCAGCCCACCAGGCTCTGCCATCCCTGGGATTCTCCAGGCAAGAACACTGGAGTGGGTTGCCATTTCCTTCTTCAATGCATGAAAGTGAAAAGTGAAAGTGAAGTCGCTCAGTCGTGTCCGACTCTTTGCGGCCCCATGGACTGCAGTCCCCCAGGCTCCTCTGTCCATGGGATTTTCCAGGCAAGAGTACTGGAGTGGGGTGCCATTGCTTTCTTCAACTAAAGGCTTGAGCAGCATCAAAATACCAGAGTGATTCCTGTGGTGTGTAGAGAAGTCTATTTTAGGGTTAGGATAAATGAATTTTCATGTCATTATTTACATAATATATGATTTAAAAAATCATAAGCCCTTCTTTAAACAAAGGTAATAATAATGACCCTTAACCATATAATTAGGAGAATTTGATGGAATAACAATGTGTTTTACAAACTTCTGGTTATTTACTCTCGAAATGGGAGCTCAGGAGCCAGTTTCTACAATGGAATTCTAATATTTAGGGTTGGATATCAGAGTGCAGGACCTGTCCCATGCTCTTGGGACAAAAAAGCATGGCAAAGTTGGTTTGAAGCCACAGGAGAGGCAGGTGGAAAGAAAACACAGGATCAGAAAAGATGGGTCCGTAAAAGGCAGACAAAGTGAAATGTACAGGTTCAATGAATAATCTAGAGAGGCTAAGAATGGAAAGGCTTTTTAAAATCCATGAATAGAAAGGGAATGTTTTAGTGCACTCAACTGGATGAGCCTGAATACTTTAAAGAATGAAGTATAAGTCATGTATTAAATAGCAATTTTCCACCCCATTCAATGGTGCCTTAGGCAGACTATTATTCTCTTTCCTGGTAGCTCATTGGAATGGAGAAGGCAATGGCAACTCACTCCAGTACTCTTGCCTTGAAAATCCCCTGGATGGAGGAGGCTGGTAGGCTGCAGTCCATGGGGCTGCAAAGAGTCAGACACGACTGAGTGACTTCACTTTCACGCATTGGAGAAGGAAATGGCAACCCACTCCAGTGTTCTTGTCTGGAGAATCCCAGGGACGGGGGAGCCTGGTGGGCTGCCGTCTGTGGGGTCACACAGAGTCCAACACGACTGAACCGACTTAGTAGCAGAAGCAGCAGCTCATTGGTAAAGAATCCACCTGCCAAGCAGGAGATACAGGTTCAATCCCTGGTTTGGGAAGATCCCTTGGGGGAAGAAATAGCAACACACTCCACTTATTCTTCCATGGGAAATCCCATGGATAGAGGAGTTTGGTTGGCTACAGTCCATGTGGTCACAAAAGAGCCAGACACAACTTAGCAACTAAATGATAATTATTATTTTCACAGAAGGGAAGCATCTACTGTCTTCCCCCATTAATTAATTCATATGAAATAATACATTCAAGGTAGAAGATCGCTTCAGCTCTCAGCTGTGGATTCCCTGTTTTTTTAAGGCTAGTTCCTCTTCAAGGCATTTAGACACAAGGCATACAAGTGAAGTGGTGTCAGTGCTGTGTTTCTCAATCCATTCTGGGTAATTTTCTCATCATAGTAGACTATCAAAATCTTCCTGGACCTGCCATACTTTCAATTAGGGGCTTCCATCTGTGACTTATAGCTGATCCTGATTATCTTATTTTCTCCTTTAGACTAGGTTGCATTTATAATTTTTTTTCTTCTTTCAGCATCTATCTTTTCTACTTTGGAGCTTAAGACAGATGATATTTTCTAAAAATGTACACACTAACAAATATATATATTTATTTTTTCTTATCATTTCATGTTAATACCCTTCTTTTGAGAGATGAAGGTCTATATCTTCTATTCTTGAAACAGTAGACCCTGAAATGATTTTGATCAATATATGATAATGAAAGTGGTGCTATGTGACTTCTAAGGTTTCTACCTGACTCTCCTTTAAAAAGTTTTTTTAATNACAATTTTGAATTAAATTTTAGTATCTTATTCTTTAATAAAAGTGACATATCACTGCTGAATTATATTAATTTCAGATTTAGTTTTGGAATTTTGTCAAAACTGTTCGATTGCACTATGTGTTGCTAGCCAAAAGGCAATTGATAAATTGCTGGACTTAATCCAGAAGAAAATGCAGGTCATGTTAAATATATCATTTTGTTAGACACATGGTATTATTTTAGCTATATTTACTTTAACAGTTGGACAAGACTGTCATCTTATTCAAATTAGAATGATTTGAACAAAAGCATTTTATATATCAGTGCTACTGCTCACAATATCCTAGAAAAGTTCTACTAGATTTTTCATAAATATACGTGAAAAATTTAAATATGCTTGGTTAACACCTCTACATACGATGGTCACAAAAGGGAGAGAACAAAGTTTAGATGTAAGATAAATATAGTTAACATCCAAATGTCAACTTAATTTAAACAAGATTTAATAGTAAGGTCTGGTTTTNGATTTGAACAAAAGCATTTTATATATCAGTGCTACTGCTCACAATATCCTAGAAAAGTTCTACTAGATTTTTCATAAATATACGTGAAAAATTTAAATATGCTTGGTTAACACCTCTACATACGATGGTCACAAAAGGGAGAGAACAAAGTTTAGATGTAAGATAAATATAGTTAACATCCAAATGTCAACTTAATTTAAACAAGCTTTAATAGTAAGGTCTGGTTTCTCAGTGACCCAAAGAAGAGAGCCAGATTGGAGTGGAAAATGCAGTATTATGCTGTCACAAATATAAACATGCTCTCATTATTCATTCTACAAATCAATTTCTGAAAAGCCCAGTCCCAGTTATTAGGGCTGTATACCAAATCACTCAACAACTTAGTGGCTTAACACAACAAAAGTCATTTTGCTTAGGACATATTATCTGTTGTACTCTGCATAACCTAAGGTGTCTTGGAGAATGGGACTAGAATCATCTGAAGGCATGCTGAGAACATAGAACACCTGGAGGATAGAACTCTTGGATTTCCTCAGGCAGCTCTAACTCCGTGTGGCCTCTTCATGTGATCTCTCCAGGATAGTGATTTCAGTGTAATCATATTTCTTATATTCCAACTCATGGCTCCTCAAACTCTTGTTCAAGAGAATAGGCCTATATGTAAGGCAAGAATAGAAACACAGACATTGAGAATAGAATTGTGGACACAGCAAGGGAAGGAGATGGTGGGATGAATTGAGAGAGTAGCATTGAAATGTATATGTTACCATATGTAAAATAGATAACTAGTGGAATTTGCTGTACAGTACAGGGA
>SJYS01009337.1:22634-33174 GCA_006410695.1 Philantomba maxwellii | reverse complement strand
CATCTTGTATGCAGAGTACATCAAGCAAAATGCCAGATTGGATGAAGCACAAGTTGGAATCAAGATTGCCAGGAGAAATATCAATAACCTCAGATATACAGATGACACTACACTAATGGAAGAAAGCAAAGAGAACCTAAAGAGCTTTATGATAAAACTGAAAGAGGAGAGTGAAACAGCTGGCTTAAAATTCAACATTCAAAAAATGAAAATCATGGCTGCTACTGCTGTTAAGTTGCTGCAGTCATGTCCGGCTCTGTGTGACCCCAGAGATGGCAGCCCACCAGGTTCTCCATCCCTGGGATTCTCCAGACAAGAATACTGGAGTGGGTTGCCATTTCCTTCTCCAATGCATGCTAAGTTGTTTCAGTCATGTCCAACTCTGTGTGACCCCATGGACAGTAGCCCACCAGGATACTCTGTCCACAGGATTCTCTAGGCAAGAATACTGGAGTGGGTTGCCATGTCCTTCTTCAGAAAATCATGGCATCTGATCCCATCGCTTCAGGCAAATAGATGGGGAAACTGGAAACAGTGAGAAACTTAATTTTCTTGGGCTCCAAAAACACTAAAGATGGTGACTGCAGCCATGAAACTAAAACACACTTTCTCGCTCCTTGGAAGAAAAGCTATGGCAAACCTAGACCGCATTATTAAAAAGCAGAAACATTACTATGCCAATAAAAGTCCAGCTAGTCAAAGCTATGGTTTTTCCAGGAGTCATGTATGGATGTAAGAGTTGAACCATAAAGAAGGCTGAGTGGCAGAAAATTGATGCTTTTGAACTGTGGTGTTGGAGAAGACTCTTGAGAGTTCCTTGTACTGCAAAGAGATCAAGCCAGTCAATCCTAAAGGAAATCAATTTTGAATATTCATTGGAAGGACTGATGCTAAAGTTCCAATACTTTGACCACCTGATGAAAACAGCTGACTCATTAGAAAATTCCCTGATGCTGGGAAAGATTGAAGGCAGGAGGAAAATGGGATGACAGAGGGTGAGATGGTTGGATGGCTTCACCAACACTATGGACATGAGTTTGAGCGACTTTCAGGAGATGATGAAGGACAGGGAAGACTGATGTGCTACAGTCCACGGTGTCACAAATAGTAGGACACTACTGAGTGACTGAACAACAACAAAAAGGATGATGCCATCAAGGTGTTGCATTCAATATGTCAGCAAACCTGGGAGACCAAGCAGTGACCATAGAACTGTAAAAGGTCAATCCTCATCCCAATTCCTAAGAAGGGAGGTACCAAAGAATGTGTAAACCATCAGACTATTACTCTCTTATTCCATGCTGGTAAGGTCATGCTTAAAATCCTGCATGCTAGACTTCAGCATTATGCAAACCAAGAACTTCTAGATGTCCAGGCTGGGTTTACAAAAGGAAGAGGAGCCAGAGATCAAATTTCCAACATTTCCTGGATCATAGAGGATGATAAAGAATTCCAGAAAAACATCTATCTGTGTTTCATTGACTACGGCAAAGTCTTTGTGTGGATCACACACACACACAAAAAAACCAACTGTGGAAAGCTTTTAAAGAAATGAATGTAGCAGGCCATCTTACCTTTCTCCTTAGAAACATGTGTGCAGGTCAAGAAGCAACATTTAGAACCCTTTATGGAACAATTGATTGGTTCAAGATTGAAAAAGAAATATGACAGGGCTGTCTGCTGTCACCCTGTTTGTTTAGCCTATATGCTGAGCACATCATGAGAAATGCCAGGCTTGGAAGAATTAAAGCTGGAATCAAGATAGGCAGGAGTAACATCAACAACTTCAGATATGCAGATGATACCACTCTAATGGCAGAAAGTGAAGAGGAACTAAAGAGCTTATTGATGAGGGTGAAGGAGGAGAGGGAAAGAACAGGCTTAAAACTAAATATTAAAAAAAAAAATCATGGTATCAAGCCCCATTACTTTATGGCAAAGAGAGGAGGAAAAGGTAGAAGCAGTGACAGATTTCCTTTTGTTGGGCTCTAAAAATCACTGTGGATGGTGATGGCAGCCATGAAATCAGGTGTTTGCTTCTTGGCAGGAAAGCATGACAAACGTAGGTGGTGTGTTGAAAAGCAGAGACATTATTCTGCCAATTAAGTTTTGTATAGTCAAATCTATGGTCTTCCCAGTGGTCATGTATAGTTATGAGGGCTAGACTGTAAAGAAGGCTGAACACTGAAGAAATGATGCTTTCAAACTGTGGTGCTGGAGAAGACTCCTGAGAGTCTTTTGGACAAGGAGATCAAGCCAATCGGTCTTAAAGGAAATCAACCCTGAATATTCCTTGGAAAGATTGATGCTGAAGCTGAAACTCAGCATTGATAGTCGATGCAATCATCTAACTCATTGGAAAAGCCCCTGATGCTGTGAAAGACTGAGGGCAGAAGGAGAAGAGGACATCAGAGGATCAGATGGCTGGATGGCATCACCAAAGAAATGGACATGAATTTGGGGTAAACCTCGGGAAATGGTGAGGGACAGGGAGGCCTGGTGTGCTGCAGTCCATGGGGTTGCAAAGCGTAGGACAGAACTGGGCAACTGAACAACAACAGCAAAGTATATTTTATCTCCAGCTACCAAGTTCCTCTGAATTGCAAAGTCAAACCAGGAGAAGAGAGTTGGTTTAGCAATGACTAGGTGGAGATATAAACTAGCACCAGAAAATTGGCTTTGCAATTCTATGTTCAAAAAACTGATAGGTTTGAAAAAAAAAAAGGAGGTCAGATATTAAGGAAGTGATATTAGTCAATAGTCAAGAAGAATATAAAGACACTGTAATATAACATATGATAAGATTTAAAATGGCATGATACATGGGTAAGCAAAAAGGTACAGAAGTAAACAGGATACAAAGGCCCTCAGAAGAAACTCAAGGGACTTCAGAAAGTTGTAGAAGGNAGGAGGTCAGATATTAAGGAAGTGATATTAGTCAATAGTCAAGAAGAATATAAAGACACTGTAATATAACATATGATAAGATTTAAAATGGCATGATACATGGGTAAGCAAAAAGGTACAGAAGTAAACAGGATACAAAGGCCCTCAGAAGAAACTCAAGGGACTTCAGAAAGTTGTAGAAGGACAAAGGTAAAGAGCAAAGGTGAAGGACAACAGGAAGCAGAGGGAATGCTGTTACTGCCAGGCAAAATCAATTTATCTTTGGTAGCTATTGAACAAAGTACTCCTTATCTCTTAGTGACNTAAAAAACTGCAAAACTCCTAATCTTCTCGCTCTACATTTCAGACTCTCCATACTCTGTTGGCGTGGTGTTTCCTCAAGCCTCCTTTATTAGCTCGCTCCTGCTCACGCTCAGCTTCCTTGTGCAATGTCAAATCATGACTCCCAGCTGAGGAAGAGAGATGCCCTACTCAAATCCCTTTTCAGAGGCAGACTTTTAGCCCAACAGTGGGGAGAGCACTCATGAGATATACTTCAGCTCCACTACCTCAGGATCTGCCTCAGCTGCAGAGAAGCCCCTGTCTGAGGTCCTATCCTAGGCAGATCTGCTGAGCTCCCTACCAGGTGAGGCTTTGTCAGGCCTACGTCACAGCACAGTTGCTGCTTCTACTCAGTCCTACTTCCTTCACAAACAGTTACAAGATAAGATGGAAAAGAAAAACACACAGTAAATAAAAAAATATGGCGCCAAAGAATCAGTATTTTAAAATATGCCAGTTTTGATGTCTTTCATCAGTACCTTATGGTTTTCTGAGTACACATCTTTTTGCCTCTTTAGGTAGATCTATTCCTAGGTATTTTATTATTTTTGTTGCAATTGTGAATGGGATTGTTTCCTTAATCTCTTTTTCTGATTTTTTGTTGTTAGTGTATAGGAATGCAAGAGATTTCTGAGCATTAATTTTGTATCCTGCAATTTTACCAAGTTCATTGATTAGTTTTCTGGTGGCATGTTTAGGATTTTCTATGTACAGTATCTATGACATGTACTATGTACAGTATCATGTCACATGCAAATAGTGATAGTTTTACTTTTTTTCCAATTGAGACTATCATACAGAATGAAGCAAGTCAGTAAAAAAAACAGATATTGTATATTAATGTATAAATGTGTAATCTAGAAAAAAATGGTACAGATGAACCTATTTGCAAAGCAGAAATAGAGACACAAATATAGATTAAAAGATGTTTGGATACCAAAGAGGGAATGGGGAGTGGGATGAATTGGGAGGGTAGAAATTGGCATGTTTACACTGTGAGTGTGCTCAGTCACTTCAATCTTGTCTGACTCTTTGTGACCCAATGGACTGTAGCTTGCCAGGCCCCACTGTCTGTGGGTTTTTCTAGGCAAGAATACTGAAATGGGCTGCCATGCTCTCCTCCAGGGGATCTTCTTTACCCAGGGACTGAACTCCTATCTATTAAGTAACCTGCACTGCAGGTGGATTCTTTGTGCTGAGCCACCAGGGAAGCCCCATGTATACACTGCTGCTGCTACTAAGTCACTTCAGTCATGTCCAACCCTGTGCAACCCCATAGACAGCAGCCCACCAGGCTCCCCCGTCCCTGGGTTTCTCCAGGCAAGAAGACTGGAGTGGGTTGCCATTTCCTTCTCCAATGCATGAAAGTGAAAAGTGAAAGTAAAGTCGCTCGATCGTGTCTGACCCTCAGAGACGCCATGGACTGCAGCCTACCAGAGTCCTCCGTCCATGGGATTTTCCAGGCAAGAGTACTGGAGTGGGGTGCCATTGCCTTCTCTGCATATATACATTACTATGTATAAAATAGATAACAAATGAGAACCTACCATATAGCACAGGGAACTCTACCCAATGCTTTGTGTGACCTAAATGGAAAGACAATCCAAAAAAGAGGGGATATATGTATGCATATAGCTGATTCACTTTGCTCTGCAGCAGAAACTAACATAACATTGTAAAGCAACTATATTCCAATATTTTTGTGTGTGTGCAAAATCTGTAAGAAAAATATTACTGAAAGTCTTATAAGTTTATTCAAACAAATGGAAAGTCATCCTATGTGCACTGATAAGTTTACTGAAAATCTTAAAGATGTAAAGATGTATCTGATTAATTTATTTCTCTGATATATCTAATCATCTCTGGTATAAATATATCATATCCACTGATCCCAGAAACAACCTACGTACAAAAGTACAGTTTACTTAAGAAAATATATGAATCTATCAAAATCAACACAGTCTCAAGACAAAAATCTCTTGCTTCACGGATTCATGTATTTTTTTACATAATTTACCCTGAAGGAGGGCCCAGAAACCCACTCCAATGTTCTTGCCTGGAGAATCCCATTGACAGAGGAGCCTGGCCGGCTACAGTTCATTGGCAAAGAGTCGGACATAACTGAAGCAACTTAGTAGACACATCTATAATTTAACCCCAATACAAATGTCAACAACCAAAGTTAGGATTTTTCTAGAACAACAAATATTAGTAGTGAAACTCCTATGGGAAAATAAACACTCAAGAAGTTAATACCTTAAAATAGAAGAGCCATAGCAGGTACTGGACAGTCTAGACATCACAACGTGCTATTACTATCTGTATAGGATTACGGCTATACTATTGATTTGTATCTTGACCTCATATCCTAGGTTAACATGCATTAGCGTTTATAGATAATTTGGAATTATTTATATAAAAAAAGATCTGTGAATAGACTTAAATTTTCTTTACAATCTATATATTTTTCTTTTACTCACTGCACTGGCTTGAACTTCCAGTATGATGTTGAATAGCAGTGGTAACAGTGAACATCTTGTCTTCTTCCCGAATTTAGGGAAAAAGTATATTCTTTATTATGTTAAAGTCATTCTCTTTATTGTTTGCTAAGAATAATTGTCATAAATGAGTGTGGAATTTTTTCAAATGTTTTTTCTTCATTAATTGAATGGCATTCGTCTTTAATTGTTAGTATGGAGAGTTACATTGATTTTTTAAATGATGAGCCTGTTTTGCATTCCTGGGATGAATCATCCTTGGTGGTAATGTTTTATCCCTTATACATGGTATTGAATTTAATATGTTAATATTTTGGTGAGGATTTTTACATCTATTTTCATAAGGTAAATTGGTCTGTAGCTACCTTTTATTTTAATGGTTCTATCTGGTTTTGGTATTTTTAAAAATTGGCATTTTAGAGTAGTTGAGATTGTTTAATTCTCTATTTCTGGAAGATATTTCTTAGAATTGGTGTTTAATTCCCTTCTATTTCTGGAAGATATTTCTTAGATTGGTATAATACCTTCCCTTCAATCCACTGTAGTGAGTTTCCAAAACTGCCTTAAGGCAGCAGATTTTTTTTGCTTTCTCTCTGCAGATGAAATCATTTATTTTGATTGGGAAATAGAGGAGGTGGGATCTGGGTTAGCTTTCAAGTTAGTGCTGTTCTACATTCCCAACCAGTACCAGGTAAAGAACTCTCTTGGATTCTCTCAGATTTTTTTATTGTGATCTCCTGTTTGAGTTCAAGGAGGGAGAATCTGCAAAAGGTTGTGACTCCTTCAGGTCTTCAGCCCCAGTGGGCTTTCTTTCCACACTAGTCTCATCCACACTTGGTCTTTAGCAATTTGTTTAAATTTTTAGCTTGTATTTCTTATCCATTCCAAGTAAGCAAATAAGAGAGTTCTGTTTCTTGCTGCAAGTGGCTCTCTTTCCCAAAGTTTCAGGTTTCTTAATTGCCCTGAAACTTTAGTTCTGTGCTAGGTTCAAGAAAAATAATTATTGTGCCCTTTGTCCAGGTTTATCAATGTTGTAAGAAGGAGGATAATCCTCTTTCAGTTCTCTACATGTTTGAGCTGAAACCAAATAGACTATTTTCACAGAGAATAAATCTAGCCTTTAAATTTGTCTTGACAATTTATTTAAGGAAATACGTTAACTGATCAAAATCAACACACTCTCCATGTGAATATTTTCTGCTTCTCTGATTAATCCTTTACAAAAATCACCAAATTAAGCTTTCCTTTAATATTGAACTAGGATTTTTCAACCTATTAAATTTCAAGTTAACTGAAATAATAAAACTTTGTGTTTTTAAAAGTACTTTATTTAATACTTATTTTAATATTCTATAAGACATTATACATGTACTCAAAAACTTTGAATTTTAAAAGCTGATTATGGATATTAGATTAAGCTTTGTTTATTAGAAACAAATCTTTCATTAAACAATTTTTTTTTGCTTATGCATTCACTTTTTAAATATTCTTGGAAGCTCATTATTTATAAAAATAGAGAACAGCCTAATACATGCCTAAAATGTTTTCATTCAGATACATTAGCCTAGTGTGGACAATATTTTGAGACAGTAATTTATTATTTATTTATATCTACATCATGTCATACTACATTATAGTATATTAGCATTTTTATTTTCCAAATTCATGAATTTAAGTGACAAGATATCAAAAACAGCTTGTGATTCCTCCTGCCTTTTTTCCCCCTAAAAGCCAAAACTTGTGTCTAGGAAGAAGTACTTGAATAGGAAAAATATCTGTTTCTATATCTGTATCTACATCTATCAATCAATTTATATCTATCTATTATCTGTCTATCTCCATGAGAAGGCATAGCAAGTGTAGGTTCAATCCTGGATTAGAAGATTCCCCAATTTGGATGTGCAGATGGCAAGGAAGCCATGAGAAGTTGGGTGAAAAAAGAAAGAAAAACTGAACTATGCCTTCCGGAAGTGCTAAGTGAATTCAACAATACCCTATGGTTAATTGAATAAGATGGAATTTCACAATGCCAGCGAATTGAAAGAGTTCAAAGAGAAATGATGTATGTTTTAACAGTAGGCAAAATTACAAATGGTCTTGTGAAGTTTTCCCTGTGGTGTCTTGAAACTGAGGCCTTAGATAGGTGTTGGATCTGAACATTCATGTTGACTGTGAGGTGTTTCAAATGATATTTTCTATAGATAAATGGTCTTTGCCAGGTCTCAGCTCTCTCAGACATTTCTCTGAACTTTGACACCAGCCTGCCTGTGGAACCCTGAGACACTGGAATTATACAATAGAGTAGGTGTTCAAAATAGTTATTACCTTGAATTTTATAAAATATAGCTTTTACATGGATATTCACATGGTTAATATGAGATGGCTTATTCTGGACTACTAAAATCCCAATGTTTTGATTGACTCTCATCTTTCAAGAGACTAAGAGATATTACAAATGACTAAAATTATGTTTCTCAGCAGGCAGGAAAGATGGAAGCTCAAAATTAAAATTAATTTGAGTTTTAGGATACTGCTACAGTTCTTGCTCCTGTGTTTTAATATTATTGCTCTATAAAAATAAAATTTATTTTGGTTTATATAATTCAGTTAACTAATTCTTCTATATTTTTCCCTACAGGATTTCATTTTTTATTCCAAATGAATACTTTAAGAGAACTTAAATAAAATAAAATAAAAATCAAGTATTTATCTCTTTCCCAATGGTATTGTCAAGTTTCTTTTTATTCTTATTACTATACTAAAGCATTTTAGCATTTTTCTAAAATTCTCACAGTAACAGAAATAGTTTTATTTTTTTTTAAGGACTCTCATTTCCTTTCCTAATATAGACTGGTCAGGAAGCAACAGTTAGAACTGGACATGGAACAACAGACTGGTTTCAAATAGGAAAGGGAGTACGTCAAGGCTGTATATTGTCACCCTGCTTATTTAACTTATATGCAGAGTACATCATGAGAAATGCTGGACTGGAAGAAACACAAGCTGGAATCAAGATTGCCAGGAGAAATATCAATAACCTCAGATATGCAGATGATACCACCCTTATGGCAGAAAGTAAAGAGGAAGTAAAAAGCCTCTTGATTGAAAGAGGAGAGTGAAAAAGTTGGCTTAAAGCTCAACATTCAGAACACAAAGATCATGGCATCCAGTCCCATCACTTCATGGGAAATAGATGGGGAAACAGTGGAAACAGTGTCAGGCTTTATTTTGGGGGGCTCCAAAATCACTGCAGATGTTGATTGCAGCCATGAAATTAAGACACCTACTCCTTGGAAGAAAAGTTATGACCAACCTAGATAGCATATTCAAAAGCATTACTTTGCCAACAAAGGTCCGTCTAGTCAAGGCTATGGTTTTTCCTGTGGTCATGTATAGTTGTGAGAGTTGGACTGTGAAGAAGGCTGAGTGCTGAAAATTGATGCTTTTGAACTGTGGTGTTGGAGAAGACTCTTGAGAGTCCCTTGGACTGCAAGGAGATCCAACCAGTCCATTCTGAAGGAGATCAACCCTGGGATTTCTTTGGAAGGAATGATGCTGAAGCTGAAANGATGTGAGAGTTGGACTGTGAAGAAGGCTGAGTGCTGAAAATTGATGCTTTTGAACTGTGGTGTTGGAGAAGACTCTTGAGAGTCCCTTGGACTGCAAGGAGATCCAACCAGTCCATTCTGAAGGAGATCAACCCTGGGATTTCTTTGGAAGGAATGATGCTGAAGCTGAAACTCCAGTACTTTGGCCACCTCATGCAAAGAGTTGACTCATTGGAAAAGACTCTGATGCTGGGAGGGATTGGGGGCAGGAGGAGAAGGGGGCAACCGAGGATGAGATGGCTGGATGGCATCACGGACTCGATGGACATGAGTCTGAGTGAACTCTGGGAGTTGGTGATGGACAGAGAGGCCCAGCATTCTGCGATTCATAGGGTCGCAAAGAGTCAGACACGACTGAGTGACTGAACGGAACTGAACTGAATATAGACTGATAGCAATGTTTTTATTAATCTTCATATTTTTTACATGAGCATTATCTTTATCCACCTCAATGCATGCACCTTAACTGGAACTTTGAGATATTAATGTTAATAATTGGTGGCTGATTTTTGGTGGCTGATTTGTGCTTCCTATAGCCCAATAAAACATCAGAAATATATAGATGAGAATCAAATAATTTAAGCATATTACTTAAATAATTCTTAAAATTCTGGTTTCCAACACAGTAAAAATATAGACCCAGCTCTTGGTTGAAGAGGCATTTACATTAATGTCAAATATTTTATTTCTTTTATGTATTAAAACTCTTGAAATAATTAAAACAATTCACTAAAGTTTTTATTTTTGCATATTATATTATTGGAATCATAGGGCTTTTGATGTATTATTCTTTGAAATGTTTTGTGTTTTAAAATTTTATTTAAAATATTGAAGGCACCATTAACTAGTGAGAAGGTATATAGAACTTTGAATGCTACAAATCATGTATTTCACCCCTTTTGCAAATCCTGATTTTAACTAGTGTTTTCAATTGTGTAATCATCCACCAAACTTCTTTCCCTCAATTTTTTATAACAGCTTAATTAACATGTAATTCATATATCACAGAGTTAATCCTTTAAAGTGTAGCAGGTATCAATACTTCATCCCCCAAACCTTATTTTTTGGGGAATTAACCTGCCTCTTGAGAAATCTGTATGCAGGTCAGGAAGCAACAGTTAGAACTGGACATGGAGCAACAGACTGGTTCCAAATAGGAAAAGGAGTACATCAAGGCTGTATATTGTCACCCTGCTTATTTAACTT